>QCXZ01000041.1:4410182-5010182 GCA_025024175.1 Rhyzopertha dominica
CGCAGAAAAACAAATAAAAATAAAACTAGCAACAATTGCGTAGCTATGCCCAGTCTAACCACGTTTTTTTCAAATTTTCATTTTAGGTAACAATCCGTTAAGATAATAACACAGCCTCGCAAAAGCCAAAATACTTTTAGGTATTCATCGTCCGAAACCCGCATTGGGGGTGGGGGCCTTGGCATTTTCACAATTAAACATCTCAACATTATTTCTTTTACCTTATATAGTACAGTCGTGTGTGTGTATGAAACATATATACAAAATGTCCATTGAATTCGTCCGTTGGATCGGTATGAAAAAATCTACACTTTATACACATCATATCATATCAAATTCGTTCCGACTAAGTAAAAAAACAACTTTGTACATCATCATCGTTTCACCACTAGAGCTGCTCGACGAACTGCGTCAGTTGGTCCTGGGGCGTCATCGGCGTGACCTCGCTGCCCCCCTCTTGGCCCTGGCCCGTCGGCGACGGGTGGAGGCTCGCGTGGTTCTGCTGCCCCAACAGCATCTCTGACGAGGTGGCGAGCTCGTGGGGCGACGGCTGGGGGCCCCGCGGGCTCGGGGCCGGCTGGTTGCGCGGGCTCGGCGCAGGTCGCGGAGACGGGTTCGGTTGCGGGCTCCTTATCGGCGGCGGGCTCCTCACCGACTGCATCAATTGCTGTTGCTGTTGGACCGAAATGGCACCCTGCGGCGGCCCCATGACACCCTGAGGAGACGGCACGGGCGGCGGTGTCGGCTTTATGCCCTGCATCTGGGGGTACTGCTGGTCCGTGAACGAACTGCGCAAAAAGGAGGTTCTTTTTTAGTCCAATGTTGACGTACACCAATCACAAGTTTGAAAATCTCTTTTGCTCCAGAGTTCAATTTCTTAAAATACTGACATGAAATCTTTTTTAAACGTAAGCAAATAAACAAATTTCAGAGCTCCAACTATGTCTATCATCTATTGATTAAAAAATTCATTCACAAATTTTCTGGACAATCTGAAGGGCTAGGTGAAATTATTCTTTTTAGTGCAATTTAAAAACATGTAAATTACATTTTTTTCTTGTTAGTCTTGGATGTCTGAAATTTTGCAATCAATTTTAAATATCTTAAGAGATTTCGGACAATATGCAAAAATTTTTGTTTACTCGGGTTACTTTTCACCTAATCATATCTGAAATCAAAAGCTGTTACACCTACTTATCAATAACAAAGGTTTACGGAAAAAGAAAGTATAGACTGTAATCAATGTTATTGGATATATGAAGGAACTGCTTTAATTAATAAGTTTATAAAAAAAATAGGTATCTGACAGACAAAAAAGGAAGTTACTATTGAATTGTCATCCATTTCCAAACTATGCTTTTAAGTTTCAAGTCTCTAACTCAACAGGACGTTAGTTTAAAATCGATTGCAAAATTTGTACCGAGCCGAGCGGACAAACAAACATGAAAGCAAGTTAATAAAAACATGCCTCCAACTTGACAGTAGGCTCTTATGAAGTTCCAAACCCCAAAGTTTCTGTATCTCAACTTTTGTAGTTTTCTATTCAAAATTTTATTAACAAATCGTTTATCATATCCATTATTGGAAACAAGTTAAATAACTGGATAATAATAATTGGATTCTGTATAAAGGCCTGGTCACAAGTCTATGTAAATAGCAATTGACTGCTGATTTTTTAATGTCTATCGGAATGCTATGAGTCATAACGAATAATACCGTCAGTCTGAGTTGATCTCTGGTAAATGATAACGTTAATTTTACTATTGAGTATTGTCAAAGTTAGATTTAAAAAATTTATACCCCGATTGATATTGTCGAGTATATTGTTAAAAAAATTATGTAGGTACTTTGTCTACTGTTCCAGTCCAAAGAAACAGTATATCGTCAACATGAGAGAATAAATGCACAAATTGCTATTTAGTTTTCTCACAAACATAATGCCTATTATGGTTTTAAAGATTTTTTAAAACAGGTGTGATTGTCATATTCTTTGAACTGAAAAAATTGATTTTTATAACAAAAAACTGTATGTTCTACATTTAAAAAAAAGAACTGAGAATTTTTGGTATGACAATTGTATAAAACAGCACCATTGATATTTTATTACTGTTTTATCATTTGGTTTAGTGCAATTTATTTTAGTCTCATTCTGTCCTCTCTGAGCATATTTGCCTAATGTTGATTCTACTTTTTGCCTTATATTGTTTGACAACTGATATTGACAGACAGTATTTAATTGACGACCATCGATGATGTTATTGTTTGTTTAGATGAAAACTCAGATTCATTTTCTATATACAATCAAGTTCTAATGAGAGTGGTGACAAGTTCCAGTAATATATTTTTAGATATATTTGTAAAATACAGATTTTTTTAATGGTATGAAAAAATTTGAGTCATTTCTGTAGGCGTCCCTCGGGGTACTCATATTGACCCTGTTCTTTTTATTTTGTTCATTGATGACCTGTCATTAATTCTTCTAGGGACTACACTGTGTTCCAGGCCAATTTTAATTTGTTGACTGATTGGTGTGATGATAACAAAATGTTACTCAACGTTAGCAAATGTAAAGTTGTTACATTAACATTTAAAAAACATGCACAACAATTAATGGCAAATCAATTGAGCGAGCGAATACAATAATTGCTTTAGGTGTCATAAATATTCTTGTATTGATTAAACTTTATTGTACTATGATAAGAACTGTTATGGAGTATTGTGCTGTGCTCTGGAGCCCATATTATGCCAGTAGTATAGATCACATTGAGGGAGTGCAGAGAAAATTTGTGAACTTTCTACTTTTACAATTAAACATTGACAAAAACAAAAAAAACTTATACAGAATGTCTTACACTATACTATCATGACAATAATTATGTAAACCTTTAGGGTATAGAGTTCCGTAGACCCCAGTGGATGTCACGAACTCTTATGCAGAGTCCTAAATAACAAGTTCCCACAAAAAAAAAAAAAATCATTTCCCATCACTATAACTCACCTGTTGTACCCCATGTGCTGTTGCCTGATGGCAGGCAATCGCTGCTGTTGATAAGAAGGCGGGGCAGTGAACGGCTGTTGTTGTTGTTGTTGTTGTTGCTGTTGCGCCCTCTGCTGCTGCTGCTGTTGTAACTGCAGCAGCTGCTGGTGTTTGTACCACTGCTGCTGCGTGGGCGACTGTCCGGGTACGGTGTTGGGCGGCGGACCGCCCTGGTTACCCGCCTGGTTGAGCATGGGCGCCTGCATCTGCATTCGGATCGGGTGCTGGCCCAACGACTGCTGCTGGCTGAGCATCTGCTGCAGTTGGGGCGGCTGCCCGGCCGCCACGCCCGCGTTTCCGCTCTGCTGCGCCTGGCTAGCCTGAAAAATCGTAACCGGTTCGTAACAGCCTCGGGTTTTCCTCGTGGAGAGGATCGGGTTAAAAAAATAATGACACAGTTTAAGCAATCGACTGATAGGAATTTTCCTTGATTTAAGTGCTACTTGAACGAATACATTTTTGGTGTCTGTTTTCCCCCCTTTTTTTTTGGTGAGATAAGATGTATTACAAAATGGTCCATGTATCACAGCTTCACGTTATCTCAAGTAAATAAATGAGAGGATTATAAGAATTATTGTACCCAAAATTCTTTATTATATGAATAATAGGAGAAAAACTAATCTACAGTTTTTGTTTAATAAATTTTTTCACCAAAATTAATTAACTCTTCACATTAACACATAAAATAATTAAGATTATGTTTATTTATTCAAGTTCTTTTCAGATAATTTAAAAACTAGATTGAAATTGTTAATAATATTGTGTTCTAATTTATCATTAAAAACCATAAAAGTTTACAAAACGTTTGTATTTTCAGCAAGTTTTATTATATGGGCTAAAATGTAAAACACTTTAATAAAACAAAAATTTTATGTACAGATATTGATCTGTACATAAATACATACATAAATATGGAGTCTAAGAAATCAATGTTGTACATATTGCAGCAATATTCCCAATATTCCCCAATATATAATTTCTCTACTGGTAAGGAATCTGAAGTACCTATAAGTATAAAAATTAAATGGTACCATGTTTCTAAATAAAGTGATGAAACTCAGCTCATTTTAATTTGGTGTTGACATATTTAGAATAAATAAACAAAATAAGAAAAACACTGTAAAGATTTAGATTTAAAAAAAAGAATATAAAATAACTGTTGCTTAAACTGCGCCATGGTATTCCCAACACCACTCCACACATATAACAATGGACTTTCCTTATTTGAGAATGATTTGGGTTATCTGCCACATGTATGGATTATGAAAAGGGTAGATATTATTACTCACGGGCAAAACGGGAAGAACGGGTTCAGATAATGAGGTGGTTTCTCTATCCACTGGGGATATCACTGGAAAAAAGGATAGAGATGTTTGGAAAAAATGGATATTAAAGGCTAACAACTGCCCGAGTTCACAGAGTTAAAAAAATCTAAATTTTATACTGCAAGGAGTTTGTGTCGATAGTTATACAAGCAATTGTTTAATTCTGCAAGTAACATTTTAATTGGCTTGATCAAATTCTTCCAAACAAATTTTGATAAATTATGCAAGAAAATGGGTTGCGTTCTAAGCAAACAGCACTATCAATTTTCCTGTTGACATTATACTTTGAATGATAAACATGATACACGTTTTTCCTCTTAGAACTTAGAAACTATGAGCAATGTACTATCAACTATGACATGTACAGTACTTGAAATTGTAAAGAATATTTGAAATCACGTTATCATACAAGTTAAAAAGAAAAAGTAAAGTTATTTACGTGACTAAAAATGAACATCAAAGTATAATAATTTGCTTTTATAGTGGTAAAACCGGCATAGATTTAGTAATTTTATACTATGAAGTACATGGATTTTTTTTAATCAACAATTTGCTTTTGAAGACTAACTAAAGAGTTATGTTTTAAGTACAGTTTAATCAAATTTTAAATAGTATCTAATTTTCGCTAGATTCTTGTTATTTTTGTATAATTCTAACAAGAACTCTAATTGATAAAGGTGTAAGTAATATATTAACTGTGTTACAAATTAATTATATTAGAAACTGAAGTCACAAAGATTTAAATAAAATTTCTATATTTCTGTGCTACCGACGGATAAAACTGCATCTAACTTAGTGATTTTACAATTGATACTTTTTTCTATCTGGAGTAAGGGCATGTACAATTCTATGCATACTACTTATGTGAATCATTATTATATAGATAATTCCAACTGAAAAAATGTTTTGCAAATAACAAAGCAATCTAAACAAAAAAGTTTATTGCAAAAATTATTGTTACGATCGAGAAAACTATTGCTAACCGCAAAAGTAATGGTTGCTAATCGCAAAAGTAATGGTTGCTAACGGCAATAGTAATGGTTGCTAATGGGAAAGTGTTGCTAACTGGAAAAGTAATGGTTGCTAATGAGTAGTGTTGCTCACTAAAAATAAATTTTGAAAAAACCTCACGTCATGTAAGAATTTATTATTCAAAAGCTTTTTCAAACAGACATATCAGCTCTAAGTTATACACCAACTAATCGAGAAGAACTTCTTTTTCTTTAACATTAGTATAGCAATGCTTTAGAAATTTGTATATCTTAATTAGGGGGCACTGTAGCTCACCTATTGAAGGTGTACAATTTTGCGTGACAGTTAATTTTTTTTTCTGTTTTTAAAGAAACCAAAGAAAGCTACTACAAGATTTCTGAAACTCCATTTATTTAAGTTGAAAGATATTCAAATTTTAATTAATATTGAATTTGTCTTCTTCGAGATTGGTATTTTTTTTTTACAGGGCACTATCCACACAGACCATTCGACACAAATAAAAACATGAGTGAAAAAATATATCAACATGTATTTTGTCCACCAATCTAAAATATGTAATATACAAAAACAGCCATGTTTTCACAGAATTAAACAACAACATCTAAAACGATGCGTATTATACTGAACGGATTTCGACTCATCGTCAACATCAAACTCCCTTGCTGCGTTCCCGATGCGTTTTCTGTCTCTGTCGTAGCTAGATCCGTCGAATCGGGCAAAGCAAATCAAATAAAGAACCATGTCACACCATCAAATCTATGATACCTACCTGTCGCTGCTTTATGAAGTAGGCCATGAGCTGGGGATTGGCCTTCAGTATGGCCAGGATCTGCTGCTGCTGTTCGGGAGACTGCGGCGCCTTCAGCGTCAGCATCAGCTGCTGCAGCGCCTGCCTCTGGGGGCTGCTGTTCACGTTGGGACCGATGCCGGGACGGATGGACTGAGCTGCGCCCTGTATGGCGCCCGGACCTAATTGACTCTGTTGCTGCGGCATCATTTGGGGTGTCGTCGTTCGCATGCCCTGGCCGGGGTACCTCGGCTGCCACTGTTCCATCGGCAACAGGTTGCTACCTGCAATTTGAATCCGACGGCGTTACGTACTGACAAGAGGTTGTGACGAAGAAACGGACAGGTGCGCGTCACGGCGTGGAATGAAATTCGCGAAAGGGTTCATCGGGTTTAAATACAGTGTTGTTATCTTATCAAATTGTATTTTTTATTTACATGAGTACACACAGATATGGATGAGGAAAGTTATTATTAATCAAACGTTTGGCAACGTTCCATACAGTACAACTATTACATAAAATATAAGAATAAAAGTGAGTATTACACTATTACCAAACTGACGACCTTAAAAAAAAATAAAAAAATTTGTAATGAAATAAGAGATTTTTATAATCCTCTTTTAGAGTATTATTGAACAAAATTTATTAAAAGTCCTAGGACTTATGGGATTCAATTTTGTATTTTTTTCTGTTTTGACAAATTTATCCCTATATGCTAAAGGAACCTAATGTTCAAAAAGTGCTTTTAATCTGGTAAGGTTATTTCATTAATTTGACCATCTAATTCAAATTAATTTAATAAAACCCAACATAAAACATTAAAACCTATTTAAGTACCCAACAGCACAAAATACAACATGAAGAGCAATATTAATAATAATAAAGGAATAACAACCATATTAATGCATAAATAAACATCCACCTGTTTGTTTAAAACGTGTCATAAATGCATAGACGTCAACAGAGGATAATTGAACAAAATATGTTTAAAAATAAAAGAGCAATAGAATATAAAAAAACCGCTGCAAATTGAATCAATTATTCCACATCCAATTGTCAAAATGACATTTACGTTTTTATTTTTTATACTATACGATTAGTAATCAGGTTTTGAGCATTTTTTCTCTCTACACATTTTTTCTAAGACAAACAGTCCTCGTGACATTAGCAAAAATACATACATTTTAAAAATCGGTTTTTTCCAAATAACTCGAAAATTATTAACTTAACAAAAAAATTACAAGAGCGCTTTCTGATCAGAAATTTGATTTTCTATATAATACCAAAATTTAAAAAACATCGTACGAGCAGGGTACAAAATAGGTTTTTTTGGAAATATTTCGTAAATGTCAAAATTTTGGATAAATTTTCTAAGACACTTTTTGTGAGAAATTTTATTTCCTATCTGATGGCATTTTCATTTTTTGAATATATTAAATATATTCGGAGATGTTTAAGAAAAACTGTTTTCTTTAAGTGACGCTTTTTGGCTAATATCTTCTAAACAGTTTGCTATACCGAAAATTTATAAGAACTAATAATACTCGCAGTTATACTACTAATGACATACTAAAACGAAAAAATATAAAAAAATAAAAATTTGCAAAAAGGGTAGTTACCCCCCAATTTCGCCCCCTTCTTGATACCCTACTTACCCCAGAAACAATAGGTCGCTTTGGGTAGTTGAGATTTATACATGTACCAAAATTCAAGTTCATATATTAAGTCTTTCGAAAGTTATCGTGTCCACAAACAATACCACAGACACACAGACAAGAAATTTGTTTTTGCCCAAATTTTGTTTTTTTTTGTGTTTTCGACCATTTTAAAGCGATTGAGCAAATAAAAATTTTTGAAATTTTTTTCGCGATACAATACTTCCCTTCCGTTGGATGTGGAAGTAAAATAACTTTGAAAAGCTATAATTTGCCAAGGAAACAACAATTGCTTTAAGGTTTATTTCGGCTAAAGAAAGTTACTGTTTAACATAATGGCCCATTAATTACTAGACACGCTGTCATTTCTTTGTCATTTTACTTTTTTTTTGTATTTCAAGGCATGAATAAATCCATTTAATAAATAAACTGCATCGAAATTGATTTGTTTTAACATGAAAAAACTCAAAGATGACAAAAAAGTAAACACAGCTTGTTTAAACAATCCTCGCAAACAAAATAAATTACAAAAAGGTTTCACAACAAATCACGAAATTTTCACTTAAAGGTGAAGTTTAACTATGTATATTTACATATTTGATAAATTTTTATAAAGTTCTCAGAGTTTAAAGCTATATGAGCTGTTCCAACCTAATTTTTGTTTGACATATTTAGTTCACCATGAGTTTCCTAAGTGTGTGACCAAATATTAAAATTTCACCATTTCTAATGGATATAATATCTGAATGCAATATGCAAATAGCAAAAGGATAGTGGATTGAATGACATCAATATTACAGTATGAACTCTCCATGCCAAATTGTGTGGATGTTATCAGTTTCATACCATTTTCCTACAGCTTATAGAATAAACGTTAATAACAGGACATAAAAAGCTTCTAGATAGTGATTATTGCTGCAAGCGTTTCAACGTGTTTTTAGTTTATCCAGTAATCCCTTGTAGTTAACAACTGACACTGCAGTAATTACTAGCTTTATCATGAGCACTTGCGTCAAAATGCATTAACACTTTCATACAGGAAAGAGCTTATCTCAACTAATAACTTCAGATTTGGAAGTCCAGGTGCCGTTACTTGTTTACTCAGTCAATTGCCAATRAACTGAATCTTCTTGGAAATATGTCATTATCATAGATACCTTTCGATACATTGGGATTTTACAAAAAGTGAGCATTTTTTCGTTACACTTAACATCAAATTAGTCAAACGTTCACTAAGACACCTATGACAGAAAAAAGGCACTTACTACTATCATTTTTTCTTCAAGAAGATATTGTACTTTATCAGACTAAGTGCCCACCATAAATTCTGTAAATTGGAGTACTTTTGAACAGAAATTGCAGTTTTTTCAATACAATGAAAATATGCTGAATTTGCAACCAAAATTTTTAATTTCCCCATTATCAATCCCTGATATTCAATTACTCCATTTAAAAAAAAACCTGTTGCTATGTGAAACTACATAATAATACTTGTAGATAGTACTATTTCACATGTCTCATAAGTTTGATAAATACTGAATCACAGCACAGCAATTCATACCAGGTACACAGATAAAAACTTATGGCAGGTAAACCTCCATTTTAGTATTAAAAAAAACAGAATTTGTGTGAGGCTGAACACAAATAAAATAAACAGAATTCAAAATAGATATTATCTGACATGAAACAATTCCATAAAAATAATTTGGAAATATTATGTTTACAGAAATAAAAAGCAAAATTAACACTCATTATTTCAGCAAAAATGGAAAAAAAAAATAAAAGAGAGCACCATTATATACAGGGTCCGCCATCTAAAACTCCTCAGGCTTGTATTTTATTTATTTTCTTACGTACAGCCTTAAGTTATATGTCAAATTGTAGGTCTTTTTAAAATCTTTAAAAATAACTTGGTGGGCGTCCAAAATTTTTTTTTGCAAATTATCATATTTTGTAGTTAAAGTTATTTTTTGTAAACATTTTTTAACCTTACCTTGTATAATAAATATTGCTACACAGTTGAACGCCAACTTTTGTCTTCTTCAATTTGTGTCATTACCATGTATGCGTAATTTTTACTCCTTTTTAGTGAAAAAAAGAAGAAAAACTAAAAAGCATTTAAATAGGGTTGTTCAGAATTTTTAAGTGTTAGTTTAGTAGCTTATTACGGCACAAATTGTGCCTACATACCCATCGCTGCACACAAAACCTAAAAATTTTAAGTAACTTTTAAATAAATCAAGTACAACGTTCGTTCTAAAGAGAGAGAGGCTAGGAAATGAAACCCCGTGACGAGGCTAGTAGGCCATGTAGAAAACCAAACTAGCCTCATCGCAGGGTTTCGCTTTCTAGCCTCTCTCTCTTTAGAACGAACTTTGTACTTCATTTATTTAAAAGTTACTCAAAATTTTGGGGTTTTGTGTGCAGCGATGGGTATGTAGGCATAATTAGTACCATAATAAGCTACTAAACTAACACTTAAAAAAATGTGAACGGCCCTATAACAGAACATGGCGGTGACTAGTTTTTCTTGTTTTTCACTAAGAAGGAGTAAAAATTACGCATAGATGGTAATTACACAAATTGAAGAAGACAAAAATCGGCATTAAACTATGAAGCAATATTTAGTATACGGGGTAAGGTTAAAAAATATTTATAAAAATTAACTTTATTTGCAAAATATCACAATATGCAAAAAAAATTTTGGAACCTCACTATGCTGTTTTTAAAGAGTTCAAAAAGACCTACAATTTGACATAAACCATAATGTTGTACCTGAAAAAAACAAACAAAATACGAGCCTGGGAAGTTTTAGGTGGCGAACCCTGTATATACACGTTCAAAAATGAAAATCACAATCTATTCAAAAGTTTGTAGGACGTTTGTCGCCAGCAACCTCACAAAAATATTGTAATTTTCATGTCACTTTATATGCTCTGGTAATTTATTAAATAGTATCAAACCCTTAGACATTGTGGGCCGAAAGTGTCCACTAGTATTACTCGTAGACACAAAAAGATTACCCTGCTGTCTAGTAGGATATGTGGGTATATCAAAATTATACCTTAAATTTGCATGCAAATATTCTTTATTTTTATCTTAAATATATATTTTAAAATTATATTTATTATTCTTTGGTTCTCATAACTTCCAGGGCATTTAGCTTAGATTTGATAGGTGTGTATCTGCTACATTTCAGTACTATTCTCAAACATCTATTTTGTATTTTTTGAAGCTACCCAACAGCACCCCTCTGTAGATTGAACAATATAATACTGCAGTAATCAGTATGTGGCAATACAATAGTTTTATACAACAATAGTCTGAAGATTAATTTTGTTTCTTATCCTGCACATATAATTGGCTTTTTTAGACATTTCTCGACATATGAAATCGGCATGCATGTTGAACTTCAATTGAGCATCCAGTACAATACCAAGATACTTGATCATATTTACTCGTTCTAAGATACTTATATGGTAGTTACAATGCATATGTGCCTCTAAAGAAAATTATAAAAGTGTTATATACAGTGCATGTCTTAAGTCTTTACTCCTCAAGTTAACTTTTGAATGCGTTAAATTCAAATATGTGGATAAAATCGAAGATCACTAAAAAATGACCTGTTTTGCTATTTAAATTTTTTGAGTTGTTTTTGACTGTGGTGCCGTTTGACAAACCAATATGAAACTATTTGAAAGATCATTTTTCGAACGATCTACCTGCATTTTATCACATTTTCAATGGCAGCTTATGCTTCATTTAGATTAATAAACTGCCAGATAGTTTCAACAATGACAAAGTAAATTGTTTAGTCATTAAAACACAATAAGTTACATTGACACTGATATGAACTGATTATAGTACAGGAATGCTGTTTTTCCCAAAATAATGTACAACAATGGAAAACTAATTGTTCTTATTTATTGATAATCCTGTAAGATTAATTCATACTCAAAGCATTTAGAMTTATCAGAATAAAGGAATTAAACGACCAAAGCGCAAATTTCTGAAGATGCCACAATTATAAATAGTGTGATTAAGCAATCATTATAATTTGTACAAGAAATTTACAACTGGTTTTGTGTGAGCTGGAAACAATTTCAAAGCCGTCTGTTAATTTGTGAAGTTATAGCTGATAATGCCACTGCGCTTGTCGCTATCAACACAAACGTCAAACCATTGTTAATCCACATATAATGTCCATAAAATTTACTAGCTCTATAATAATTAGTGTATTAAACAATGATAAAGTGTTATTTCCTCACGAATTACCAGCATAATAAATCGATAAATACTAAATTAGAGCTAGAAACAAAAACATAAAAAAACATTATTTATTAGTGATTTTTTACAGTTGTATTGAAGCTGTAATTTAAGACAAATCAAAACAATTTAAAGTTGAAATATCCAGGATTATTTTGTGTTTATGTTGTTCCAATGTATTTTTCAAGTCTCAAATCATGTATTTCACAAAACATGTAGTCAATGTAATTTGTTAATATAGTGTTTACCTAAGATAAATTACTGATAACATCACGAAGTTATCTATGTTGTCTGCTAATAGAAAGGCCTAGAAATTGTTCACTTTTATTGAAATATAGAATTAGGTTATGTTTTTTAGTAAACCCACATTTTAAATACACATTTATTTAATAGCTCGTAAAAAATGCATAACATTTTACTCTTTAAATTATGAGCAAAAAATTAAAACGTCTGCCCTATTTCTCAGGAATTGTAAGAAATTTATTTATCAGTATTTTGCACTTGAAGGAATTCATAATTCTAGAAATTTTTGGTGAAAAGCACATTAATGTGGGGACAAAAACATGCGAGTTACAAGTAAAAAAAATATAGAAATTTAAATGATTTATTTTGTTTTTGCGTCATTTCTCAGAAACTATAGGATATTTAATATCTTGCATTTGATAGAACACGTAATTCCACAACTTTTGATGATTGTTTTTGTGCTATTTCTAAGAAGCTATAAAAGATATTCAATATCTGTAGTTTGCATATGACAGAACTTGTAATTCTGCAACTTATCATATAATATATATCAGGGAAACTAACACGATTATTGCCTTCATCAAGAGCAAAATAACTACAAAACCAGATATAATGATAAGATTACAATGCAACAGTACCGTCTGACATTGTCACATAGAGGTTTTCTTGTGAAGGCAATCCAGTTGTATAATCACCTACCTGCAGATATAAGAATTAACCTACAGGGGATTTAAAACAGCCATACTAACTTTACTAATAGATTTGTGTCCTTACCACATAAATGAATTTCTACTTTCGTAGATCAAACTTTCTTTTTTGACGATGCCAAGAAATGTGCAATATTGTCAATAATCAAATCAAGCGTTATTACTATTATTAACATTTACACTTTATATTAATGATATTGATTTGTTTCTTGGTTGTGATTTGGTAAATTTATTTGCAGATGATACATTACTTGTTGAAAGTGATTGTAATTTAGATGTAGCAATAGCAAAAATTAATAAAACTCTTGCAAAGGTAGAGCAGTATCTAGCTTCAAATAGATTAAAGCTTAATGTGTCAAAGACTAAGGGTATGATTGTAACTACTAAATACAAATATAAATTTTTAGATTTAGATAAAATAGATTTGCATATTTGCAATTGTAGAATTGATATTGTAAGGATATATAAATACCTAGGTCTCACAATTGACTGCTTGTTATCGTTTGATGAGCACTTTAACTACATGCAAAAGAAAATATCAAAAAAGTTGTTCTTTTTATCAAGAGTGGCTAAATTCCTCTCTATGGAAACGACCATTAGAGTATATAAAACTATTATACAACCTCATTTTGAATACTGTGCGTCGATAGTGTTCCAGTTCAACCTTAACAAGATGTCTTGCTTGCAAAAACTTCAAAATCGTGCAATGAGAATTATTCTTAAGTGTACCAGGCTCATGCCGATTAGGACTATTGATTGCTCTACAGTGGTTGAATACTGCAGATAGGGTACTGTATCTTACGATGGTCTTTATATATAAAATAATAAATAATCTCATGCCACCTTACCTAACAAAAATGATAGGGCACACGATGTTCATCAATATGAAACTCGAAATGCTGGTGATATTTTTGTGAATAGCACTTACGCAACTGCCTCTATATCTCTATTTTTTTTAAGGTTTTATAAAATACAATTCATTGCCAATTCATGTTAGATCTGCTAAATCTCTTAGATGCTTCAAATCACAGTTGCTGGTTTATATTAAGGGCACTGGGTAGCGTGCAAATATTGTTTATTCTGTTTATGGGTTGTTTGTTTTGTGTGTTCATGTTGAACATTAAATAAATTAATAAATGTTACTTTTCAATGTATCAAATACTAGTATTTTGTTAATTAATAAAGTGTACTATTATTATTATTAACAGAGGTGCAAAAATATCCAAGTTATAATAAAAAAAATGTAAAATTTTCTACGATTTACTTAGTTTTGTTTTGATAGAACTCGTAAATCTGCAGCTTTTGGTGTTCAACACATTAATGTGGGTGTAAAATTGCACACGTTATAAGCAAAAAACGTAAAAATTCGAAAAAACTCACCTTGCGCAGCGCCCAGGTGCCCCATGTTCTTCTGGCACAGCCTGTCCGGCAGCGGAGGCATGTTCTGGCCAACGACTCCGCCCGCGGCCGCGGCGGCCGGGTTCGCCCGTCCGTACCCGTGTGGCGCCTGCTGCCTGGCCGCCTCCTCCTGCACCTGCTTGACGACCTGCAGCACGTTGGCGGGCGGCGTCTGCGTGCCCGGCTTCAGCCCGATGCCCGGCTGGTGGGGCGGCTGCGGCAGTCCGCCCGCCCCTAGCCCGGCGGCACCGCCAAGTCCGCCCGCCGGGCTGACGGCTCCTCCGGCGACGTTCTGCACGACGCCCGCCCCGCCCACCATCGGCACGCTGTTACCCTGGACGGCGTTCGGCGGCACCGTCGGCCGGGTGTTCATGGCGGCCATGCGGCGTCGCAGCAGCTGCGCCTGCTGCAGCCTCTGCTGGAGCTGCTGCTGCTTCAGCTTGTGCTTGATGTTGGAGCAGAACGGGACGGGACACTTGGCCTCCTGGCAGTGCTTGGCGTGGTAACAGCACAGGGCTATCAGCTGCTTGCATATCGGACAGCCACCGTTCGTCTTGCGCTTACAGACCTTCGTGTGCGTCACGACGCGCTTCATCTTCTGGCAGCTGGTCAGGCGGCAGTTGGCGTCCCTGCAAAAAAAAAGGAACTCTTGCACTTGCACTCTTGGGCAACTCGTTTTTGACTTTTTGAAGTGTTACTCGCCGTAGCAATAATTTTTCTTGCAGCTCTGGGCAAAATTTTTTCTTAGGGCCTCCTTTCTTGTTTGTGCCATACTCAGGGTTTCGCAAATAATTGGTGACAACTTTAGGACTAAAGCCTTCATCCCAAAAAGCCGAGATTTTACCTTTTTCTATGTCACACAGAACCTTCCAGTTTCAACACATTGACTATACGCTATATTAGTGTGACGTGGATGTCGGCCATTTTGCTGCGATACGTCAAGATCCCGGATCCAAACCAACCTACTTAGTTGTCATAATGTGCATAAGGGAGTTCAGCATTTGGTATAATTTTTTAGTATTAAAGAGTATTTTAAAGTGTTACTGTGTATGTTTCGCTTTACTTAACAAGTATTACAAACCAAAATTGCATTTAGTGACAATGTATTGTTAAAAAGCTGAACATGCACTAAGTACGTGTGTGAAGCATTACAATTTACAAGTATGACCAGAAAATAGTAATGCGTTGGGTTCCTGTTATAATGAGAGAGAAACGTGTAATCTTTACAGCACTTCTTTTAGGTTGTTTTTAAACAATAGATTGCAACTAAATGTAATTTTGGTTTGTAATACTTAATTATACGAAGGAACGTAAACCATTAAAAATACACAGTAACACTCAATGTTCAGAGCAAAATTATAGTATAATACAATATTTTGAAGTGTTACTGTGTATGTTTGAGTGGTTTACATACCTTTTTATTATTCATTAAGTATTACAAACCGAAATTACATTAAGTTGCAATCTATAGTTGAAAGACAACTTAAAATAAGTGCTTAAAGTTTATACGTTTCTCTCTCATTATAACCAGAACATCTGGGGACCTAGCATGTTACTATCTTTTGGTACAACATCTAAATTGTAATGCTCTACACACACACCTATTGTAGGTTAAGCTTTTCAGCAATACCTACATTGTAACTAAATGTAATTTACATTTATAATACTTGCTAAGTAAAGCGAAGGAGTGTCTGTCAACTACTCAAACATATACAATAACACTTTAAAATATTCTTTTAACACTAAAAAATTGCACCAAACACCTACCTCCCTTATGCACGTTATGACAGCTTGGTTTGTTTTAATTCTTCTAAAGAAAATATTCTTATAGTGAACTTCCACTTTATTTTTACAATTCAGTTTATATTGGACAAACGGGAAGATCCTTTTTAACTAGAGGTAAAGAACATTTGAAACAATTTGAAAAGTATAAAAATACAGATATTGTTACAACAAATTCTTCGTTAGCCAACCATTTATTAGTAAATAAACACATTGCCACGCTAGACAATCTAAATTCATCACATTTGTGTAGTAAATCATCTAAATTAAATTATTTGGAAATTTTAGAGATTTATAAAATTATTAACGAACAAAATTTTACTATTCTAAATGACTTTTGTAATTTCAATTGTCCTATTCTAAATTCTTTGTTTGATCTAAATTAATTTTTCGTTTAAGTTACTGGCATGTGGGTTGCATTTAAGTTTGTAGTCAAGTTTGCTTGTTTCTGATTTTTGACTTTGTCAAACTGTTAGTTTCCTTTTAATTTTTGTATTGATGATGGCTAACATGTAGCCGAAAGCGCTTTACAATTGTAAAAATAAAGTGGAAGTCCACTTTAAGAATATTTTCTTTAGAAGAATTAATTAATAACTCCACTTAGAGAAGATGGATCAGTTTTCAATTTTTGGTTTGTTTTGATCCAGGATCTAAACTAAATGTAATTTCCATTTATATTACTTGTGATGCAAAACGAAGGAGTGTAAGCTACTCAAATAAGCACAGTAACACTTCTGAATATTCTTTTAAAGTCACAAAATTGCACCTAACACTGAGGTCTGTTACGCACGTTATGACAACTCGCTTTGTCAGGATCCAGGACTTTGACGTACCACAGAAAAATGGCCTTCATTACGTCAGCACTAATATAGCATATTAATAATAAATAGCAAAATATAAACATGTTTTTGATGTTCGATCACAGGCACCTAAAAGTTTTTTTAAGTGGCGCAATAGTTATGCACCACGCAAATTTTAGAAATTATTTCATTAAATTATGGAAATGATTAATAAATTACTTCAAATTAAACTGGTTATTCAAGATATGCTCGCTGATGTAGTAATAATTGCAAATCGAAAAAATATATTTGTTAAATTTATCACTCCTTCGATATGATTACTAGTTTTAAATATGTATAAGAAAGAACTCACCTGCACTGACAGGCGTGCACCAGCGACTGTATGCACCTCTGTATCGACAACTTCCTCGCCTCCTGCGGATTGGCCTGTTTGGGATCGCTGGGCGACGACCCGTCGTCCAGGTCGAAGCCGAGCTTCTCCATCTTGTGGTGGTGGCCGTCCTTCTCGAAGCACTGTATGCACAGGTCGAAGTCGTCGCACGTCGTGCAGTGGTAGCGCGTCTCGACGTGCGCCTTGCAGTTGTTGCACGTGTACACGAACTTGTCCTGGCCCTGGTTGTGCAGCTCGTACAGCATCGCCATCGTGCTGAACTTGGCGCGTCTCAGCGACGAGAACTCGTAGTGCTTCTCGCGGGCCATCGTCAGGAACGCGTCCCTGCCGTCCATCAGGTCGCAGTTTATGAACGGGTCCGGATCTTGAATCGGCTGTGGGGGGGAAAATAAGACCAATTAGGATCGTGTCATTGGTAGGTACCACTGTAGTAGATAGAGAGGTATACGCACGACCACATGGTAGATAGAGCTTTATGTGCAAAAATAAATCGTCGAAATGCTCCACATGTAAGGATCATCTTTATCACACAAATATTTCTGATACGGCTGGTCCTTCATCTAGACTTACTATTTTAAAATCCAGAAGACGGGGCTAAATCACCCAAATCAAATCATTTCACAGTTTAAAAAAGATATTTTAACCAAACATATTCACCGTGTTGTTTTTGACAATGTAGTGGATGAATTGTTTTCAAACACATGTTCTATTTCGTTTCCTTGTAAAGAACACGAAGCAGAAATACTTTCAAAATTTTGTTTATTGTTATATTATAATGAAAATTAAATAGTAGTATAAGCACAATGACAGAGATACTGATAAATCAAGTGCAAGAAAGAAGAAGGAATCTAACTTACAGTTTTTTTTAATTTTTAGATCTCCTTGTATGTGTATTTTTAATAAATGTTGACTACAGAAGCACAACTTTTTTCCTAACACTCTTATTTGATATACTTCTGAAGTTTAGTGTGAAATAAGTATTATCCTCATAATATAAGAAATATATAGAGTAGTCGTATTTCTGTACTTAATTTTTTGTTGTTGTATCGCGACAGAAATTTTCAAAATTTTTTATTTGCTCAATCGCTTTAAAATGCTCGAAAACATCCAAAAACAAAATTTGAGCAAAAATTTCGTGTGTGTATGTCTGTCTGTGTGTGGACGCGATATCTTTTGAAAGACAACATATGAACTTGAAATTTGGTATACATATAAATCTTAACTACCCAAAGCAACATGTTTTTGGGGTGAATAGGGTATAGGGTCCAGTTCCCTAAAATTGTGGGGTAACTACCCTTTTTGCAAACATTTATTTTTTGCCTTTTAGTATGTGATTAGTAGTATAATTGTGAGTATTATTAGTCCCTATAAATTTTCGGTGCAGCAACTGTTTAGAAGAAAAAAAAACGGTCATTTAAAAAAACCGGTTTTTCCCAAATATATCAGAAAATACTTAATATATTCACATATGAAAATACCATCCGATAGGAAATAAAATTCTACACAAAAAGTGTTTAAAAAATGTTTCCAAAATTTTGACATTTTCCGAATATTTCCAAAAAAATGAATTTTGGACCTTGTCCACACAATTTTTTTTAAATTTTGTTATATAGAAAATTGAATTTCTAATCGAAAAGTACTCTTGTAATTGTTTTGTTTAGTTAATCATTTTCGAGTTATTTAGAAAAAAACAATTTTACAAATTTATTAATTTTCGCTAATATCATGAGAACCGTTTGTCGTAGAAAAAAAATGTCTAGAGATAAACAATGCTCAAAACCTCATTATTGATATAATATAAGAAATAAAAGCGTAAATTTCATTTTGACAACTTGATCTGGAAGCATTGATTCAATTTTAGTGGATTTCCATTATCTGAATAAAAATCTGTTCTAAAATTGTTGCACAAGTAACAACAGAATCTTATCATTTCCACACTTTTTTAAAGATAAATAAACCATCGCTATTCGCTTAGGTAATTTTGGGAATCAAATTGATATTATCAACTCAGCGTGCGCTATAAAGTAGCCTTATGCACAGCAGACTGGCTCCCACTATGCTCCACACGGCATCATGCATATACCTTTCTATCTACTACCGTGGTAGGTACTGTCGATTCTGGTCACTTATTTGCAATTTTATATTTGATGGCAATTACAATATTTAACACAATTCACTGATTCCTTCGAAATATAAGAATTCATCATTTAGAACTCAATACAAAAATGTGGGTCTAAAAATGTGCAAACTGTGGCCAAAAAACATTGTATAGTTTTTGTCAATTTTCTCTGAAATTGTTTCGAATGTTCAATATCTATCTTCTGCATCCGATAGTTCTCGATATTCTGCATCTTTTGTTGGTAAACAAATAAATGTGGATCCAAAATGGGCAAACTATGAACAAAAAACTTTAAATTTTAAGTGGTTCAAGATATGTCTTTTAAATCTAAAGAATCTTCAGATTCTGCATCTTTTGATGCTAAATATAAAAACGTACGAGCAAAAATTTACAAATTTAAGGGAAGAAACTAAAAAATTGGAGGGGTTTGTATAGATTTTGACACACTCAAAATCCTTCTTCTACATCTGAGGGATCTTGAGAATCTGCATTATTCAGTGAAAAATACATAAATGAAGGTGCAAAAATGTGCAAGTTAAAAAATTCTTAGGTAAAAACAAAAATAAACCAACTTACCCCTAGACTAGCAGCAGACTGCACCGAATGTAACCTAATAACGAAGAACACTTCCTTGTGCTTTTCCATCGTGGCAAATATCTTTGCCGAGAGATCATTGCCCGTCTGCAGCGTGCTGGACTTTTTACTGCTATTCTTACGTTGATTCGCTTTCGACTTATTGCTCTTCTTCGCCTTCTTCTGGCCCTTTTTCTTACCGTCGATGCCCGTCTCGCTTTCCTCAGACAACGAGAATATCTGCACAAAAAAAAACCAACATACGTTTCAAAAACCCCCGCAACGATGGGTTTTTCAAACTTACCGCATTGGCAGCCGCCTCCGCCGCCTCTGCCTGTTTCCTCTTCTCCTCCTCTTCCAAGTCGAGTTCTTTGATACTTTCTTCTAGTACATTTGGCCAAAAATCACCCTCGAAATATGGAAGATCCGCAGCTGACTGAAGCTTATCTTCCATGGCTTGTTTTAAAATATCCTGGGAAAAAAATGTTCCGTCAGATTTCTGCAGTACAGTAGAATCTACAAGTCTTGTTCAAAAATTACTTAATATAGTTGCAGATGTTTTGCATCATCATTCATTGTCTTTGTTTAAAATCACCAAAGGACAGTAAAGGCACCTACCTAAAGATTACAACTGTATTCGATTATGATTTGATAGAAAAAAGTTCAAGTTCTGGAACGAGACGATTCTTAAGGATGATTAACTTTTTGTTAAAAGTTGGATCATAAACTTCATGAAAATCTCCTATGTATTTATTTTAAGATAATTTGAAATGACAAATTTTCTATGGAGCAAATTTAGAGCCGTTTGCAACTATACGTATTTAAGTACTGAAATAAGTTCTTAAAATTATCATACTGAAAATTAGATGTGCACGCCGTTTCAATACAAGAAGAAATAAGCGTAAGATTTTGTTCTCAATTTGTAATTAAAAATTCTTTTCAGTACGTATTTCAATATGTACGTGTGCGTCCTTTTGTAGTTCTAATGGTGATTTTCTCAACCTAAAGCTAATATAACCATAATCTATTAAATTCCGTCTTTATACCATAGCAAATGCAACGTAAGGTCTATTCTAATGCTAGAGAAAAGTAGACCTTAGATGTAACCCACTCATAAACAATTACTTTTACTGTTGTTTGTGTTTGTGGTCACCCTGAATTACCACAATTTGTATTTAAAAGTAAAAAAATGGCTGTTGACTGAAAAAAATTATTAAATGCATCAGCGTTGATACTAACAATGATATTGCAAGGAGAATGAATGTTCATGGCTTCTTAAATGTGCTGAAAGAAGAGCTGCTAATAGAAGATCCAGCAGCACATAAGAATTTTCTACAAATGAGCAATGCTTCATTTGAAAAATTGTTTCAACTTGTCCATAACAAAATAGGGAAACAAGGTACACAATTCCGTGAAAGCATGCCTACCGTTTGATTTACAAAAGCATGACAACACATCACGTTCCCGGAGTTGTCAAAAGTGTACTCACACCAATATACATATTTTAAGAGGCCAAAACTGCATTTCATGTTGATGTATTAATTAGCTGGCAGTAGGAAGTCGGCCCAAAATAACAGATAGCCCCTATTCAAAAGTTTATTTCGCCGATATCAGTACAAAAGCTGCCTAATCGCACAACCCTGCTTATTGCGTAGGTTCGAAAAGTAAGTTCTATGAACGTTTTGTTTATAAACAGTAAAACAGGTTAGTGCGCATCGATCTGCGCAGTTTTAACACGAAGTATGGAAATTCAGTACAAGAAAATAGAACGTGGGCTAATTTCTTGTATTGAAACGGCACGCGCATCCAGTTTCCGTTTAATAATTTTAAGAACTTATTTCAATACTTATATAAGTATAGTGGAAAATGGCTCTTAGGAAATGTTCACTTTTGGTGTAATCATCCACATTTAATATTTCCTGCGTTTGGAAGTGTTTTTCTTTCAAATCCGGGAAAATGAACATTTAATAACTTTCTTGTCAATAAATGTTTCTAATTTTACCTCCACATCCAACGGATAGGAAGTATTGTATCACGAAAAAATTTTTTAGAAATTTTTATTTGCTCATTCATTCTAAAATGGTCGAAAACGCAAAAAAACAAAATTTGAGCAAAAACAAATTTCTTAACTGTGTGTCTGGTTTTGTTTGTGCACACGATAACTTTCGAAAGACTTAATATAACAACTTGAAATTTGGCAAACGTAAAAATCGCAACTACCCAAAGCGACCTATTGTTTGTGGGGTAAGTAGGGTATTGGGAAGGGGGCGAAATTGGGGGGTAATTTTTGCAAATTTTTATTTTTTTATTCGTTTTAGTATGTGGTTAGGTCTTATAAATTTTCGGGGCTGCAAACTGTTTAAAAGATATTAGCAAAAAAGCGTCACTTAAAGAAAACCATTTTTCCTAAATATCTCCGAATATATTTAATATATTCAAAAAATGAAAATACCATCATATAGGAAATAAAATTTCTCACAAAAAGTGCCTTAGAAATTTTATCAAAAATATTGACATTTTCAAAATATTTCCAAAAAACCTATTTTTGAACCTGCTTGAACGATTTTTTTTTAAATTTTGGTAAAAATCAAATTTCTGATTAGAAAGCACTCTTGTAATTTTTTGTTAAGTTATTAATTTTCGAGTTATTTGGAAAAAACTGATTTTAAAAATTTATAATTTTTGTTAATATCACGATGACTGTTTTAAAAAAAATGTGTAGAAAAAATACTCAAAACCTGATTACTAATCGTATAGTGTAAGAAATAAAAACGTATATGTTATTTTGACAATTGGATGTGGAAGTATTGATTCAATTTACGGCAGATTTTATAAGCAGTAATGTCAAAAATTGGACACAAACCGAATTATTTCTAGAAGAACAAAACGAGTGACTCACCTTATAATCTACGACTATCCTCTCTATAATTCCTTTGTCTAACATTTTCTTATACCAGTCTTGCAGTCTCTTAGGTTTGGGTATTTTCTGTTCCAACGGGTGGCAATGGAAGATGTAGTCGTCGCCCTCCGAAGGGGGGCACGCCCATATGTGCGCCATCGTGTAGCCCAGTCGCTTCACGTAATCCAAATAACCCAGCAGTATCTCGTGGTAGACGGCCGTCCTGCACTGCTGCGGCTTGAAGAAGTGCACCGAGTCGAGGTAGGCGATGTAGACGCGTCGCGTGTTAGGCGGCGGACACTCCGAACCGTACTCCTGCACGTGCATGCCGAAGAAGCAGACGTCGACGCCGTCGATCTCCTCGAAGGCGAACAGCGCCTTCGCCCGGTACGGGAACTCGCTCGACATCTCGCCGCTCTCGACGAACTTGCCGCGCATGCCCGACTTCACCTCGACGATCTTCTCCGAGCTGGAGACGACGCGTATGTGCACCTCGCCGGCACCCGCCTCCTTCTTCTTGAGGAAGTTGTTGACGCGGGTCTCGATGTAGACGCCGAGTTTCGTCACTTGGAGGCGTTTCGCGTTGAACTTGTTGTCTTTCCGTTTCGTGCCTCGTTTCTTGTGGCACTCATCGCACATAAAACCGCCGGGCCATATGTGCTCCGAGTATAAGACGCAGATCTGGTGGAACTTCCTGCCGCACTCCTGGCACACGACGAACTGTTCCAGCTCGAGGTGGTCGTTCTTCATCTCGCAGAACTGGTCTTTCTTTATCACCCTGGAGAATGGAATTTTATTTTCAAATGACTATGATATGTATTTTGAAAATACATATTAATAAAATAAGGGAACTACGAAATTTAAAGGTCTAATCGTTGAATAGCTTCTAACTTATGTTGAAGGAACATAGCAAAAGGCTTTCTTTTACCACTTTCTTTCGTTACTATTGTAACACGACACAACTGCAAGATGAAAACAGAGGCAGGTTACCAAGATGATGGCATATGCGAATGCGCTACCTATCTCGGACAGAATTGGGTATTTGCCATGTATTTAATTTTATTAAATTGCATATTAATAGGTAGCATCCAATCCACAAAACAGCTGTGACACCTTATAAATTCGAAGAAAAGGATCGTAAGGTGTATTTTTAATATTAAAAATGTGAATATTTAAAGGGACCGCCAAAACGCGAACATATTGGCTGTGACGTCAGGTGTCTTGTAAATGGCCGCTTGTTTACATCTGGGGTCAGTGCATCACGTGTCAGCCTCAGCCCGTCAATTTATCAGTTTGTTGTTTGCGTTCATTTTGTGACAAACAGATTAAAATACGCCAAGAAAAAGTGAAATCCTTATTAGTTATGACTTCTGAAGGCATGTTCAAATGTTCATTGTTATGGAATTTGTGTACAGCGATAAGCGGTTCAACGCGGCGGAGATGAGGAACGTAAAAGCAACAATATTAGTGAACTTTTTATCAAATTAGCGTAGCATTGATAATTTGATCACAGTGGGTTGTTGGAAACATACTATTTGTAAACATAAAAATATACCCTAAACTTGACATTTGTTTTAGAAGTCAGAAGAAATATAAATTGCCATTTATTTTCGGGGCTCTTGCGGCTCGTTTCCGGTCTGGTTAACAGTCGAATATATGGGGATCAACGTCGTTCTTTATTATAACATTTCCCTGTATCAATTTAAATCGCATATAATTTTTCATATCCTCTTCAAGCTATAACAAAATGGAAACTGAATGGTAAACACTTGTAACCCCAAAAAGAATAATAAAACTTAGAGTAAGAATTAAGATGATCTTCACAACAGAAAAACAAACTGCGATTTTGGCATCACGTCCAGGGGCCTTAAACAACTTTTTCATACGTTGATAATCTCGAGGAACGGTTACAAAAATTTTGTTAGCTGTACTGACTGAAGTACTTTTATAACCATGTACAAAACAACACTTGTTTTGTTTTCCATACATAATAGATGCTTGTAAAACTACACAAATCACTTTTTGGTGCGACCTCTTACACCGTCCTTTCAATAAACACCACACAAAAGCTTTTCCAATACACCATTAAACAGCACGTTCCTCGGTAATGTTTACATGACACTTGACGTCACAAGTTGAATAACCTTGGATAGAAATGTTTTGGCGGTGACTCCTAAGATTCGAATTTCAGACGTGAAATTCTCTACCTACAAATATATTTTTTTTTAACATGGCGTACGATATATATGCACTTCAGGATTCATTTTACGTAATTCTCAAAAAAAGTGATAATACCCAATTCTGTAATTCCATGGTCATAAACATGAATAACACGGATTCATTCTGATGACGGTTCGGATAATGCAGACAAATCTTATTTTAACTTGGGCTCGGATAGGCCGGAACTATGAAATGATTTATAGGAAAGAAATTGTATTTCTTAAAAATAAGATTTTAGCTTCATTTTTATAACTCTACTAAATACTCTATTTTTTTACACTTTTATATATTATAGGTCAAATAAATTGTCACTAATCAGCATTTGACTCTGATGCAATCTAATGTAAGTTCAAAATTCGGAAGCATGTATGTAAAAAAATACTATTACAATAATACTAACACTAAAATTTTTGCCATCATTCCACTAAATTCAAAAATACACAGAAGTGCAGCAAATATAGACAAATTAATAACAAAAATAATACTGTTATCAAAAAACTAGCTATTGTATTAAATAAATATCCTAAATCTTTGTTGTGAAAATCTGGATAAGTATTTGTTGACTTCTAGTGGGAGCACTTTATCATACTATTATATGGAAGAGAAACATGCACCAAATTGAAACTATCTTAAAAATTAAAAAACTGCATAAATTTGAAAACTTTTTAACATCAATTTTACCACAGTTGATTTTAATTCAACAATCTAAAAAATACTGTAACAATAAAATTCAACACACCTAAAATTGTTGTGAACTAAGTGACCTAGGACTCTTTTAAAGGCATTTATAGTCTGTAGTTAATATGCTAGTTTAATTTTGCGATACTTTATAATACTTGCAGAATATTTCATTGAACCAACTATACTTTTACGTCCAAAATTGCTGGATTAAAAGCTGAATCAGACGCAGAGTTGATTTCTACAATGAGTACTCCATCAAAAAAATGAATTGCCATACAATATAGTGCTTAAAAAAACCAATAATATTTGAAGCAAAAAAACTTGAAGAATGGATTAGATTGAAAACTGTTCATTCATATCAAATGTCAACGTCATCAAAAGCATTTTGTTTCACAAAGATTGAATATACCAATGTTGTATGTCAATAAACATCTTGTTAACAATCTTAAAAATTAAATCAATTTAAAAGGCAAAAACTCACGTTTGTGCTTGCGTCGGATCCTCTCCCAACGTGACGGTGTCGCCCTGAATGTCGTTGAAGCACTTCTGGCAGTAGGTGTATCTGTTGGAGCCGAGCCCGTATGCCTTTAGACTGTGTTTCGCCACAACACAATGCGCACCCACAAGCACACCATTCCACACACATGACACACCAAGCCAAGTGTTRTTTAGMGGTGATGTGAAAGGGAGGTGATAGAAAAATAAAGAAAAAAAAACAACACATTAGAAGCGGTGACAATGAGTAGGTGCATGGTTAATCAAAAAGCGATAAACAAAATAATTATTGCCAAGAGAGGAGCAACTGACATATTATATGTAATACTGCATGTGAAAACTATTGCGAGTACGTAATGCGTAAATCTTCAATTTTTTTATATGCGGGGTAATGCTAATGGACATTAATTTTGACTCTCGAAGATTTTTTTGTTTTAAATTTTACTTTAACCAGAAAACAACATAATACAGGATGTCCTCGAAATTCACTGACGATGTTTGAAAGGTGATAGAAAATGAGATTTTAGAAAAGATTCAAATAAAAAAATTTCCAGTATTTGGTTAATTTAAGTTAAATTTAAAAAAAAATTTTTGGCAATTATTCCTGAACTATAAAGGATATTTACTTCAAATATGGTGGGGATCTTAATGGCCTAAGGTAAAATAAAAACAAGCAATCTGTTTTTTAATAGAACTTTTGGGCAAGTGGATTTTTCGACATGTCTCTTTTATGTTTGCCATAAACGACTCCCTAGTCCTTCAAAATTGATCATTGCCACCACAACACTTGATAAGGTGATTCCTACCAAATTTGAAGTCGATACAGTGCAGGAATAATTTAAATGAATAATAATTTTTAAAATTTAACACCCTGTATTTCAAAAACAAAACAAAACAAAATTCATTATCACATTTTCTATTACCTGTAAAACATTGTCTGTGTATTTTGAGGATACGCTGTATATTGCAATTCCCATTAAAAAATGTATACTTGACGTCAAAACTCGAAGTAGGATTCTCAATTGCATTAAAAATACTACTAATTTGGTAATTTGAACAGTGTTGTATTTTTTTATAATAACAAATGGCAGACACATATTTTGATCAGCCTTCATAGGTACAAAGTAAATTTAGGAAACTTAAATGTTTTAACTTGTTGGCAAAAATAAATTATTTGTTTTCATAGCTGATAATGATGAAGTCCTTTTACCAAGCTACCCAGCATTTACTGCAATACAGTGTCACCATTATTACCTTTCTTTCATGAATCTCTATAGATTAATTGTCAATGAAGTAAAAATGTGTTTAGTTAAATTACAATATGAAGTGTGAAAAATAATCAAAATTGGAGTTAATGACTAACCACCCTTTTTTGAAAATTAATAATGATAATATACAGAAACAATACAAACACCAGTTAAAAAATCATGTTACATATGAGCTGAGCTATAGATGGATTGCCAAATGAAACTGCAAAAGAGAAAGCTGCTTGCTTCAAAAGTAACTGTCTTCAAATATGATTTTTTAAGTCATTTTAAGGGCCTACACTAAATTGTTCAATCTGAATCCTCCCAGTTAAAATATTTCAATATGGCAGAAAGATTTTTTTCTCGAAAATGAGTAAAATTAGAACTTTGATACGAATGACAATGTTATGTCAAAAAATTCACCTTTAGAAATTAATTTTTTTTCACTAATTATCTTGTAATTTATTTTTATTTATAAAACAATATCAAAAAGGAGAACTAGTATGGTTTTATAGTATATATGGCTAGAAAACAATTTTTTGTTTGCAAACTGTTAGATGTACGAAAAAATTATAGGAGTGAAATTTTTGTTATAAACGTAGTAAGGTTCTAATAAACTTCTTCAAGAAAAAAAAAATTTCTTTTGCCATTTTGAGACAATCTTAGGAAGGATTCAAATGAATTCTTCTTTTAAATTCCACAAAAATATTAACAAATACTTCACAAGATATAATATCTTTGCTAGAAGCCAAGCAGTTTTTCCACCATCGCACAAAAAATTCATGAAACACACCCCCACATAAAACCATGAAACATAACAAGTAACATAACATTGTCCACATGGTTTTTATCGACAAGCCCTTACCTCACCATAATTTGTCTGAAAAGAAAAAACAACAACAATAAACGGAATGTATGAGAAAAAGAAAATGTGACCCCCATGTATCGTTCTGTGATAACAAAATGGTGAGATATGGATCCGAGAAAGAAAAAACTTGTGCGGATGGCCGTGCACACATGTGACGCTCACCTGTTTTGGTAGCTGTAGTATTTGGCGTCCCTGGGTATGGTGCACAGCTGCTTTCCGAAACAGCACAGCACCTGGGGGTTGAATGTGTACTTCTGTCCGCAGCAGTAGCCCATGGACTGCATGGCGGGATCAATTTCACGCTCAAACACCTCTGACAGCTAAAAGGACAGGTTCAATTTGCAAAAGTTGCATTTACACAGCCAACATGCATTCAAAACACTAATTTAGGTACGAGGCATGTTTTTTAAGTAAGTACCGTTTTGGAATTAAAAGAAGACGTGCAAAGATATCGCAATAATTTTATCTCACATGAAAGCCTGTACCTTAATCTACTTTTCTACATAATTTCCGTGAATATTGAGGCACTTGTCATAACGTGGCACCAGTTTTTGAATACCCTCCTCATAAAATTCTGCCGCCTGACTTGTTAACCACTGTATTACAAATGTTTCGACTTCGCTATGGTCTTGAAGACGCTGACCACCCAGGTGTTTCTTCAAGTGCAGGAACAAATGGTAGTCGCTGGGCGCCAGATCAGGGCTGTATGGAGGATGATCTAGAGTTTCCCATTTAAAAGATTTGATGAGATCTTTGGTCCGATTAGCAAAACGATACCCTTACTCAACTTGCCACGTCTTTTGTTCTGGATTGCACGACGCAGATTGTTCAATGTCTTACAATAAGACGCTGCATTGATTGTCTCATTACGAGGCAGAAACTCCACTAGCAATACTCCTTTTCTGTCCCAAAAAACTGTGCACATGATTTTCCGGGCAGAAATTGTTTGCTTAAACTTCACTTTTTTGGGTGATGATGAATGTCGCCATTCCATGGATTGTTGTTTCGACTCTGGTGTGACGTAGGCCACCCATGTTTCGCCACCAGTAACAATTTGGTCTAAAAAATCTTCACCTTCATTGTGGTACCGCTCAAGGAAAGTCAATGCACTGCCTAAACGTTGGGTTTTGTGCAAATCCGTCAACATTTTCGGAACCCAACGTGAACACAATTTCCGGTAATTCAAGTTCTCGGTCACAATGCGATACAAAACACTACGAGAATATTGAGGAAAGCCGTCACACAATGATGAAATTGTAAAGCGTCTGTTTTCTCTCACCTTTTCGTTCACTTTCTGCACCAAATCTTTATTAACGACCGAAGGACGCCCACTCCGTTCTTCATCATGCACATTTGTGCGGCCATCTTTAAATGCTCTCACCCATTTCCTTACCATTCCATCACTCATAATGTTTTGTCTGTAAACTTCACAGATCTCACGATGAATATCGATCAGTTTTACGCCTTTAGCACTAAGAAATCGTATAACAGCCCGTACTTCACAATCGGCGGGACTCACGATTGTCGGAGGCATCTTAAACACTCAGTAAACAATGTATACAATGAAGAATCAAACTGTAATGGCGTCAGTGCGTAGACAAGAGATGTAGGTAACCAGCGCACATGCGCGGAAGGCCGACCGTAGCGCTGCGGCAGCGGAATCGCAAAACGGTACTTACTTAAAAAACATGCCTCGTACATTAACAGCATGATTACCGATAACTGTTTTGTTATTGAGAAACTTAAAAATTAAGGGGGAAGGCAGAATTTTACAAATTAAGAGTTCTCTTTATGCAAAATTCAATGCTCTGCAACTTTCATTATTTGACATGTTTCATTAATTTGGAATAGATGTTTTCGACTTACAGGTGTTTGAACATGGTAAAAACTGCTGGTCTTGGATGAATCAAATTTTAAGATTAAAGAGCTCCTTATTTTCATGAGAAACACAGTTTTTTGTAGGATGCACCATTTTCAAGTTATAAGGCAATTAATGGCTATTTTTCTACTACCAAGATTCAAACATACATCAAAAACTATCACAAACTTATTTAACTCTTATTTGGGATGCCCAAAGTAAACTAAATTATTTCCAGCTTTGTAATATTAATTTACTTGGGCTAATACTCATGTTTAATATTATGACAAATATTTCACATTGTTTATCAAAGTGTCAGGTTTGTTGACTCAAGAAAAAGTTGAAGTTTATGCTGAAGCAGAACTCTTGAGTGTTTTCGATCACATTCATACTCTTCCTATTCAAACAACCTTAAATTTTCACAAATTACATCCTGAAAAGTTTCACGTTGATGGATATTCCTTCTGAGGGTTAAAGTTAAAGGTGATAAATTCAAAAGATGAAAAATTAAGTGAAATTTCACTAACTGGTAGTTTAGAATCATGATAATCAACAAGGGATGAACAGACAAAGGAGAGTATATGGAAATTTAAAAAAAACCCTGCCAATGGATGGAACAGTTCGATATACCCTGCCAGATATTTTTCTTGAACTATCAAGAGAGATGAAACATAAATGAATGAATCTTGCACTGGATTCATGAAAAAAAAAGGTAAAACCCACTCCTGGAAAAAATAAAACTTATGGCATTGTTCTTCTGGGATGTTGAGAAGTTTTGCTTATTAAATGCATGTTGATAAAAAATTTATGTACAACTGTAATGTTATTTTTGATTAAATTCAAAATTACGAAAGGATCTGAGGGGAGTGTTTTGCTTCGGGGGAAAAAATGAAAGCTTTTTTCCGAACAATTGCGAGATACCGCTGGAATAAGTGAAAATCAACTCACCTTCGTACAGTACTTGTATACCCTGCTCGTCTTTTTGTTGTAGACCCAAGCGTTCTCGAACATGAGCCACATGTCGTCGACGTACTCCCAGGGTTCCGTATACTGTCCCGTATCCAATTTCCTCTTGATGGTCGAGAGATCCATGGGTTTCGTGATGATCTTGAAGTAGTCCGGGATGCCCAAGGTTTCCGGGTCGACGGGTTGCCGAAACGGCAGGCTCTCCGGTTCTTGACGGTACAGTTTCTCCAGGATCGGCATCAGCGCCGCCCTGAGTTCATCCGGTTTGAATACTGTAAAGGAAAGACGATATAATTACATGTCCTTTAATCAATCTTGACAATTTCTACTTACTGCATCGCTTCTGCTTCTTATCCATGCTGGGCTGGATCATTTCCATGGTGGCGGGTTGTGTCGGTTTGATGTCGGCCGAACTGTCCGGCGTCCTGGGCTCCTCCTTGATCTGCGGCTCCTCCTTCATCTCCACCTCCTCCTTGAATTCCGTCTTGATGTCGACCATCTCCTTCTTGATGCCCTTGCCGCCCTCGGACACCATGTGCATCCGGCTGGCCGGCTCGCCCTCCTCCTGCTTGATCTCCATCTTGATGTCCATGCCGCCCACGTCTTCCTGCTTGATCTGGTCGAGCTTGCCCTTGACGGAGCCCACCGGCGAGGACATCGAGGTCTCGTCCTTCTCCTGGGACGCCGTTATCGCCGCCATCTGTGAGGAGGCGGACATCGACCTAGGCGCGCTGTTGAGCGCGGCTCGCTCGCTGCTGCTCATGCCTTTGCCTGTCGGAAAATAACATTTAACTTTTAAATTGAAATTTTAGCTCGCCAATACGGCATGTAATGAAAAAGAAGTTCCGAGCACAACCAGCAGGAACTATTCCAAAGATGCGTGCTGGTCTTCAAGAAATGTGGAAAATTTCACTGTGGACGATTGTCAGATATTAGCTGACACCATGTCAAAACGTAATGGGTCGGTAATATGTGATATGACACAGTACTAGTTTTCTCTGTATTTTAGTTCACCTTTTCGTTAGCAATTTTAAACAATTTTCTTTTTTTTTTGTTCTGCAAAATGTAGTGTATCAAAAGTGAATACATATTTCTTATATAATGGGGTTGTAGACCATATTTTTATTGCAGAATATGAATCTACATAAAAAATAATGGACTCCTGTTAACTTATCTTTTTTCCAAATCGCTTAGATTAACGTCAAAAAAAATGGTAAAGTTTAAATATTTGAATGTGTGACGTAGGTTGACCCTGCCGCTTGTGATTGGCAGCAGCTGTGTGTTGTTGCCAGGGCACAATAATTTTCAGCGTTCCAGTTGCCTATGCGTGTTTTTCGCTGTCAACTGCCGACGAACGGACGAAGAGCGTCATTCAAAACCTCTCAGTAACAGTAACCCTCGTGTTTTTTTGCTTTTGTTTATCGATCACGATTATATCGTTCAAAACGTGGACGAAATGGCTGCTGAAAAGAAATGTTTTGTGCCAACATGCGCAAATACTAGTATTGTTGGTCTAGAGAAGAAATTTTTAATTGTACCCGAAGAAAAATTGAGACGAAAATTGTGGTGCTATTCAGTAGATGCAGCACTAACAGCAAGTCGCTTGTGTTAAGGAAAATCCTCGCAAAATCAAGCCAAACGCAAATGTAAACAAATAGATCATCTGTGTATCTGTACAGTGTTGCCACTGGGGCTGATAGAAATTCCGCTAGATTGCCGCATCGAATCCGCTAAAATTTTTAAGACAGGGTAATCTGTTGATATACAAGGGGATTTATTACTTATTTTACATAAATAATTATTAGTTTCCTACAATTATGCTATAACGTTAAAAATATTATGATATATATGATTTTTACATACTAGGTTGTTCAATAAGTTTTGTCGTTCGATAAGAGAGGGCATTGCTATTAGCCCAAAATTTTTTTGTTTTGTTGGTACACTCTTCATATGAACGTATGTGAAGTTTCATTTCAATCTGTCAATTCATTCTTTGTTTACAAGCCATTTAGTGTTGACGTGTGACAGTATTTTTTTACGATGGAAAAAAATGAATATCGTGCAGTGATAAAATTCTTATTTTTTGAAGGTGTAGCACCAAAAGAAATTCACGAACAAACGTTAAAAATGTATAATGATTATTCACCTACAATTTGAACAGTTGAAAGATGGGTTGCTGAATTTAAACGTGGTCGTACAGGCCTTGAAGACGATCCACGTAAAAGACGTCCAAAAAGCGCATCAACACCAGAAATCATAGCCAAAATACAGGATGTGGTTTTGGAAGATTGTCGATTGACAGAGAGATCATTAAGCAGTGTGAGCCATACTTTAAGTGAAATTTTGGGTTTTAGAAAACTGTGCGCACAATGCGCGCTAACAATGGAACAAAAACACATTCGAATGCGACTTTCTCAGCAACATTTGGAACGTTTTAAAAAGGATAAAGTGGATTTTGTGCGTCGATTCATCACTATGGATGAGACTTGGGTCTATCACCATGATCCTGAATCAAAACAAGAGGCTAAAGAGTGGTGTGAACCTGGTTGTTCGGCTTCGAAATGAGTTCGTGTCCGGAAATCGGCCAAGAAGGTTATAGCATCAGTTTTTTGGGATGCGAAAGGAATTTTGTTTGTAGATTACTTGCAAACTGATAAAACAATTAATTCTGATTATTATTGCAACCTTTTGGACCAGTTGGAGGAAAAAATGCGTGAAAAAAGACCCGGTTTGCAGAAGAAAAAAATCCTTTTTCGTCAGGAGAATGCACCGTGTCACAAGAGCATTTTGACAATGGCTAAAATCCATGAATTAAAGTTCGAATTGTTGGAGCATCCACCGTATTCACCAGATTTGGCCCCCAGCAACTTCCATTTGTTTCCAGAACTCAAAAAATTTATGGGTGGCAAGCGTTTTTCATCAAATGAAGAGGTCATAACGGCTGTTGGAGCGTATTTTGCAGACCTTCCGGATTCTCACTTCAGGGATGGGATCCACAGATTGGAGGATCGTTGGAGCAAGTGTATTAATGTTCAGGGAAATTATACTGAATAATTATAAGTGTATTTTGAACCATAAAATTGTGTTTTTCTTATCGAACGACAAAACTTATTGAACACATATAATAAGACATGACATAAGAATACCTATATAATGTAAAATAAGAAACTGACTGACTGAAGCTATTAGCATGACACTTTATTTTTAGGTTTTTATGATTAGATATAAATAAATAAGTGTTCATTTTTGTAAATTCCACCCTTAAGAGGATGCAATAGGGAATGAAAGTTTGATCCCTCATTTTTTAAACTAGAACCATTAAACTTTATGTCTAGTTTTCTTAGACGTAAATAAAGATGTATTCCAACATTTTTATAAACTCCACTCTTAAAGGGCGAAATGAGGGATGCAAGTTTGTATGGAAATCCACCATGTGAGGGGATGATATTTTTATGGGAGTCCAGATATTATTAGAGATTGTGGCAGTCTTTTAATTTATAAAGTGTCTTGATTTTGTTTGGAATGGGAAGATTGTTAATTTAGATTTTTTCTTTGTATGTTGCTTAAATTATGTATTTTTTTTTATATTTTGTTATAATGAACACATAGCTTTTGCCAATAATAAAATATACATATATAATAAAAAGATTCCTCGTTTTATGCAAGTAAGATGCTTTATAATACCATCGATACACCCCACTTTTATAGTGTTACACTGTTTTATACATGACAGAAGAAAAATGCATGTTTTCACACCACAAAACAAATTTTCACACTCACCCATGCTTGCTGCACTAGTAGGAGAAGAAACAACTGGTGTTGCTGGTGCAGGGGAACCTCCCCTCGAAGAATTGACTGACGTAGGTCCGGGCGTCGTAATGTGTGATGTTCCCACGCCTTCGGCATTGGAACCCGATAATCTCGCACTGTTACTGTTGCTAGCACTCATGCCCGACTGCTGCAGATTGAAAGCCGAAGGAGATGGCGCTAACCTATAACCAAAACGGCATAATGGGCAATTTTCATGATTTATTTGTTGCATCATCTGAAAGAGCTTATCAAAAACTATAAATACAATTTCGTTCCAATTCGTAAATCGCACAGAAAATCAAATGAAATTTATATTTGTGCTTGTGACGTAATAAATACGTCTCTGTATGCACCAAGTGGTTAACAAACTTTTGATAAATAATTATCTCATTGTTTAAACCATTGAGTGTTAAACCCAAAAAGTCTTTACATTCTTTAAAAAAAGAAAACCAATAATTGCGAAACAAACTTTGCGCAACTGACCTTTTCATAACGTCGTTGAACTGTTGAGCCTGGTTGCTGGCCGGCGAAGTGGAGGGCAGTGATGTGGGCCCGTTGCTGGTGGTGGCGAACTGCGCCGTACCGCCGGGCGTCGTAGAAGTACTGTTCTGAGGTAGGCTGACGCCGAAAGGTGACAATCCCGGATTGTTGGAGGCGGTCGGGCTCGGTCCGGGCAAACCGACGCTCTGACTGCCCGTAGTCCCCTGGGGGTTGGGGAACATCATCCTGTTGCCGGCCGTCTGATTCAGGACGTTGCCCATGTTGGGTCCTGCAAATTGAAGGAGACGGCCGCGTGCAGAATGCAGAATGTGAAGATAGAAACAACAATAAACAAACACTGGAGTTTACCAACTTGATGTCCCGAAAATATTCTAATGATTAAATAAACTGTTTTTGTGTGACAGCAATCTGTTTTATTATTTACTGAATTACCCTCGTATTTACATAAATATCACATATTCAAGCAACCTTTTTATTCATTACTCATCTGAAAATTGAAATTAGATTTTTTTTTAATTCATGAATTTTACTTCACTTAAAAAAAATAATATTTTTTCTTTAGACTTAAATTTCAAGTTTTTTGTTAAATTGCAAAATTTTCTTAAAATTCAATTTTTCTACAACTGCAATTTTTTTCTTGAAATTATTGAATTGCATTTTTCTGGAAATTCATTTTTTTTGTAACTGCAACTTTTTAGGAATTCCTAAATTAAAACTTTCTTACAATAGCTACCTTTTTGTTAAATCACAGCATATTTTCTTGCAACTAAAAATTTTTCCTTAAAAAGTCTATGCCAAATTATTTGAACTAAACCTAAATAAACTACTGACAAGCTATAGCAAAAGCGAAAAAGATCTGTCTATAGTTGGTTGCAGACAGTATAAATACCATAATAATAGCCATAAATACTTTAAAAAGTCTGCAAAACGTTGCTGTTTTGTTCTTTTTAAAACTGGAGTTGCTGTTTTGTAAGTTTGATGTGAATCCACCATTAAAAAGTGGAGTGACGGTACAGTGCTTCTAAACATAACAAAATTTCAGTTTTTCTACCAATCTTTGTCCTTATCTAACAATATACCAAAATGAACGTTTCATTTCATATAGCAATCTTCCTTTATCACAAAAGAAATGTGTCACCTACCTACAACATTTTTATTATTATTTTTTTAATTATTACATTTTTGTTGTGATTTAATTTATTTTCCAATTAAAAAAATTGACCATTGTATATTGACAAGATAAGTAAAAAGATTGATGGATGTACCAAATTTGTGGTACTGCTGGGTCAGCTAAAAAACAACAGGAGTTATTCAATCTTTATATTCTGATAAAAAAATGTACTAGTCCAAAATATCCTAAATGGTTTTCAACAGAACTAAAATATTTAGTAATACAAAAAAATATCACATAAATGCTACAAACAGACTTTACTGCAGGAAGACTATTTACTGTTTAGCAGTCTTAAGACCCAATGTAAGAATGTTACAAACATCTGTTTCGGAGCTACTTCTGAGGAAGACACCGACATGAGTGTCGAAACGTCAAGGTCTAATAACCAACGTGGGAACCAGCCCGTCATAATAATTAGGTATCAGAGTATTTCTTCTGGTCCCAAATGCTTCTGTAGTTTTGTCAATACCTCTAAGAATAATAATACTTTATCCAGTATTATGAGCTTGAATGATTCTCATGATCTTAACACTATTGTTAATTATTTTGCAGAAAATTTGTGATAACATCAACACATATATTTCTTAGATTGTGGTGCCAGGAGAGACAAGATTAGTCAGCTGTTTTTGTATAGACTGGTTAGTATTGTGAATTCTCAGATTTGTTTTCCACATGACATCAACTATGACAAATTTGCACCACTGAACAGAATTTGTTCTGTTACCAACGATTGTAATGTAAACTTCTTTCGTTTAACTTTATCAACATCCAGGAAAGAACTGTTTATTAAATTGAGTAGGTCACAATGATGACGTTCAATATATACTGTATAATGTATAAGGAATTAAATTTCCTATCGAAGTAACTACACATCTCCGTACTTACCGATATGAGGGGGATTCCCGAGCGCCGGCGAGCCACTCCTCAACCCTGGCTGCTGCTGCTGCTGCGTCAGAGTGCTGGGAGCGCCCGGCCTCGGCACCACCCCGCCGGCACCCTGCAGTCCGGGCCTCAGCTGCGGCTGCTGTATCTGCTGCTGCTGCAGCTGCTGCTCCTTGCGCTTCTGCCTCTTCTCCTCCAGCTCCTTCTGTATCTTGTATATCTTCTCGGCGAGCAAGTGGTAATATTCGGATCGGGAGTTGGCCATCTCGTACATGTCGCCCTCGACCTTACGCGCATAGGCGACGAGGTTGTGCKTCCGTCGGTCGAGCATGGCGGACGGGTCGGGCGTCGGGAATATGGCCTGGACGAGCTTGTGGACCAGATGGTTCCTGAGATCGGCCGTCACGTGCTGGTGCCATTCTTTGGTGCCTTGTACGGGGTTGGCGGTCACCTGGCCCGCCTGGAGGCCAGCCGGTAGCTGGAGACGGTTGTCCGCGCCGACCTGAAGGGATGCCTGCAAGGAGGGGGAAATGGAACGATGACACCATCGGATAAGTAAACGAATAATTGGTAGGTTGAATATATGAAGTATCCTGGTATAATAATTAATAACAATCTTAAGTTTAATAACCACATAATTGCACTGACAGGCAAAATTCGCAGATTCATATTCAAATAAATGGAATGTGCCATTGGGTGTGTTCACTAGTTATAAAATATAAACTTTTATACATTAAAAAAGAGTACTTAATTAATTAAGAGTGTATCTGCATCCATAACGCTGCAAAAAAATTTTTAACCAAAATAAATTGTTTACAACTTCTCAGTGCGCAACGTGGCAACAACGCAGTTTTAAGACACGCTCAGATTGACTAGGACTGGCTGTAACGTATCACCCCATGTAAACAAGATAGCGTCTGCTACATTCCGTATTTTGTTTGCGTTATTGGTTATGTTTGAGAGTGTTCTCGTTTTTTTTTTTATAAATTCAACAATATGTCGTCGGAATGCTTTGTTAAAGCATCTTCGAACCATTTGCCGGCTGTAGATATGTTTATAGTCACCGTATTTATCAAGAACGACCCACGTTTTAATGCTGCCGAAATCAAAGGCGCTAAAGCAGCAGTATTAATAAAGCAGCTTAATCTGCAATTTAATACATTATGGATCATTGATATTTTGAACGAAATGCATCTTTTTTCTAGTGCAAGTCGTGAGCAACATGGATATGCAGCTATAGGTTATTTTCAGGTGAAGCGAGAGGGGCCTATATGTATACTGCACTCCAAGATATGCCCGGAACACAAAGTTCGTGCAAAAAATTATGCAGTTAGGTCTCACAACAGTAAAATGTAGATTTTGTCTTGATCATACCCCTTCTGGCTGCTTAAAACCATCTCCGTTTGCGTTCGTAGTCTCCGGGTACACTTACGAATATTTTGTTGAGATTATTGACGGATGTATTTGAAATGTGAACACTGGCACAATGCACCATCTACTGTTATCTTCTGGTTTGTACATGCTTAAACATTCTCCCAGTTGTTAGGAGTCCGTTAAAAGCAAGAAAACAACTCGTTTCACTCGGCACAAGCAAAGGCACGTAGGTAACATAACCTATATTCTTTGTTTAGATCGGATGCTACGTCACACCGTTTCCATCCCGGGACACTGTGTTTGTATGGTCAATTTTTATATTTAAACTTCAGAAGGGTTTTTTCGAAAACTGGTGCTAGAAAAATTTTGAAATTTTTAGGACGTAACAAGGGTGCTCCAAATATACACAAGGCATGATTTCTAAAAAATGTGAAAACACCCAATTATGACAGTTTTTAATTTTGGTAATTATGCATATTACCGGACCTACCCCAAATTACGTGAAATTTTGCACACTCCTAAAACACGACCTCCTGAACATGAATCTGAAATCGGTTTCTTGCGGTCGCGTCTAGTTTTTTTTTAATTAATGTTTCAATTTGGAACTACTTTACCATGCGCGGTGTTCTTCCGTATGCCGACCGATGTCGCATGTTCCTTTACGTCCGGTCTTCCGGCGCGCAAAAAACACGGCCTAAACGCCTCAAAAATCGCGTGGTAATAAAAGCAAACCCCCAAATCAGCTGGAAAGCACTCGCGTAGGAAGACCGGACGTAAAGGAACATGCGACATCGGTCGGCATACGGAAGAACACCGCGCATGGTAAAGTAGTTCCGAGTATAAAGACTTATTTCTCAAAAACTAGACAAGACCGCAAGAAACTGATGACAGATTCGTGTTTAGGAGGCCGTGTACTAGCAGTGTGCAAAATTMTGTAAAATTTGGCGAAGGTCCGGTAATATGCATAATTACCTTCATTTTGAATAAGTAAATTTGTATGCCTTTGCCTACTACGTATAACCTTGACACTTTTTGCATTCTATATGGTTGGTTGATGGCATAGCCAAGGTAACATCATGTGTGTTAGATCTACAAAATGCTTCGGCTACTTGGCACACCATACTTTGTTTTTGCCATGCAAGCAATGAGAAAAACACTTTTGTTTTATAAAGTTGAAACAATAAATTGAATGTAGTAAATTCATTCCCTTTGTTTTCTACAGAACATAAAACACCTGCTCTGTTTCAAATGTTCTTGGGACAGAGTTTAACATATTCCTCCACGGAGTAATAATAATATAATACATAGCAAGCACATAGTTTTACTATACAATGTAACTTACATGACCTTGGAATACACTAACAACCGGCAAACAACATTATAGTTTCTGGTCTTCCTATTATAACAGCAAACAGTACAACATAAACTACAATCAGCAGAATATCAAATATCTTACTCTCATATAATCCCACACAACATCTAACACAAAATCTGGGAGCAACTTTGATGACCTTGGCGCCATTTTGAATGCATAGACAAACGACAAACTACCACGTTGCCATATCTCCAATATTACCTGGATAGTCACCAGCAATATTAAATTTAAAATTTTGTGTAAATTTCTAGCGTGTGCATGAATTTTTCATACTTGTAACCTGTGCAAAAATTTTGAGGTTACAGATGAAGAATAAGTGAAATATGAATTTGTAAATAACACATTCGTCCTTATTCCGTAACTCCTAAGAAATCGAATCAGAAAGAATGCGGAAAATCGGAAAGTATCACTCCAATCTCGTTCGACTTGGTACATATCATATATATCGAAAACAGGCTAAATCAGAAACTGGGATTTCAATTTGGGGTACATCGGGCATATTGACAACATTGCCTTATGTGGGTGTATTTTCAGTTTCCAAGGTGGTGACCAGGTGGTAACTGTGGTGATAAGTGTAATAAGATACCAGCAGATGTGATGGAATTATTTTATATGTTGGTTTCAGTATGTCACAGACAGCAGAAGCGAAGGGTTATAACTAAAAAAAATGTCGGGCATCGAAAATACAAAGAAGAAAACCTCTGTACAGCAAAAGACACGGCCTAAACGCCTCAAACATCGCGCGGTAAAAAAACAACCCCCAAATCTGCTTGAAAACACGCATACGCATAGGACGACCAAACTTTAAGGAGCATGCGACACTGGGCGTCACAKGACTCCGTGTCGTAAAGTAGTGCCAAATTGAAATATTAATTTCTTGAAAACTAGCCGCGACCGCGGATTTCATATTCGTGTTKAGGAGGCCACTTTCTAGGGTTGCGCACAATTTGAACTCGATAGGTGATGGGACGCTATAGTAAATGATTACCAACCCGCATTTAATTGAAAATCCATAATTTACTTTAATTGGTCAAACTGAATATATCATTTTTGCACAAGATCAACTTAATATGAATTTATAAATAACACTATTAGATTAGAAAAAACTTCGCAACCAAAACACAAATCACACTTCACTTCATTTGTGTTACAAATAATAATCGCACAGGTGGAGTACTAATATATATTTCAGAAGAGGCTGAACATATGCTTAAAAAAGTTGTTAATAAGGAGAATTACCTATGGTTTATTACAATGGAAGTAACACTACATGGACATAAGTATCTACTAAATGCAACATATCATCTACCAAATTTAAAATTGCCGCTGTTCTTACAAGACTTAGAAGAAATAGTTAATGATTTAATAGAAACTGAAGGAGAAATAATTATGGTTGGTGATTTTAATATAGATCTAAAGAGGGATAGCTACTATTCTAATAAGATTCAAACAATATTCAGACTAAATGGTTTGTATCAGATTGTTACTGATTGTACCAGGGTTACAAACAACAGCAGCACACTGATTGATTATGTGATAACAAACAATAAAGAGCTAAAACACAAAGTTCTTCATACATCGAGAATAAGTGATCATTCTATTATCTCAATTGAATTAAATAAAAAGCAGATCATCAAAAAGTATGTTAACAGGAGGTCATATAATAATTATGATGCTACTGCCATACAACAAGCAATACTAGAAACAAATTGGAGGAATACAAGTACTAACGCTAATGATCTGGCTGATGAATTGATCAAATTAGTAACAGATGTGTTTGATCGTATGTGTCCAATTGGTAGGTATTTGGTTCGCACAAATACTGTAGTAAAATGGATAAATCATGAGGTTATTGAACTAATGAAAAAAAGAGATACGCAATACCAAATTATATACAAAGCGATGAGAAATCAAGTAACTTATAGGTTAAGAGAACTAGAGTGTAGATACTATCACCAACTTTTGGAATCTAGAAATACAGCTGTTATATGGAAAAACCTAAAGAAATTGCTTCCTGAGAAGAATGCTGGATGTGCTAGTGGGATTGAATTTGGTCAAACTTTACTTACTGATGATGTACAAATTGCAGAACATTTTAATCAGTTCTTTAAAAAAAGCATTGTGGATATAACTACTCAGATACCCAGATACAATAATCAACAATACTACATAGATAACATGGATACCAAAGGATATTTAAGGGCATTTAGAATGATTTCTACGTCTGAGTGTAGAAGTATCATATATTCACTGAAAAATAAATGTGGACCTGATGGAATAAATTCTCAGATTATAAAAGATGTTTTTGATGTTGCGGGAAATAGACTGTTGGACGTGATTAGCTCTTCACTAATGTATGGCGATTTTCCGTTGCACTGGAAGACTTCAGTAATTGTTCCTGTGAGAAAAGTGCCTAACACTATAAAATGCGACGAACACAGAGGAATCAACACCTTACTTATACATATATGAGAAGATACTTGAGTTGGTGGTGAAGTAGCAGTTGACTGAATTCTGCAGTGTTTTAGTTGAAAGACAATCTGGCTTTCGTGCGGGACACTCATGTGACTCTGTGGTTTTCCTGGACTTCAAAAGAGCATTTGAGACTATTGATAGATCACTACTTATTAAGAAACTTCGTAAAATTGGTATTGTTGATGTTGCATTGAAATGGATTGTATCTTTTTTATCAAATAGAAAACAAAAAGTTAAATATAATAATTCAATATCATCAGATGTAGATATTGAATGTGGTGTACCACGAGGTACTGTTCTGGGACCATTGTTCTTTGTATTGTACATTAATGATTTAGTTGGACACATAAAATACTGTAAAGTATCTATGTTTGCTGACGATACAATGATATATGTATCCGGTCGTGACGTGAACAGAATGGTGCAGTTGATGAATGATGACCTCGGACGAGTGCATGTGTGGCTCTGTGATAATAGTATGTGTTTAAATATAAATAAATCTAAATTTATGTGGATAGGTAGCAAACATACTTTAAATGGAATAGACAACAATATAAGAGTTAGTGTTAGTGACCAAATGTTAAAAAGAGTCGATATGATCAAGTATCTTGGTATTGTACTGGACGTTCAATTGAAGTTCAACTTGCATGCCGATTTCATATGTCGAAAAATGTCTAAAAAGGCCAATTTTATGTGCAGAATAAGAAACAAAATTGATCTTAGGACTAGCTTATTATTATATAAAACTATTGTATTGCCACATATTGATTACTGCAGTAGTATATTGTTCAATCTGCAGAGAGGTGCTGTTGGGCAGCTTCAAAAAATACAAAATAGATGTTTGAGAACGGTATTGAAATGTAGCAGATACATACCCATCAAATATATGCTAAATGCTCGGGAAGTTATGAGTGTGAACCAAAGAATAGTAAATAGAACTTTAAAATACATATTTATAAAAATGAAGATGACACCTGAATATTTGCATGCAAATTTAAGGTACAATTTTGATGTACACACATATCCTACTAGACAGCAGGCTGATTTTTTTGTATGTACGAGTAATACCAGTGGACACTTTCAGTCCACAATGTCTAAATGCTTGATACTCTTTAATAAGTTACCACAGCATATAAAGAGATGTGAAAATTACAATGTTTTTGTAAGATTGCTGGCGACATACGTTTTACAGACTTTTGAATAGATTGTGATTTTCATTTTTGAATGTGTAGATAGTGGTGCTCTTTCACATATATATATTTTTTTGTTACATTTTTGCTGAAATACTGAGTGTTAATTTTGCATTTCTTTTCTGAAAACATATTATGTATTCATATTAGTTATATGCTAAATAAAGACATTATTATTATCATCATTATTATAACTTGCAATCCCTTCTAATCTTATGCGAATGATATTCCGATAATTAAAACGTCATTCCGACAGCGCTTGGATCGTCAAAAACTATTCCGACGTGGTAATTTCGATGATCGAACCGATGTGAGTTACTGAATACGAATTTCTGTGATTCCGATTTCGACCAGCGTTTCCGATCTGATTTGACTCATTTCGATTCGATTTGGAGTTACAGAATAGAGCCGATTAGCTATAAAATGGTGTTCAAGTTTTCAAGCCTCTTGCAGTAGTACTATTTTGCCTCAAATTAAAAAATCAACTAAACATTAAATAAKTTAATAGATGTTATTTTCCAATGTATCAAATACTAGCCTTGTGCTAATTAATAATGTGTTGTATTATTATTAACTTTTGTAAATTTCCGCAATAACYAAAAAAAAACAAAAAACTCACCAATCCAGGTTGACCGCTGGCATCCACGCTGCCCGTCAAACCGAGCAGCTGGGCATTGGAGACGTTCTGCGGCAGACCGCTGCCGCCTCCCTGAACTCCTCCGCCACCGGCCTGCGCCCCTGCGGGCGTCGGATCGCTGCCCAACGGCAGGCTGACGTTGGGCGCCGGCTGGTTCTGCAACGGCGCCAGCACGCGCACGCCTCCGGTTCCCATGCCCGCCGCCAGGTTCGGTATGTTGGGTCCGCCGCCGCCGCCCCCGCCCAACGGCAAGCGTATTCCGGGCCTGGGCTGCCCGGCGTTCGCTATCAGGCTGGCGGGAGCGCCCGTCGTCGGCACCTGGATGCCGAGGGCGTCGTAGGCGCGGCGCATGTCCGACGCCGACGGATTCGGCGACTGAGTACTTTGTGTCGTGTTCGTGGTAGCTGCAATGGGGTCAGGTGGTTCAAGGGAAGTCGAAAAAACAAAAAAAAAATGTACAGAAATCAAACATTACTAAGTATACAATTGCAAAAGATCGTTTTCTCTAAAATTACACCGGGAGTGCATGTTTGCATGTCTATTCACCAGTTTTTTGTTTTGGTTTTCCTCTTTTGTGAATGAATTTCGCTATTTCTGAAATTTATCATATTAAATCTAACTCCAGTATGATGTGGAAAACTTTGAAACAACTCGGAAATGGGAAAAATCAGTGGTTTTAGTTGTATTCACTTTAACTGTAGTGGAGATATAATTATAGAAAGAGATAGCATAGTTTGTAAATAGTTTTAATAGCTACTTTATAGAAAGTGTAAATACTATTGTTAATGGTATAGATTTTAATGAAACCTATCAATTTAAATGTTCATCATAATTCAGACAAGTAAATATGGCTGAACTAAAAAAAATTACTAATAACCTGGAAAATTATTTAATGTGAGTGAATGCATAAAACCCCAGAATTTTAAAAATAACTTTTCAAACCACAGGTCAAGTTATTTTGAATTTCATTAATTGTTCCCTGAATACTAATTGTGTCCTTGCCTAACTTAAGATTACTACTGTAATTCCTATTCCAAAGATTGCTAATACTATTGAGTGAAAGAATTTCGGCCAATCAATACTTTACCTGTTAGCGAAAAAGCACTTCAAATAGTGGTTTACAAGCAGCTTACGCAACATGTACAAAAATATGAGTAACCAATCTGGATTTAGGCCTAACCACTCCTGTGAGAGTGCCATTCAGTTAGCTCTAAGTAAAATGTATGCTGATCTTAACTACAATAAGTATGTTTTGTGTTTTTCTCGATTTAAAAAGGGCTTTTGAGACAATCAATGCTGCTAAGAAAATTATTTCAATATGGTTTCCAGGGAAAAGTAAAAATGAGTAATAGAAAATAGAGAGTAAGAATTAGGGACATTGACTCACATGAGTTAGAAAATATATATGGAGTGCCATGGGAAAGTGTGATAGGACCTCTATTGTTTATTTTGTATTTTAACGATATTAATTGGTGTTGATTGTGAGTTTATAAATCTGTCTGCGGATGTTACATCACTTATTAAAAGTGATTGTAAGATAGATGTGGCAATGACAAAAATGAATAAAACTCTTGTGCAGAAGTAGAACAATATTTAGCCTTAAATAAATTGGAACTGAATGTGTCAAAAACCAGGCGCATGATTGTAACAACTAGGTGTAAGTATAAATTTTTGGTTGTAGATAGGACAGGGAATTAAGAAGCAGATTAATGGCTGTTCATTCCCAAATGTAATTCAATGGCAAAACAGGACAATTATGAGAAAAATTGCTTTTTAGATACCAGCCATGTCCAAGACAAAGGCAATTACTTGAACATTCCGGATACGAAAACGAACATTTCAAGAAGTTACAAAATCTTGGAAAAAACGTGTCAAAAATATATCAATCTGGAAAATGTACTACATGACATGTAGGCATCAACACACTTGTGAAAAACATTTTCAAAAGTGGCTCCAGAAAGTTATATTGGACATGGAATGAGGGGTTCTTTAGCAATTTCCACACAAACATGTGTGGACAATCAAAAATCCTCATGCAGTTCGAGGAACCTATTGCCAGAAAAGATTTTCCATAAACATTTGCATTGGAACAATCAATAATGAAGTTATCAGGCGACATTTCTTTGATGGAAATTTTAACAGCCAATTGCACCAGCCTTTTTTAGAGAAGGTAGATCCTTCTACCTCTACCACTTAAAGACATCCGTCTTCAAATGAGAAAGACCATGTTGTTTTTTTTCTTGAAGAATATTGCATGCCCCTTCCATTCACTGGACCTCACAACTTGTGACTTTTTCTTGTGCAATTACTTGGAGAATAATGCTCCAATTCAACATTTGAAGTCCTGAAAAAAATGATCTGAGAGGAACTCATTCAACTTCCACTGCCAACACTGAGGAATTCAATAAATACCACCAGAGGCTTATTCTTAAAACTTTAATGTATAGTTTAAGGTGGTCAAAAAAAAAGAAAATATGATTTGATTTTTTTTACGGCCTTTTCAAAAATGTTTTAATTCTGTCCCAGCAATGCAACGGTAAGAAAAGTTACCCGTAGGCAGATGTAATTTCTGACATTCTTCTCATGAAACAATACCAGATTAGAAATTAAAATTAAGCTGTCAAAACAAAAAACTGGTCTTCAAAACTATATAAAGTACTTAAAACATACAGAGTATTCGCAAAAAAATTCTAAACCAAAAACCATTAAGGGTAGTTTACCCCTCATCCCCCTGGAGAGGTAATAAAAATCGAATTGTACAGTTCAAGGTGGCATTACTTCAAACCCACGTTCTCAAAATATGATTAACATTGGTAAAAAAAACATTAGCAAAAAACTATTTTTTATCATTTATCTTCAAAAAGCTTCAAGAGGGTGAAGACCTCGAAATGCAAAATAAATTTTCTTCATATTTTCATTTATAGAATACGCCCTATATTTTATTGAAACCTTGTATTAAAAAAAAAATTAAAAAAAGCACCTACCGTTGGCATTATTTCTATTCTTGTCGGCCTGCTTCAACGGCAGACAAACGGGACAGTCGTTCCTCACGCAGTGCTTCCAATGGCTGATGATTTGACGCGACGAGCTGCAGTGGGCCACGGAACAGKTCTTGCCCGCCTGGCACGTCGTCATGTGATTCAGGACGTTCTTCATGGTCTTGCAGTGCGGCAGCGTGCATTGCCACACCTCCCCGTTGGCCTGCGACTCTCGACGTTGACATTTGTGCGCGTGCAACAGTAAGACGAGCTGCTGCTGTATCAGTTTGCGTTTCTCTGGGTCTGCTAAACAATCAAAAAAATGCAGAGGGTTGAAGGGGGCATGCAAACAACTACCACCGACTACGGCTAATAACAGTGTATAATAGTGTAGATGTAGGATTCATGCTGTTGGCAAGTGTTAGAAAAATTACCAGAAGAAGAATTACACTCTATGTAAAATTAATGTTTATAAAAAATTATATATTGTATATATAATTGTATAGGAAAGTATTATACAAACATTACCAGAAAGCAATAGCAAACCTAACAATGTAATACTATACAGGATGCCTCGTTTAAAATATCAAAATTGTTGCTATTTTTTGATATAAGTGGCAACGTCACAGTGCTGAAAATATTGTAGACTGAAAGAGCCGAGCCAATTAGCCGAGTAACAAAAATTTTCAAAAAAAATCATGTTTCACTTTCCATAAATATCTAAGATGCCATTGACCGTGAATCTCCCTTGTATACCATTAAACTTACATAGACAAAGTGCAAAGCATGAAATATAAAATAGAATTTAATGTAGAATTCAAAAATGAAGTGTCATGTGACACTGAACAACAAAATAATGGTTTTCCCAGAAAATAAATGCCTGAATTTTTGTTGATTCTTGAACTCACTGTAAAACAAAATTAAGGGAACGTTCCGACAAAAATCCAAAACAGAACTTCTGGAATGAGTCCAGCGAATTTTAATTACTACATTAGTTGCAAGAAATATACCGCAAAAATGTAACTCGAGCATCAAATTACCGAAACGTGAAACAAAAAAACGGCACCCGGCAACTTTTCAAACAAACAACTCAAAAATACCCTAACAGCACTATGTCGTCATGCCACACAACCACCACTGCTACTGAGACTCACCGGTAGAGGGCGCCGCGGGTGCTGTCGGGTTTTGGTTCTGCGTCGCCGTCTGCGGACCCGGCTGTGTCCCACTCGGCGCCCCGGATAGGGGCTGTGCGGGCGAAGGCGCAGGCGGCTGGGTCACCCCTCCCTCGCCGCCGCCACCTGTCGATCCCATGGTGCCCGTCGGTCCGCCGAATCTCGTCTGCGACAGACCTAAGGCGGCCGAACGTTGGTGAGGTGTGACGACCCCTAGGAACCATCAAGAGATGCAGAATTTTGCCCCGATTTGAAATGGTGTTCGAAATACACAGGAAAAAATTTGACCGTGTACAGTCGGCCGCAGAATTAGTGAAACTGTTGGTGTCTTTAAATCGCCTCCACCAAGCTGAGAACAGCTTTGTATAATGTTCTTAACAGTCCGAATAACAAAAGAAAAAGAACGTAGGCAAATTTGAAAAACTATGAAACTGGACAACACATTCAATGTTTTTGCCAAAATGAAAAATTTGGAACAACACAATTTCCATTTTTGACCTTCATCCCCATTTTAAACAACAGAATTTTACATTAAAAACTTACCGATTGGAACACCCTGCGGGCCGCCACCGTTCGGATTCGGATAAACATAGCTGCCTGGCATTCCCTGGTTGACGTTTCCCAACTGCAGCATTCCGCCGGGCTGCATCCTCGGCCCCATCGCCTGCAAACCGTGGGGATTGGGCGCCCTATTGCCCAAGTGCTGCATAACCCTCGCGTTCATCATGGGTCCGTTCTGTATACCCTTTGTTAAAAATACAAGAATTTAGTTGGCATCGCTCGAAATAACAACTGAAAAAAATGATTTGCTTGCTCCAAGTTATCCACTTGTGTTTCTGTATGCATATCTCTCATCAGCATGTTTAAGACTGAACGTGTTTTGTTTTGTTTGTACAAGGTATTTAAAAATATTTAAATTTCACTTAAATGTTAACAATTTCTGTTTTATGAGTATTATATAAATTTGAAGACCTGATACTTTATAAACAAAGAAAGTAAACTAGCAGCTGTCTTTCTCTAATCAGATACACTGCAACAATTTTGTAATTTTCTTTTACAAAACAGGTACAAAAATCATATTTTATCAATTGCAAAACTTAGGTGTATAAATTTAAAACTTGTTTCTAAATACTGGCAAATAGAAAAATTAGAATAAGCCTTTTGTGATATGAATATTATTAACAATTTGAATACACGTTCATATAACAGGAAAGCTACAATCAAATTATGATCTGTTCGACGAACAATAACTTGCAACTGTTTAAAGACATAACAATCAATGTAATATTTCTTAATTACGAGATAAGATATGCCGGGTGCTCACGTTACGATTATTCAAGGTACCAAAAATGTTTCTGCCTTCTTTATATCAATTACCAAGTTATCTTTCACTGAACAACAATTCGCATTACTTTCTGCAAGCATGCCAAAAAAAAATTGAACTTTGCCTTTAATCATAGCCTGCTCCCCAACATACACCTATTAAAAGCGTTTTTATTTTATGCGGAAAGCAACTTAACCTTGCAGTTTATTTATAGTTTTTGTGTGACCTTGGCAAATGTTAAATATTTGCCAACAGTTGATAATTAGCCTGATCGCCTGTACTCATCCAGCAAAATGAGTAACCGTGTCATATTGACTTATACTGGGGAAGACTGTTTCCTAACAGTTATGCAGCTTTCATTCACCCAGATAAGTTTACATAACATCGGCCTTTACATACAAGTTCAGGGCTTCACGCTATTTAACTAATGTTTTCAAGTGCATAAGTTAATAAAAGCAGTAAAAATCGAGGTCATACATGTCACTTTTATGGTGTACTCATAATGTGTGTCTTAAATATAATACAGAGGATGTTCGCCATTTAAATTTTGAAAGCTTCCAGTTAAACGCAGGTAGGTTTGTTGAAAAATTACCTCTTTTTACTGGTGGTAAAACATTACCTGGAAAAGGAAGTAATTTTTCAATGATCTTACCCACATTTTATCCAAACCTTCTAACTTAATGCATTTAAAGGTTAACTTGAAGGGGGGGGAGACTGCTAGACGTTTTATATGACATATTTAGTTCTTTTATCTAATATTTTTGCCCAGTGACTCTTTCATACTCTGTTTATGTATAGTACTTGAAACATGTGAGTAGAAGTAAAATTCTAGCGAAAAAATTTACCAAATCTGATATAGTAATTATAGAATATCATTAAATTTCTTCTATAATTATTTTCCTACACAGAGAATCGTTTTTTAAAACACTTTTTATTTTATGTACAGAAGATTTATTTAGTAATTTAGTTATACAATATTCGCTCAAATTACTAGCCATTTTACGACCTATAGTGTCAAGATTACAATATGGTAGCTGTAAATTTCGCTAGAAACTGTCATTGTTTGAAACATATGCAGGATGTTTAAAAACGACACAAAAATTATGTCAGTTATTTCTACAGAAACTACAATCCACATTTTTTTTACATTTGCAATGCACACTGGATCAGTAAAAGATGTTTTAGGTAAAAAATTAAACAAGGTGTCAGAAAAAAAATTAAAGACTTCAGTATGAAATCTTTGCATAATATCTGCAGAAATGTTTTCGTCTACTACTACAGCCAACTGAAGATCAGTTTTTTTAAATTAAATTAAATGAATTTCTTGTCGCTATCAACAGATGTACTTAAATTAAATGATTTCTTAAAAAAAGGCTCGTGTTTTTGAGGTTTGCGTTTTCCTACATTAATACACCGTAGACCAGTTAGGTAAAATTAACTTTTGAGTATTTATTTTAAAAAATAAACTCAAAAAAATCATATCAAGCAACAGTTTTTTTACAAAGGCTGAGGATACGGCTACAGATAGGAAGAAAATGCAGAGGATTTTAAATGTAGGGCAAAAAATTCTCAAAAGTTATTGGCATATTTAGCTGAAAAACTCAAATTTGTTTATAAAAAATAAATATAAAACTGCGAAAAAATTTAGTGGTGGAAACAGCTTTAACTAAATGTTTTTGATAGGAAATTTTTGCCAAATAACTAAAATTCAATGTGTTGTAGCTTTTAAACATTAACCTGATCAAATCAAAATTAAAATTTTAATTGTCATATTAAAAGTGCAAAAGGCAAATTGTTCCAACTTGCACACTTCATAAAACACTTCAGTTCCTACTTAAGTAATGGTACACATTATCTCATATATATATAATAGTTATTTTTTAAGTAATTTAATGTATTTAATAGCTTTCAGCATTTCTATGTATTGCCAGCATCTGTAAATGTAACAAAATGAAATCTTTATTTTTTGGTATGTTTTGGGTACGTACATGTCATTTTGTAGATACACTATTTAATATTTCTGTATAATCCTGTTATAAATTTAGTGAATTTTTTTGGGATAATAAAGTAAACAATTAAAATGTGATTCCTTTTGCAACTTTTTTCGTGTATCATGTCCTAATGTTCGCTAATTTTTATAGTTTGCTGGTAAGAAACAACTGCATTTATTCTATATTATTCTTACAACTTTATAAACAATTTTCGGATAAACTTAAGACTCAAGAATAAAAGTGAAGACACAAGTTCAAAAAATATCAAGTTTTAGTTTCATATGAATCGAATTTATAGTTCAAAAATTTAAAATCTACATTTCGGACACTTACTACTATTCCAAAATGTGGGGAGAATTCTGGCAAGAATTATGTTACAATATTTATTCAAAAAAAAGGGAAAAATGAACTTGTTGAGCTGAGATTTAAAAAATAAATCTAGTTCACTCATGGACAAACTGTATATAAAGTAAAAGGCTTTTTTAAGTTCTGAATAAAATTTAAAAAAAAGTAGGCAACCTGTTAAAATAAAAGAAATTTGCAAATTTTTGTTCGCAAAAGTATGCAACAGAAAGTTGAAGTTCTTTAACAGCTGAAATTGATTCATACAACAAAAACATTTCCAAAATCAGAACTGCACGATTTTAAATTACTCACCTGTGGTACATTATGGTTGCCGGGATGGTGGGGTTGTCCCGGTGCCATCATATTGGTCGTGTTGGTCAATGGCTTATTAACCGTGCTGCTTACTACCAATCCGCCCCCGGCCATCCCTGCCATAGTGCTCATGTTGCTATTGCTCATGACCATATTGCCTCCTGCTCCAGAATTGTTCATACCTGTCGAAAAAAAATCATATGGAGATTTGGCACATTATTTTGTTCCTTCGAATCAGCAAGAGCACAAAAAAAACATTTTGAAAGAGAGTGACAACTAACTAGAAACCAAACTAGCATTCTGTAATAAAGGAAGACGTGTTTTGTTAACAGCAAATTTATGTGCATTAAATAGTCAATGTTTTAATTTAAGACACTTTCTAATATAATACTATTTATTGTAATGGATTGTTAATGTCCAATAATGAATTTTACTTTCTAGTGGCTATTTTCATGATTTCATAGTTTACTAAGCTTATTCTGAAGCTATGAGGAACACTACTACTATATAAGCTGTGATACTGTCCATAGTATTTATTGTTTTCGATCAGAAAACAATAATTTTTTGTGACTTACTAAAAAACTCATGGTCACAGTGCCTATTTACAATTAGTTAAAACAAATTCCATGTGGATAAATTAAAAATTATGTAAACAATCTGCAAACCAAAGTTCCACCAGCTGTAACTGCTAGATACATAAAATAGTTCTTTTCCTTGATTAAAAACATTTGATGTTAGGATTCAAATGCTGATTCTGTAAATTCTGTTTCGTTTCCAATTAAGTTACTTGAAAAACACGAGCTAAAGCAACCTTTTCTGTAAAACCCTTCAACAACTTACCTTGCATTGAACTCATGACTTGAGGTGAGCTCCCGTTGTTCGCTAACGACTGCAAACCACCGCTGTTGGCCAGGCTAGACGGTAAATTGCCCAAAGACAGTTCTACATTGCTCTTCGCCACGGAAACATTAGGAGGTGACTGTAGATTGGGACTCTTGCTGCCCAACTGACCTGCTCCCATGGCCAAAGCGTTGCCTACTAGACCTTGTTTGCCCTGTTACAAAAAAAAATTACATTGTGTTAAGTATAAGTTCAGTTTTAGACAGAATTTTTTTATTGCATATTGTAGTAGAGATATCAGAGATCTTGTTATCTACAATACTATTTACCTAATAATATAATAAAAATAGTGCAGGACTTCAAAATAATCCTAGTGCCACTTTGGTATGTTCATAGTTATTGGCAGTCTGACAATTACTTTTCCCCGTGTTGTAAAGTTCAATCATTCAAGAATGAATTGTTGTGATACATGGAACTTAGTAAAATTCTGGTGGGATACAGATGTGTCAAAAACGAAACAAGTTTTTACACTTATAACCAAATGGACCAATAGCTTTGATATCAATTTTCCAAACTTTTTGCATACGTTATCTTGCAATGTACATGCTCACTTTGGTAGTATACGCAGTATACACTGAGCTCAGAAAAGCATTTGACAGAATTCACCACTGTATATGTTGGCATTGTTAAGTCTTTGTTAGTGGACACTGGTAGTTTTTGTACTTGGTCTGGTATCGTGCAAGGATCAAAACTGAGGTCATTAATATTAATTTGTTATAATTTATAATCACATCATGCTCAATATGAACTGTTGTCTTTATGTATGCTGATGATAAAACTTTTACATTTTTCACCACATAAAAACTAGGCTAAAAATACTCTTTTGAACCCTTTATTGAATTACAAGGGAATTTGGGGATTTAAATCTAGAAAAACTCTTAATTATGTATAAGCTTGAATAATAAGTTGTATTTAGGCATCATATCAACAAAATTATATAAATATTTTTAAAAATGTCCTCAAATTTACTGTTTAATTGATACAAAACATGAATTGCTGATTACTGTTGGAAAAAGTAGTCTTACATCTAGAACAAGACTCCATCATGTCTGGTATTTCTCCAAAAGTTATTAAATGGAAAGATATCATGTCGTCTGTTGCTGAGTGACATTGGTTTTGCTGTGCCAAGAGTTACTAATACTCTACATTTGATAATTTTACCACCAGTCATTCAAGCTTATTGTGTTATTGTATGATACATATGTACCTATAACAAGGATTGTATGACAGCAGTTAAGTAAAGGTTAGTTATCTCTAATATTTCACATATTTTGTTATACAATTTATACCATTATAGTCATCTTTGTCTGTTTAAATGAACTTTATTATTATTATATCAAATTGAGAAGAGTTTTACTAATCTGCCACTTAATCTCTTACATATCTTTGCTGTTTTCCTCATTAGATAATTGATATAACGCCCTATTAAGGTACAAAAAAAGTTTTAAAACCATGCATTGATATAATTCGTATGGAAGAAAAATGGTTATTACTTTGACAATCTGTAGATGTTTATTCCCTTCTGCATAATATAAAGAAAAACATAACAAATACAATGCAGTTTTCTTCAATTTTTGTTTAACGCAACCCTCAGCAAATTGTGAATTCAATTTCTAATATAAACAACTCAAATGCATAATTTGTATTTAATGTGCTATCTCACCCTATTATACTACTGCTGGGTATTTGAATAAATAAATGATAAAAGTTCCTGTTCCGATAACTACCTAATCTCGAACTAGAGATAAAATTAGGAGGAAATTTCAACAGCTAATCTGAATTACTCACCTGTTGCTGCAAGATGTGGCTCAGTTGTATCTGCCTGGCGATTGTGTTGTTCCCATCGGCGCTCTCTATTCCGTTCTGCATTCCGCCGGGCCCTGGACCTTGGGCCGGCGGTTTTGCGTTTCCCATATTGTCCGACATCCCCCATGATGCACCGGATGTCATCAACTCATCCGGCAAGTCATTCTCCAAATCGAACATGTCCAAACTGGATAAAACATCTACGAAAGCACAAGTCGGATAAAAAATTTGACACCAACAAACCGGACAAAGATGAATGATGATGAATTGTGCCGATTTTAAAAATCCCCATAGTGTTCGGGGCCCTCCATCATTTCTCTTAAGCCATCATGTGTATTCGGATGAATCAAAAGGAGTTGTGTTCATTTTACGCACAAAAATATTTTCAATGACTAAATTGTTAATCGTTTTGAAGCATTTCATGATTTGGTGTTCAAATTATTAGCCTGTCTAAAAAAGAGTTGCAGAGTAGCTATAAAAACATTGAATGGAGAAAATCTTTTCACCACAAAAAACTACATGAAAAAAATCACAAGGAAATGAATCAACTTTTTTCTCAAAGTAGGCAAGTTTAGTGTAAAATTTATCATTTTAATAGTAGTACTGTTTTAAAACTTCTTTTATTTTGGCAGCTTTAGCAGTTTCTTAAGTTACTGCTCTCAATAAATACTTTAAGATGTTTGTCAACATGAAAATCTCTTATTTTTGGCGTAATACTGAACTCAACAATTAATGCACTACTAACTGGACTCTCCTATTAATTTTTATAATTTTTTAACCTCTCATAATCCCTAATAAAACCGTAAATAGCAACAAACGTGTTTTCAATGCCTACAAAACAAACTTATTCAACTGAAATGATACCTAAGAAATATCTGAATCAGTTAATGTTGCTGTCGATGACATAAGAGAAAAGTTGGAGTCATATAACCTTAGAATTGAAGATTCTACATTGAAAGGACGAATCACAGCGTAAGTCTTTGCAACGCAAGCAAATTACACGGTGCCTCAAGCAACAAGAGCTACAATGCACGTATCTACTATACAAAGCTATTTACAGCAAAGGCGCAGTATTCACAGCATGCAGTATGTTAAGCAGGTTAGCTATCAATGAGGTGTAGTCGATTATTAGTCATATTAGATTTGTGTGTAACAATGCAGTATTTACTTTGTGGTCTCATATTCCACTGCTGTAGTAGATTTGGATGCCCACCACCTATTGACTGTCCTAGGGCATCTGTCGGCCCCAGACCATAGTTGCTGAACACTAGCGGTTAGGTACAAACATTATTACTACCTTACAAATATTAAACTTACGTATTATGCATGTAAATATATGTGTGTGTGATTCTGTTAATTATCTGCTCATGTATTCTGCCTTACTTAGTGTGGTGCTACATTTACTGAAGTTATTAAACGACATAACCTATACAGTTCTAGAAAAATACCCTCATATTAATGTGTTTAAACATTTAATGTTGCCAAATAATCAAAAATTATCAATGTCTTCTCCATTTACCTACATACCTACACCTAAATGGACAAGCACAATTAATATACTACACATAAAAATTCTAACACTGTGATTATTTCAAATTCGTGTAACAAGGTCGGGAATCTTTTGCACCACACTAACCAAGGGTTACTTCATAAAAATTCAGTCTTCTCTGCATGCAAGCCGTTGAAGCCGTGCTACCAGAAATACCATGCCAAAAGAAGTTCAAGAGCAATGCTGTTTACTAATATTGTGCATGACAAGTGCCATGTTTGTTTTGGTGCCATTTTATACAATGCCTGTTAATAAGAACCGATTCGACGATCGGCGGCCGAAATAATTAACATTAGAAGGAAAAATTAAACCAACGCAGTGTAAATACGTAGCAAAACGTTGAAATCGCGGTATATTATCATGTTTGAGACATGTCAAAAACGACAGGAACGCCTTCTCGCGCGCTAGCAGAATTAACATGCTACACAAAATAAACACATAATACAGGTAGTAATTATTCCTGGATGGTCCATGCTTACCGGACGAGTCCGAGGGACCCTGAAAGGGGTCCAATTTTTGCCTTTTGGCATTCGGAGGACCATCTACTAGATGATCGGCCATAGTAAAATCCGTGCGATCTCCTGTTTACCAAGCCAAAGCACTGGCCCAATGCTAAGGCAGACCGAGTCACTGCACTGTAATCCACTATTTACTGCGATTTATGCACGAAACACATGCCTTATATTCGAAAATATAAAATAAACGATGCCAAACAGTCGATGTACCGAGTGTTCGAGAGCCGATGCATCTCTCAAGGCACATATTTATCAAACACAAGTCAACCATCGGCCATCGCTGACTTCGACTAGTCCGAGTGGCCGACTATACTCTGCGACTGCCTCTCACCATCTTCCGTCGGAACAGCACAATGATCTCGAACCCGATCAGTCACAAATTCGCGCTTTTGTCCACTTTTATAACAAACATTAGCCCGTACGCACTATCGGTGAACCGTATAATACTGAATTTGACGTTAAAAGGCCCCTCTAATTTACATAGAATACAACAATTTATAGAATTAATCCAAAATTCAACACGATCTCGAGCGGGCAAAATGGCGGCTGTTGATGAAACTTTTTCTACGCTTGTCAGTAATATTCTGTCTATTAAATTGCATTGCGTCCGCGATTGGCCGGTGGCGGGCACGTGACCAAAATAGAACGAGCGATTGGATCGCGGCTCCCGGAAGAAACGCTGTGACGCTACGTCCGTCGTCATTCGTGACGTCACGTTGCCGAGAAGTTACGACCAGCGGAGAGTTCCGAACGCCACTGCGCCACACTAGTGATGGGTTGAATGGCAAACTAAAATAAATATACGGGGACAATAAATGACAGTTGCATATTTACGCGTTTAACAATAATAGGCAACACTTGATGATTTGCAAAATTTAGTGTTAGTTTATATATTATTTTAGTAAGATATTTTCGCTTTGTTACTCTGAATAAGAATAAAGAATAAAAATTTCTTAGAAAATGTTGTTTGCAAATTTGAGACATAAACTACTATATTATAAAGTAAGCAATACACTGAAGAAGTAAAGAAAACATATTTCTTGTTATATACAAAAGTTGTGTAGCCAATCATATTTTTGTGATAAATAATTAACGTTACAAAAATTTCAAATGTTTGTTTTACAGAAACAAGAGACAGAATGAAAGGCACCTACTGACAAAAATGGAGGAATTAATTTAGCTAGTAATTTTCTCATCAGTACAAAACAGTAACGATAATATTTTAAAATTCTATTAATGTGGCATATCTTGATGACGTCTAATATTCTTCAGGCCGGTTTCTCTTCTCTATTTTAAGCTAAAATCAACTCTGTATTTAAAATCTGAACCAATCACATACCTCAATTTAAGGTGTTGTCATAGTTACTGAGTTGCTTTTAGCTAACATCAACTTTAACAAAAAGAAAAAACCGGCCTTTCAAGTTTAAATAACAACGACAAATAACATATATTATATACACATAGCTGACAGTTTGAATATTTTGTTACGCCCATCACTAGGGAAAATCATATTTATTAGAATTCTACTAAAACTCATTAAAGCGATAAAACAGCACCTACAAATCAAATATAAAAGCATTTTTTATCAAATTAATAAGCTTGTTGATCATTGCAACACTACTTCACTGAAAAATATTCATTAAAATGTAACTTAACCTAACAAACTAATGTGACCTTTCCCTGTTCCACTAAGAACAAAGGATTTCGGCGATAGCATACTAACCGATTCTATTTTGTTTCATTTTAAAGGGTTTAAGGAAAAGTATGACAAGCTGATTTGGGTATTTATAACAGTAAAGCAACTAGTACAAGTAGAATTAATTTCAAAATAGTTGGTTGGGTTTAAAAGCATAATTAGCTCCTTTTTGATGTTTTAAAAAAGCACATAGATTTTAAGTAAAATTTCTTAATCAGAAGAAAGTATTAGTGTCGTAAGGATAATTTGTTACTATTATTTCTAACTGCACAAACGTATATTGGATTTACTTGTAGACATTTAAGTTAAAGATAAAAAATGGATAGGTATACCTTATTTTGATCGTTGAACTACAAAGTATTCTTATAATTACTTTATTTATAAAACTGAGCAAAGCTGTTTAGTAGAAATCCTTAAGCATTTAGGGCACAATCATTCTTAAGCAATCAATTTTTAATTCTTTACAAATGTGACTTGTTATAAAATGCACTGAATGAAATGTTGCCATGAATACAAAATGAAAATAATAAAACTTTAATAAAAGGGAAACTCAAAATGATTTTTAAAATTTTTTGTGCATCGTACTTTAAAAAATTTGACAAATCTTACCAATATGTATTCGATTTCTTTAAAATACCAGAAAAAGAAAATGCAGCTTAATTTTTCTATTACTAGAGAAAACATATGTGCAAATACTTTTTTTTGCTTTGTGACACCATTAAACAGCAAATTTTCCCGATATCGAATTTCATGTTCAATAAATAATTCCGAGTAGAAAAATAAATATTTCGTCAAGACATCTATAAAATGGGAGGTTTCTTATACTTACCTTTTTTTTTAGCAACATTCAATCTAGGGGCTAAAAACCAAAACAGACGACCTCGAAAATTAGTTTATTTACATTTATTCAGAAAACAAATACATCACCATTTTCTTTTATAATGCAATATTTCTTAATACCACTCTCCATGTACAGTTATTATCTAAGCAATTAAAGATACAAAACTAAGTCTTAGGCCATATCAAAATACATATTTCTGAAAATAAGACCTTACACTGTACACCCCTTATAATATAAACAACAAATCTTCAGTCTATATTTTTCCATATAATTCCAAGTGGTAGAGAAATTCATGACACATTTAGTGCTGAGAACGTCTTGAAAAAGTGACGAGGGAATAGAAAGATGTTGAAAATAGTAAAACACATCGAAAATAGTAAAATTAAGTCAAGGTAACTTACACTCTATGCAGAGTCTAAATGCGAAGTGGAATATATTTTAAGAAGCACTCAGGGTTCCAGTTAAACCATCGAAAGTAGAGCAAAGAAAGCTGCAGATGCTTCAATACATTTTGTTAATAAAATAAATCTTGCAATTTATAATGTACTAACCTCGTTTTATATTTAATACTCATAGAGTACCCTGAATGTATTACTTCATAACAGTTATTTTAAGTTTAGAATGAGGTTTTTAAGACTACTTTTGCAATCCATAAACATGTTCTACATGTTTCCATTAATTAAATCCAGAAATAAAAACATGGCACACATTTGTTTGTATCCCATATACAAAACATAAACTCATGTTAACTTTTGGTGTTACACTGAAGTTCTATATCATCGATACTGAAGTTAGAATTAATTAATTCGCTACCGGCTGAAATACTGATTAGATATTACAAACTATGACAAACAGATGAACAAATTACTTCAAAACCCATAAGTGTTGCGATATTAAATTCCCGCCAAAAGTTATACTAACAAAGCAGCTTTCTTATACCCACTGTTAAATGATGGCACCCAACACTTTACAAATTCACAGCTTGAAGACCATGTTTTTCTTAAATTTAACCGCCTTACATTAAGTAGTTTATAATAATCTTAAGTTAAACGACAGATTAAAAATAAAGTTATAACAAGCCAACAAAAAGAAATGTACACATTAAAAACACATTAAGTGACCTCAAATCTCAGACTTATGTAACGCAATTACCAATTTCGATTCAATCTGCTTTGGGTTTGTCGCCACCACCGGCGGTTGCCTCTTCCTCCTTCGCTTTTTCTCCACCGGTCGATTCGTCTTCTTCGTCGGAATAATTGTTCGCTTCCTCACCAGGACGTAACAATCGGCCTACATACTCGTACTTTTCTACAAGAAAAATCATTTAAAAGTTAGGATTTTCTACTCACTGCAAAACATTAAAACATAATAAACATATTACACATGAAATTTGAAAATCTGACGTGAGTACAATAAAAAATATTCTAAAATTACAGTTGCTGGTAACAAATTTTATGTAAAAAGTTTAAAATCATTTGATGCATAAAAAATAAGCTACTAGCATTGAGTATGTTACAGGAAACTTATCAAGATGACTGTTTGACTTCTTTGTTAAGAAAAATCTTTTAGAAACTCCCACTTTCTGTCATCTTTCTCCTACTTATGTTTGAATAACTCCAACACAATTTCACACATTATTTTCTATACACTGTCTCTTTTTTCAACCATGATGTTATTAATAAAGTAAGTTCTATGCTTGTTACACAGTTGCTCACAGATACCAATTTAAAATATATTATGGGAGATTAGGATAAGATGAAACAGCGTGTATGCATCTACAAGCAGTGTGCAAGTAAATGTCCACTTTAAAAACTAGATTTGTCCACAAGAAATACTCTTGACTCATGTTCAGTAGACTATTTTGTAACTGCACAAAATTTCATCTTGTTTGGTACTGAGCCCCTACAGCAAATAGTAAAAAACCAAAGAAAGTTATTCAATGGCGCTCATTTCTCCGAGATATAATAGACGCCAAATAAGAACCTTATTCACTTGTCAGTATATTTCCACACACACACAAGATTTATTATATTAACCAGTTTCTGTGACACAGTGCCTCATTATGAGAGCGACCTGCCTGACCACAAGTTTACCTTTGAACTGGGCTTCCCATTCCCGTACCGAATCCATTTCCATAGTATTCAAGTCGCTAAGGTCGTCGTATTCATCAACCTTAGCAGATACTGAAAACGTGGCCAAACCTCTGGACGCATCTCTGCCGCCGAAAGCCGCATAAGGTCCTCCTAATAAAAATTGAAATTGTAAACATGAGTGACATCATCATGACTGTCCTATTATTATACACGATTGATTCCTTCTTACCCGGCCCGTAAAACCTCTTTCCCTTGGTCACGTCGTATACGTTTCCGTTTACCGCAACCAGGACCCTGCCGTCTTCTCCTGTGCCATCGTACTTCTTCAATTCCTGGATCGTGAAGTCCCTCCTCAGCCTTGGAAGTTGTGGTTCTGGGGGTGCTGGTGCCGGCACATTCTGGCGGCTCTTCAGAATTTTATATACGAGGAAAGCTATCAGGAACACTAACGCGATGTTTATCGGGCTCTCCACTATTTCATAAAACACGCTCGTTATAAAACTACCAGAGCCCTGCGCCATGTTTTCGACCGTCGTCTGTGTTGACTTGACAAAGTTTGGTTGGATTTTTGACCGCGCGTCTTCAATAGACGCTGGGCGCTGGTGTGCCGCGTCGTGAACGATAGAGATGGGTGTAGCAGAATAGTATTCAATTTTAAGTACTTACATGATTACTGGTTAAGAACAGTTTGCTAAGACTAGTCTTGTCAAAAAAAGCCGTTCAAAATTGTTAAACTTTTTAATCTTACAAGAAAAATACTAGTACAAATTCTGCGCAAAATCCAAAGTTTCATCAAGATAATTCCCACCTCTAGTGACTATAGGGAGGGTTTCAAATGTTACATGCTCGGTTGTCAAGTGTCAATTTAAATGTCAATTTTTGAGGTTATGTATCAGTCACATATGTGAAGTTTAAATAATAATTCCTTAATATTAAAAAATAAACGAAACATAACTATTGCCACAATGGGGCCTTTACAAAAGGAAAATGTAACTCAAGCCGTAATTATAGCAGACAACTTCAATGACATTTTCTGCCCCATATCGGATGATATCCCCTTGGTACGAATCACTAGTTGTATATTTAGGAGCTTCTATGTTTTATATTTTAGGCCCTGATCCCAGTAGTCAATAAACCACTTCTGGATTACACACTTGATTTTCTATCACTCGGTGGCATCGAGGAAACATTTTTGTTTTGTTGTTCCCACATAGAAATGATAAAAGAGCATATAAGGTTTAAGTTCTTTTGTTGTATTGAAATATTAAACAAGTAATTTTACATTTCAGCAAAAGCCTTAAAGACACAGCTAGCTGCACTTTAACAATGAAAGTGAACATTATCGTTTCGGAAAGCTGCAGGTCTTTCGGAGACTGCTTAAGGGATTTAGATGCGAAAGGACTGATCCGTGGTGATTTTGTTCTATTAGAACCTGGTGTAGTGTCTAATATAAAACTATTGCCCATCATTAAAAAACATAAGTGTGTTGGAATATGTTTTAATGTGTTTTTGTTATGGGTATATATTTTAGTGCAACTACGCAATCAGATAAAGGGGCTGCCATGACGCTCATTTACCAGAAAGCTGGAGTGGGGCAGAGAGGGCGTTGCCCAACAGAKGAGGTATTATTKGCATGTAKTTCCAGCAATCGAATTTTGTTCCATAAAAAATTAGGGCTAACAAGTCACTCAAAGATCAATTTACCACTCGTAAGTAGTTAGTCATGTTTCTGAAATTTCTTCTTAAAACCTGCATGATTTTAGGACATTTTAATAGATAATCCGAATGTATCCATTCGATATGATCTAAGGGACACTCACATTGCGGTGTGTTCTCAATCAGTATTGCCACTGTTTGCCGATAATTTTGATTTTCAAACGAGGGATGATTTTGTAAAAGGTCTCTTAATGAATGAAGAAATTTTGGGTAGCACTTTATATTGGCATCAAGTCACAGGAAATCAGTATGGTGCGGCTATAACTAACTGGAGGATGTACCAAGCAGTCAGGTGAAAATATAATTTTTTTCATGAAAACAGAGTTTTTTTATATTTCTTTATGCCAGTTATGTTGGTTGTAAGTCTAACATTTACTGTGTTAAAGTTAATGAAAAAATGTTAATTTTTAAATGCTTCAACATTATGACTCCATTTTCATGGGTAACAAAATTATCTCTAGGTAAAAGAATTTTTGATGTACTAATGAATGACTTCTAATTTTTCTTTTCAGTTTAGAATTAATGCAGCGGTGGGTATACCCCATATTACCACCTTTAAGCAAGTAAGTTATTTCATATCTGACAACTGCACGTACTAACCATAGGTATATTTAGGGTGATGTATTCCCGTAAAAACGTGGTAATGGGTGTCAATACTTCATATGGGGAAGGTACAGATCTTGAGAGGTGTGTTATTGGAGATAATGTTAAAATAGGAAAAAACGTAAAGATCAGTGATTCCTATATTTTTTCAAACACTATTATAAAGGATCAATGCACTATTGTGTTTAGCGTTATTGGTCCTGAATGTGTAGTAGGGGAAAACTGTACCATAACTTGTGGTAGCATAATTGGAAAAGGAGTTCAACTTGGGAAAAATTTGCCTTTAATCGAGGATGCTTTGGTACAAGCTACAAAACCAGAATTATGTAAGTCTCATGTGTACAGAAGGCAGCATTGTTAGACTTTTCTATTTAAATAAGTATTGATAATTCCAAATTGAATGAATTTAAGAAATTTTACTACCAACTGTTTGAAAATAACTCATTCTTTCAAAGATTTTGATTCACAACGCTTACTTTGCCTTATTATTTACTGTTATGAAAATAAGGATGTATTATTATTATTTATAGGTAATCCCAGTGACAAGTTAGGTGAAAAAGCTTACAGAAAGCATTTGGATGATGAAGAAGATGATACGGATATATTAGCAAAGAAATTATCACGTTTACACCTAGGACAAGACCATAACGAAAACATTGATGAATTAGAAGAATTAAGTGATAGTGACGATGATTCTCTGTCTTACACCCAATCACCTGTACCAGATGACACGAAACGTACGTTTTTATGATTTGACATGCACAAAAATTTCTCATGCACACAAAAAAACTAACACAGACTTCAATGAGTGTCACTAATTCTTCCTTTGTAGTGTTCTTTACCGAAGTAGTGGACAGCTTGACAAGAGGTTTTGAAGATGAATTACAATGCGATAACTTAATTCTAGAAATAAACTCGTCCCGTTACGCGTACAACGTGACGGTAAAAGAGGTCAGTGTAATTAATTTTCAAAATCTACTCGAGCGGCGGCACTGTATAAAAGCGCTTGTATTGCAGGTAAATTACAACGTTATCAAAGCTATTTTGCACATGTCGTTGAGGCAGCCTATTGGGCCGCAGTATTACTCTTATTTCCAACGTTTGTTGGTATACTTTTCTCCGATCCTGAAGAATTACATACGGAATGAGGAGGCCATGATTGATTGCCTACAGGCTCTGGAGGTAAGATATTAATTTTGAATTATGCAATATGTTTGGTTTCTTTATGCACATTGTAATTTTTTTTAAAATGTTATATTCGTTAAAGAATATTTTGATTGAGGACAACGTCCAAGAAGTTTTTCATAGTAATTCTTTAAAATCGTGAAACACTTATTGTTAATAATGTTTTCATTAAGACTCACCATACTTGACTTTGTTTTTTTAAATTATAGAATGTAGCAACATCCCATGATTACGTCAATGAAAAGTGGGTGATGTTCGTCCTCAACTGGTTGTACAACAAAGATCACCTAACAGAAGAGATCATACTGAACTGGTTTGAAAAACTCGATCCAGAAAGCAGTTTCTACGCAAAGGTCAAGCCGTTCACTGATTGGTTACAGCAGGCTGAAGAAGAGTCATCAGATGATAGTGATTGAAGTGTGCCTTCTAACTAATTTTTCAAAGAATAAAACATTGAATCACACTTATTTTTTTTTATTTAGACACGGTTTCGTACCTAATGCCGTGGTACTAATATTTAAACCCATCCAGATCTCCTGACTTGATCCCATTAGATTATTTCGCTGCTAAGGCATATTTGAAAACAACAATAAACATGTGAGATCAGATAGACAAAAAATTCATTAGATAGAAACGTGATATCTGCCACAAACATAAATGAGTGTGTTAATTTGTTGCACACTATATTTTGTGTTTAATACATGATCTAGCAGGCATCAACATGAAACCGTGTAGGCCATGATATTTGTAAATGTCAATATAACTTCAAAATAAGGAAAACAAGTATGAATACCATAAAAAATTATCTTAACTGGGTAAGAACAGCAAGACACCTGCATCAGGAAAGACACTTCCATTTAACAGCTGCCTGGCACAAGGGAAAGGGAGCAAAGGCTAAGTCACCAAAGAAGACAAAGGTAAGATGTGAGAACAAGAAATTTCAGCATTCATGTATGGGATCTAACATACAATAGTGCTTCAATCAAATATTATTAATCATTTTTATACTTCTCACAACTATACTCTAAATTTTACCTCGTGCAAATAGCATCTTTGGCATAATAAATCTTTACATCATAATTAATATTATAGGTATGCAACTATAAATTTGTAGACCACTACTACGACTGTGTAGTGGTTGGAGCGGGTGGTGGTGGTTTAAGATGTGCCCTTGGCTTGGTTGAATATGGGTTTAAAACAGCAGTAGTTACTAAATTGTTTCCTACAAGATCACATACCGTATCTGCCCAAGGAGGAATCAATGCCGCTTTAGGTAAAATATATTAATGTTATGTTAGATGCAACTAAAAGTTTTTTAAAAGCTTACTTTATTTCATTGTCACTGTCTATAGTAGACATGCCACGAAAATCTTAGAATTTCCATCGAAACGTGGAAACTATATTTGTAGCAGTGAAGAAGAATGTAACTCTGCAACATAAGTAATTTACAGTTGTTTAAAAGCATAGATCCAGGTTAATAGGCATGTAGTTTTCCTTATTTAAAAAGTAGCTTAACTACAAAGAGTTTTAACATTGCTGGAAAAATTCTTTGTCCAAAAAATGTTTTAACAGTAAAAAATAACTAATTAGGAAACCTGTTAAAAATTAATCTTTATAAATCTCGTAAAAATAAACCTTTTCATAAACAATAAATTAAATGATTCGAACATTATAAGTTTTTCATTGTGTAACAACACTAGACTGTAATTGCAAAATGGAATAAAAAATCCAAAAATTATAAAATTTAGCACCTATTCATCATATTTCAGGCAACTTTGAAGACGACTGCTGGCAATGGCACTACTACGACACAGTGAAAGGATCTGATTGGCTCGGAGACCAGGATGCTATACATTACTTAACAAGAGAAGCACCATTCGCCGTGATGGAGCTGGAAAATTATGGAATGCCGTTTTCTCGAATGCAGGATGGAAGAATCTACCAAAGGGCATTCGGTGGCCAGTCACTGAACTATGGAAAAGGAGGCCAGGCCCACAGGTTGATACCATAATCCTAACAATTTTTTTTGAAGTATTGGTTTTACAATAAATCATATTTTAATTTAGAACATGTGCTTCTGCTGATCGAACTGGGCACTCAATGTTACATTCTTTGTATGGTCAAAGCCTGAGGTTTGATTGCAAATTCTTCGTTGAATATTATGCTTTGGATCTGATCATGGATGAAGGAGAATGTAGAGGTGTTGTAGCTTTATGCCTGGAAGATGGTAACATACACAGGTACACTAAATAGGTTGTTATTAATATAAAAAAATGGGTCTAGATAAATCATTTTAATTTGAAACTACATGATACTTGACAACTCTACTTCGATATAAGTAATATTGCTGCACACATTTATCCATGAATACTAAAGACAATAATATTGCTGATGAAGTAATAATAATATTTTCTGTATTGTTCAGATTTGCTGCTAAACACACTATATTGGCAACAGGTGGTTATGAGAGATCATATTTTTCGTGTACTGCAGCTCATTCAGCTACCGGAGATGGTGCAGCAATGGCTGTTAGAGCAGGTATTCCCATGGAAGATTTGGAATTTGTACAGTTCCATCCAACAGGTGAAGAAGCGTATTATGTGCAAATATGAGTTCTATTGTTTCCTGCTGCTATTGTTTCCAACTTTTTATTTAGGTATATATGGTAAAGGCTGTTTGGTTACTGAAGGTGCTCGTGGAGAAGGTGGTTACTTAATCAATAGTGAAGGTGAACGTTTCATGGAGAAGTATGCACCTAACGCTCTAGAATTAGCATCTAGAGATGTAGTATCCAGAGCCATTACAGTTGAAATTTTAGAAGGTATAATATCAATTTACACTGCCTGGCTATCGTATTGTTTAATCAATAACTAAACAAAGGTCGTGGTGTTGGACCCAAGAAAGATCACATGTATCTTCAGTTGCACCATCTACCTGTGGAACATATCAACAAGCAACTGCCAGGTGTTATACAAATGGTCAAGAATTTCGCTGGTGTTGACATTAGGCAGAAACCCATTCCGATCATACCAACTGTACACTACAACATGGGGGGAATACCCACTAATTATAAGGGACAAGTAGTGACACAGACAGTAAGTTTGCCTAATATTACGGTTCCTGCATAAAAATATTTAATTTAGATGCCCACTTTGCTACAAGCTTAGTATAAACTGTTCATATTTACTTATTCGAGATGTCAAACAATAGGGAGGCGTTTCGGATCACCTGACAATAAATGTGCAACTTTATTGGATTATTAAAAAAAAGCACCTTCTTCTGTTTTTAACTGCAGTATGACACACTTCCATTTGTTTAGGCATTAACAAAGTTAGAAATCATATGTTGTTTTATTTAATTTCTTTCAGAAATAAAGAAAAAAGCTACCTCTCTGTAATTTTGTGTGTTGAGTGTACTCTTTTGACAATAACTTTCGATTGAGAACAGCTATCAACCTAGCGGAAAACTTAGAAACCATAAAATATTTTTAGTGAATTTCTCTAATACTTTTTATCCAAAATCCAAGATACTGCGCTCATACCCTTAGTAAATAATAATAAAAATCATGCGGTATATATGGAGTGACATTCATTTTTCAATCCAAGCAAAGCCAGACCTAACTTAGTCTGCCTTGGCCTAATTAGGTTGCAATTTTTAGGAAGATGATGATAACAAAGTCGTACCAGGGCTTTATGCATGTGGGGAATGTGCCTGCGTATCAGTACATGGTGCCAATCGTTTAGGAGCAAATTCTCTACTAGAGGTCGTGGTATTTGGAAGAAGTATTGCACGGACTATTGCGGCTTGTTTTAAACCTGGCGAAGCAGTCCGCACCCTAAAAGCAGTAAGTTGACTTGAGTGTTTCCTGTGGGAATAAAAATGACCAACAAACAACAGAACTGTTTTCTACGCATGTGTAAAACAGATTGTACCTGAATATTGCTTAAGTTAAAATATCGTAAACTGGAAAAAAATTTGCAGGAATATGGTGAAGAGGCCATTTGTAACATAGACAATTTGCGTCACTCACCGGGTAAAATTAAAGTTGCTGATCTGCGACTGGAGTTACAAACGACAATGCAGAAATATGCAGGAGTATTCAGAACGGGTCCTCTCTTGAAAGAAGGATGCAAAAAAGTGTTTAAATTGTACAGGCAACTAAAAGACATAAAGGTATTTTAATCGATAAAAAGTTTATTATTATAAATCTTTTCATAAGATTTCAGATCCAACTATGATTTGGAATACGGACCTTGTGGAAGCAATCGAGCTTCAGAATATGTTTCCCATGGCTTTACAAACAATTTATGCTGCAGAGCAGAGGACAGAATCAAGAGGTGCCCATGCCAGAGAGGATTTCAAAGTAATTATGTTTGTCAGATATTTTTTGAAATAATTAACTGCTTTTGTAGAAAAGGTGTGATGAGTATGACTATGCACAACCCCTAGATGGGCAAAAGAAAGTACCAATTGAGAAGCACTGGAGAAAACATACTATGAGTTGGATTGACTTGCCTAGTGGAGAGGTACAAATGTTAATTTTTTTAAATAATTGTATACCCAATGGTGATATTTTAGATATGCTTCACTTATAAACCTGTTCGAGATAAAAACCTAGATGCATCAGAGGTCAAGCCAGTACCACCTATGGTGAGAAAATATTAAAGTTTAATGTTTATTATTGTTGTTGTATTATATACTATGTTCATTTAACAATAAAAAATGAATTCCATTTTGTATGTTTTTAGTTTTTAAGTTACCTTTTATTTCAGGCTCTATAATAATAATATTGTATTATGTGAATTTAATAAGACATGATGAAGAAAATGACGATCTTTGCAAAATCCCCAGGACATGTGAAAAATTCAGAGAAATAGGAGCGATTCAATGCGCTAGAATCCGGCCTTATTTCCTTTTAATTAATGTGCTCCAACTGTATGGAAACACAATTTCTTGATTTGTTCAAAAATTATTCATTTCAGCTACATGAAATAAGAGTACCTTTTTTGCTCATTCTAGAAATCGTAATTATTAGGTTTTTAAAAATTGCCAAAAAACTCTGCTGCCCCTCCCACAACGCCGCCCCTGCTTTATGTATGAAAAAATATTCCATGCCAAATTATTGTCCATTAGAACATTCTTCAAAAAACTGCAGATTGGAAGTTTTCCCCAAAAAAAATTTTTTTTTCAGCACCCTGTATATCAAAAACGAACCAGTTCTGGACCCATGTTTATATAAACTTTTTGTCATAATTTCACTTCAGGAACATGCACCCGAATTTATGACATCGAGTTTTGAAACACCCTGTATTACGGCATTGTAAAATGGTGATCCCTAAATAAAGCAATCTATCTATGAATTCAAAAACATAATACAATTGCCTAAATATAAAAAAGCTTGAAAACAAGCTGATTTTTCACGAAGTCACAGGGCACAGTAAAAAAATGTATGGTTCAACAAATGTATTTCTTTAATACAAAACATGTTTATAAATTAAGCTAAAGTGACACAATTGACAAAAAATTCGTCCAACCGACAATGTTTCATTTCACATCCCCCCAAACAGATCCTAGCTGGTCGTCCGGCACGCAATCAACAAAAAACTGTCCGAACGGCCACCGGAACACGTCGACCCAGAGCATATCACACAATAAAATGGAATTACTCATTCGACTGGCTCGCTGTGCAAACTCAAACGAACTGTTCGTTACTGCTGGCCGACAGGTCGAGCAACCGCCACGCAGCCTTCGGATCCGTTTCCGTGGGATCCCTGCACAACACCCACACGTAAGACACCCTCATCACCTTGTCGGGATCGCCCTCGACCACGCGTCCGTCTCTGTCCTTCACGCACATCATCTGCTGCGACGTGAACGTTATTATCAGCACGGGTCCTTGGTCCATCACTTTGCCCATCGCCAGGTCGACGTTGTCGATGTCGAGGATCTTTGATTCGATCCTGTAACCCTTCTTGTAGGCCTCCTGTATGGGAATGGCGAACAAATTGTAGGGGCCCTCGTGGCACCAATCCTTCAATATGTCCAGATCGCCACGCGTCATTGCTTCCAAAATGTTCGGAATTATGTCCTGCTCGCACTGCTTCAAGAACAGCTTGGGATCGAAGCTGTTGTCGATCTTGCAGATTTCCGTCAGGGTTTCTGACAGTTCCGTTTTTTGAAACATGCCTCCGACTACGCTCGTAATTTTGTCAGTCAACAGTCTGGAAGCCCTTATCACGGGATTATCGCTCTCATCATATCTCAACTTCCAGTCCATTATTTTATGTACATAGGGGTTATTCTCTTTGAAATTCTGCCATGACTGGTAAAATTTCGAATCTTTGTGAAGTTCTACACCCGTCGCCGAGGTATTCGGTTCGTAAAGCTTGTTGACGTTGATGGCAGTGGTTTCTGAGCGTTTCCGAAGTTTTGTGGGACTTACATAGACCCTACCTACGATACATAATAAGTCGATAAATTAACAATAATTCCAAATGTCTTTCAGCATTTTTTATACCTTAATTTTGTTTTCAATATAGTCAAAACTCATTTTGTTAAACCCTTCAACCTCTGACAATTGCTTCAATAAAGGAATTTGCAATTGTTTTAAAACCAATATGAATATCCCTGTTTAGCAAAAGAACACATACTGGGAAATTGTTTTAAACTGTCAGAAAGAACTTGTACAAAGTTGAAAAACTTAATATATTTGTTTTCTTCACTCTGTATACCACTATTTAATTGAGAACCAAGTGTGAAGATAAGAAAATATAACTACTACAAATCATACAATTTTTTAAGTAGTACCTATAAGTCGACAAGATTTTCACGACATACTATTATCGATTTTTTTTGAAATATTTATTACAATTTATTTTTTTTTAAATGTTATCTTAATTGCATATTGCAGTACACGTCTAACATTATTTATTAATTTAATATTTACGGCTATGTGTCACATTTGCAAAGTGTTTGTAATATTTGGTAGGAGTAAATAAAAACAAAATAATTTATTATTGATTGCAATATGTTCCCAATTTTAAACAAGTTAGCAAAATTGAAAATAGGATGTAGTGTTCTGAGTATCTGCTACTTATATTTATAACATTTGTAATTTTTTTGTGATAATATCACCCCACGAACAAACCCACATCCACTTGAAAAAAAGTTGAGATTATTCATTGGAGAAATTCTAACTGGTTACAAACTGACTAAGAATAAGAAAAACAATTATATATTATTACCTTGTATACTTTGGGTATCGATTTCTTTTTTGACTGCCTCCGTTGCTTGTGTTATAGTTTGAAATGCTCCAGTTTTGCCGATCTCCTGTGCTTTTTCACCGATACTTTGCGTAGTCTTGCCGAATTCTTCAGTCAGCTTTCCTGCCTTTTTTGCAATGTCGGTCTTTCCAGCTTCCTCGATAACTACTTGCATTTTCTCTTTTATCGAACTTAGTTTCTCTTTAAATACCTCGCTGCCTACAACATTCCCAAGTATATAAAGCACCTTCATTAACATGAATTTTACCTTTTGACGCTTCTTTTTCCACGGCTTCAAACTTTTGTCGTGCTGCTTTCAACGCTTCACTTTGTTCAAGTTTTTCGGCTTCTTCACGAAACTTTTTCAAAGATTCTTTCATCTCTTTATTCTTGGCCCATTCTTCTCTGAAGTTGTCAAATAGCCGTGACAAGAAAGTTGTTCTTCTAGGCTCCTTTGAATATAATCGAAACTACAAACACAACATTAATTATGTTTCGATAAGAAGAAACCATACTTACCACATATTGAGAACTGTTTAATGAACACCGAGTTAAATATTGACTACGAGCTAACGCAGAGGTTGCTGGAATAAAAATTTTCTGGCAATTGTGCTGAAATAAATAGAAATACTGATGTAACCTCTAAATGCGGTTCATTATATTCTTTTTAATTTGAAATTACTCACCATTATACTGGAACAATGTAATAAAAACTATGACTTTTCACAACTTCCCACTGGAAGTTACATGACATCCACCACTCGGTCGTATGACACTTTGTAGGTTATGTAGTTTGGTGGTTACAGTTACGCCCGACGACGCGGCGACGATTTTAAAATCCTCGTTCAAATCATCTCGATTAGAGATGTATGTGATTTCGACACCGTTTTGCACTGCAGTCACTAAATAATATGTTTTTGGTGACTGTATTTTACACCGGTGCAATTTGTAATTGTTACTGTTATGTGGACGTAACCACACAAGTGCTGTTGTGCTATGTGCTATCTTTTTTTTTATAGTTGCTAGTTGCTTTATGGTTTGATGATCGGAAGAAAGGTGGACTAATAATTTATGAGCACAGGATAACAAATGTAGCTGAATTAACAAATTTTAAGATGTCACATTAATGCATAACTATGGCAGAAGCAACAGATATTTCACCAGATACAAGTGCTGGGTCATCGTGCCAACATAGCGAAGAAAATAATGATGAAGTCCAAGATCATCAACCCTCAACTCCCGAAGAACCAAAAAAACCACTAAATGTATGCAAGATTTGAAAAAAAAAGCTGTTTCCTTCAAATGAATTCTTGTAGATGTCTCCTGGGGCTGTTCAACTACGAGCATGGTTGAATAAGTCGCTGCGTATTAAAATGTCCGATGGAAGAGTACTCATAGGAACCTTCTTGTGCACCGATAGAGAAGCCAACGTCATATTAGGTTCGTGTTCCGAGTATTTACCAGAAGAAGAAGAAACTGGCTCAAAGGAAGAGCCACGAATGTTGGGGCTTGTAATGGTGCCAGGGAAGCATATAGTTACTGTAGCTGTTTACCAGAATGAAAGTGGGTGTTGTGATGTTATGACTAAACCTTTAATGGAACATATAGCTGAAGAGGAAGTGGTGTAAAAATAATTATTTTAGTGGTCAAAGGTTTCATGATTTTGCTGGTTTAAAATCATGTTAAATGTGAATTCATTTTTATTGTTTAAATATATTCTTTGGTCTGGTTTCTCTTCTCTTTGTTAAAGTTGATGTTAGCTAAAAGCAACCCAGTAACCATGACAACACCTTAAATTGAGATATGTGGTTGGTATATATTTTAAATTTAAATTAATATTATTATACAGAGTTGATTTTAGCTTAAAACAGAGAAGAGAAACTAGCCCTTTATATTTTGTTTTATTACTTATTAGTAACAAAAGGTAGCGAATGTAAAAGATACAAGTAATTAAAATGATGTATTGTTTGGTTTACATATTATTTTACTTATTATACAGTACGTATCCTTCTTTAGCAAGCATTTCCAGACCGTACAGTAGGTTGCAGATAAAATTGAACTACTCTTTAACAGAATTTTTGGACTCTTTCAGCTATGTAGCACAGACTTTTAGATTTCAAAAGTACACAGGCTCTCTAAGGGGATGTTTCTTGCATTGTATTCCTAATTGAGGTAAAAACTATAAATGTGGTTTAGTATGGACACAGATAGTTCCTATGTAAATTATATAGTTTTTACAATTTTTTTACACCACAAAACTTTGTCGTTCAATTTTATCTGTAACCTACTGTATACAGGGTGTCCCTGAACATGTGGGCAATATCTCGGGATCTGATAGCTGAGCTAAAAACATCACTATTTTACAGTATAACTTTTTTTGATATATCGTTCGCCTACTGAGATATTCACCCCTAAAGCTCCTTTGGAAAAAGTGGTTTCTCCGAAATATCTTTTATACCGCTTGATATAATTTGATGAAATTTTCGCCATTAATATTTAAAATGGAGGCGGTTAGAATAGTGCAGACACAGTTMTTGTAATTGCACGGGGAAGTTGGGGGTAAACTACCCTTCACCGTTTTTTTCTCTTAATTTTAAGGCGGGTAAGATTTTTTCCCCGAAATAGGCGTTTTTCAATTCTCCCAAACTTAAGAAGAAAAAAAGGTACTCTTTATTCATTACCCTAAAGTTAACCGTTTTCGAGAAAAATTTACTTGAATAACATGGTTATAATTATTGTATTTATTAAATAATTACATAAATATAACATTACGAAGAACACTTAAAAACTACATGGAGCTACAAAAAAAAATTAAGAAGCTTCAACATGAGCTCCTCCAACTTCAATGCATTTTCGGGCCCGACGAATTAAAGACTGCCGGATTCTCCAAAACACGGCAGCGTTATTACGTATTTCATCACAGTAAAATACTATACGTTCTATTAGATTATCCCTCGTTTCTACAGGAGTATAGTAAACTAAGTTTTTCAGATGCCCCCACAAATAGAAATCGAGAGGGTTAAAATCTGGCGATCGAGGAGGCCAAGCAACAGGTCCTCCTCGACCTATCCATCGTTTTGGATACGCATTATTTAAAAATTGTCGCACAGCAATACTAAAGTGGGGTGGTGCGCCATCATGCATGAACCACATGTTTCTTCTGGTTGCTAATGGAACGTCTTCTAAAAGCTGTTGTAAGTTATTTTGAAGGAACTGCAAATAGAGTTCCCCATGTAATCTTGGAGGTAGCACATATGGTCCTATTAAATGGTCCCCTATGATTCCCGCCCAAACATTAACAGACTGAAACTGGAACTGGTGTCTTGCAACCACTGTGGAATTAGGGTTTTCGTCCGCCCAAACATGTAAATTGTGTGAATTTATTACACCGTTTTTCGTGAAACCAGTCTCATCTGAATAAAGAATCGAACTAATAAAATCCCTGTTATTTGTGTGCTGTTCTAAGACCCAATTTGAAAATTCCACTCTAGCAGGAAAATCTTCATGACTTAGAGCATGTACCTTTTGAACATGAAAAGGGTGCAGTAATTATTCTTGAAAAATTCTGGAAATAGTGTTTTTGAACACATTGTGTTGCACCGCAAGTTTTCTAATACTATTGGTAGGATCCGCAGCCACGCTATCCAAAACGTTCTCCTCTAGGACCACTGTGCGTACTCTTCTTTGGACGCCACCGTTCAAGCTATCTTTTACAAATTTTCCTAATAATTACAAATTGATATAAACATGCCTTTATGGATAATTTTATGCCCCACCTGTCTTCCTTAAACGTCTATCAACCCGTTCAAAAGTTTTCCGATCAGGAATCCTACGGTCAGGAAATCGTTCTGCGTACAACCTCACAGCTTCTGTACTATTACCAAGGGCTAGACCATACACTAAATGCATGTCAGCATATTCAGGAAATGAATATTCTATTTTAAAATGATTGTTGGATAACAATCACACCAGGAAAATTAAATGGAGTGACAGCTAATAATATTTTTTAGCGCTTACTATAAAAATTAAATTGCTCGTGTGGACGCAAGTGAAAATGTGAACCATGTAATTCAACAGCATTTTTCTCGAAAACGGTTAACATTAGGGTAATGAATAAAGAGTACCTTTTTTTCTTCTTAAGTTTGATAGAATTGAAGAACGCCTATTTCGGGGAAAAAATCTTACCCGCCTTAAAATTAAGAGAAAAAAACGGTGAAGGGTAGTTTACCCCCAACTTCCCCGTGCAGTTACAAAAACTGTGTCTGCACTATTCTAACTGCCTGCATTATAAATATTAATGGCGAAAATTTCATCAAATTATATCAGGCGGTATAAAAGATATTTCGGAGAAACCAATTTTTTCAAAAGAGCTTTAGGGGTGAATTTCTCAGTAGGCGGACGTTATATCAAAAAAAGTTATACTGTAAAATAGTGATGTTTTTAGCTCAGCTATCAGATCCCGAGATATTGCCCACATGTTCAGGGACACCCTGTATAGGCACTTTTTGAACTAAGGGATCATTCTTTAAAATTTAAATGTCATTTGCAAGGATACCCTGCGTGGTCATGTAGTATGGGAACAAGATGTTAGCATACACAAAATACTACAATTCTAATCTTTATTATTTACATGTTATGTACAATGTCTCACAAAAACTATGACTGACATGCGATTTCACAATAAACACGCCTTTTCTGAAATGTCTTTGGTGCATTATTGTTTGGGATGCTGGGTATTCTGGAAATAAAAAACTTCCTGTTTGATCAAATTTTATTAAAGCTATAAGTAACTAAAGCTAACAACAAGTTTGAGAAGCATTACTTAGTATATGTTTGATCTAGCTTTTCATACCCTTCTTTCTCTAATCTTTCCTTGAACTTTAAATAACTGCGTTTCCTGTCGAAGTGTTTCACCCACTGTGATGAGCAGGATTTTTCATAGATTTTCCTGAATTCTGCACAGGGTCCCTCCTTTACCGCATCTTTCTGTCCAGCTTTATCCAAACACTCCCAGTATTTATCACGAGCACCCCAACACTGCAAACGTTCCTCTCTTGATGGAAACGACATATCTAACCTACGGCAAAAACTGAATTAAAATAGCATTCCATATCGTGTGGCCTTTCTCAAAATAAACAGGTGACAGGTGGATTACGTATGGGGATAATTAATGTGAACTTATTTTTATCAAAAATAATTTTGATTTGCCCAATATTTCGATTTTGCTATTTTAAGCTAAATGTGTTACTGTAAGACCTGCTTTAAATAGAAAAATATAACTAAGCATCACACAGAAAGGCTAAATATTTAGAATGAACATTTTCTCTTATAGAAGAAATATTTGAAAAAACCGGGTTTCACTTCTGCCACTACAAAATATTCCCCTATTTTCTGACAGAAAAATAAAGGTGAAACGTAAGTGAGGTTAAGTTTTACAATCAATCCACTGGTTATTCATGTAGCTCGTACATACCGTTTATTTATACCAGGTGTGTTTCGAGGGTATGCGGGATTTGTACAGATTTTACTGATGTATCTGTTGGTCGCAGTTTCTTCCCTATCGGGAGTCGTACCCACAGAAGGATAACCTGTACGAAGCAAGCAATTCTGCTGTCATTGTCGCAGTTACTTGTCACTGTCAGAATCAGAATAATGGTTACAAGTAGAAAATTTTGTATTTTCGTAAAGAAAACGACAATGGAAATCATGTAGAGTATCGTTTTTAACAATTATCTAGGTAATATAGTCGTACGCTATGAATAACAAAATTAATCATAAAAAGCAGAAGAAAAAAAGCAGTGGAAGTTGTGAAGTACCAAATTGTAACACTGAAGCTGCTCCTCCAAAGCCAAATGTGAATGGTTTAGTTAACGGAACGAGCGACAAAAATACGGCTTCTAAAAAGAAAAAGAAAATTGTTAACCACAGCAACGAAGCCAGCCCGAAAGTTGATGAACAGATTATAAGGCACGGCATCGAAGCGATAAGTATAGGAGATATCTGTCCGAAAAGTAGCTCAAATGGACCCACAAACCACAATGACACATCACAGATGCAAGCTGGCGTCCCGGCATCATCCAGCAAAAGTACAGGCACCAAAAAGAAGAAAAACAAAAGCAAATCCAAAGAAGTCATGAACGAAAACCGTGAATCACTACAGACTGTTAAAAGTGAAGTTAATTCGATACTTAGTTCAACGCACAGTGATATTTTACGTCCAAAGGAGGAGACGCTAGCGAACACTGAAGATTTTATGAGTGATTTAAAGAAATTTGTCTTAGATAGAGAATTATGTGATAAGGTGAACCCAGTTGAAACCGAGGTTGCACGAGAAGTTCAGGAGCCAGCACCTGAAGGTGCCAAAGCTGAAGAACCGGCAAAAGACATACCACCAGTAGAGTATGTTCAGTATCTGGACGAGCTTCAGATGCCTTTGATAATGAAGCTGATACAAAAGGACCTGTCGGAGCCTTATTCGATTTATACATATAGATATTTTATACACAACTGGCCAAAGCTGTGCTTTCTGGTAAGTGTAATATTGGTCCCCATTTAATGGTTTTATGTTAAGTACTGGGTAAACGTTAGATTTTATTTTACCGGTACTTGAAAATTACTAGAAGCCATAGAAATTTCCAAACATCCAAATAATCTGAACCACAACATGGCTATCCCTACTTTCACAATCTCCCGCCTCTGTTGTCTGAGCATCCCCACCCCTCTCATAACGTCCGGTACAACATTACTCTATGGTTTTTGTTCTCTTTCCCCCTCCAATGACTAAGATTTGAGTCTCAAAGCTGTGAAAGCTTTAGAGGACGAGTTACTACAACGGTAAAATATTTTCCCTATAATTCACTGCACACAAAAAAAAGGCAACATTATTTTTTAATTTAATGATGTATAAAATTTCGAGGACTGCTCAGTTCATGCTATTTCTTTTTTTAGGCAATGTGTGAAGGCGATTGCGTGGGTGCAATAGTTTGCAAACTGGATTTGCATAGGAAATCCATCAAACGCGGCTACATAGCCATGCTGGCGGTAGACCAGAACTACAGGAAGCGCGGCATTGGTTCGACGCTAGTACGACGGGCCATCCAGGAAATGATAGATGGCGGTGCAGACGAGGTCGTCTTGGAGACCGAAATCACAAACAAACCCGCATTGCAGCTGTACGAGGCCCTCGGATTCGTCAGGGACAAACGGTTGTTTAGATATTACCTAAACGGGGTAGACGCGTTGAGGCTGAAGCTGTGGCTCAGATGAGGACTTTACGCTGTGGTGGTAGTTTCTTCAGATGCCATAAACTGAGGGCTTGCCGCGGTCTCGATTCTTTTTTTTTTTTTTGTTGAAGCAATCTGTGTGGTTCCAAGTTGTGAATTTTATTATTGTTGCTAGTTTTGTTGTTAACAGGAAGGACGGAAAATACAATTTTGCACTAACCGTTTTGCAGGATTTTCTTTGCGGTGTACATGTTAATTTATTGTTGTAAAGAAATAAAAATTGTAATAAATTTAATAAAAGCATTGATTACTGTCCGTATGTAGTGCATTCTCTAATCCCGTTAACTTTCAAATCTATGTACAGGGCGTTCGTGCTTAATTTAACTAGAAAAAAAAGAATTTCTTGCTAGAAGGCACGTGGGTACTCTTTTTAATACCTATTATGAATTTTGCAAAACATAAATGCAGATGGTGTGGATGTTAAGTTTGACCTTTGATTTGAATTCTTAATGGTTAGTATATAGCTGCATTGAAAACATTAATTTTAACAACAGTAGATTTGCTAATGTGTACAGCAAAATCAACGTCAGAAATGGATGCAATAGCTTCCAAAAGTTAGTCCATAATAATAGTGACATATTTTACATCTACAGATACTTATATTGTTATAACCAACATTTTTCTATAAATTCTGGATGATTTGTGAAGTGCAATGATGCAAAAAATATGTTATAAATGCATTTATTTCTTATGACTTCCAAATTTCTCTGTTTTCCGCTTCACAGACTTAACTAATACACTAAGTTCAGGATCACGTTTGTTCTCAACTCGAGGGACTTTTTCAACAACTTCTTCATTTCCTGAAGCCCTTCTCTTTAGCTTTTCCTTGATCAGTGTCTCCATTGCACTGGTCTTCTTGAAATGTGAATCGGTTGGGTCAATGTTATAATGATGGCTTGTGAATATTGCAGAAAATCGTTGGTCATCAACATTTATTTTGAAATCATCCTTTTCAACACCTTCGTTCCTCGTCTTCTTTTTCTTCTTCGATTTCATTTCCTCCGCCTTCTGAATCTTGTCTAAGCTGAAATGCTTCTTGTTATCATTTTCATCTGAAAGCAGCAGTTCTAGTTCTGCTGTTTTGTCATCTGATGCAGTATCTTCTGCTGCTTTCTTTGCTTTCCTGGGCTTTTTGAACTCTGCTTTGTTAAATTCTTCTGCAAAATACGGGTCATTCATGTCTACGTCCGAAGGAATGTCCGACTCGTCAGTGTCTTCCTGGCTTTTATGTTTGTTTTTACGTTCTTTACGTTTCTGTTTGCGTTTATCGAGGTACTCCTGGAAAGGTGTTTTCTTTTCTAATTCGTCGAGTCTCTCCTTGACAAGTTTTTCCGTTTTCTCTGCTAGATTAGTCCCCCATGTTACCTGCAAAATATATGAAAATTATCACAAATAGTTAAAAACATCAGTTATTAATCGAATTACCTCCATTTCCACTCCATTTTCTTCGGCCTTCTTCTCCTTCTCTTCAATCTCCTGCAGTAAAGATTTGTATTTATTAACCGGATCTTCCATTTCACTCTCAGAAGAACCTTTTTCTTCTTCCTCGTCCTCATCGCTGCTCGATGCCAAGTACTCTTGTAGGTCCGCCTCAGTAACATCATCGACTTTTCCTGACGATAACTTTTGTGCCACTTCTAACCTATCCGGGTTTGTTTCATCCCACGTTAAGTCAACTTTGGCCTGCTGCAGGGCGGTGGTCGTAAAGAATCGCGGCTGATACTTATTGAACTCTGGGAGTTTCTCGCACTTCTCTCTGGGTTCCTCATCGAACGTCATGTCATCAGGAATGAAACGCAAATCCATCTTTGTTGCGCTGGATTCATACTCCATTCCATCACATTCGGTGTAGATCTTATTGGCTGTGTTTTCTGAATCAAACGTAATAACTGCATAGTAATATTTGAGACGGTTCAGTTGGTACTGCCTCAGTTTTTCCATGTGATATTTGGCGCCTTCTTCGTTTTCCTCTTCCTCTTCATCTGCTTTCGTCTCGACCAGTTCTATTGGACCTCTGATTTCCTCTTCTTGCATACGCTGTTTACCAAACTCAGACGGATATATGACAACTGACTTAATGCTACCACCTGGTGGGAGGAAGGAATTGAAAAGAACCATAAGATCAATAGCACGAATCCTGTCCCAATCCATGTTGCAGGCAGCTAGACGATAAGTTACAGTATCAGTATGTTCCGCATCTGCATCTAGTTCTCCCCACTTGTGTTCTATGTCTTCAGATTCTTCAACTTCTTCCTCAGTTTCTTCATCATCCGAGCTGCTCTCTGAATATAACGTGGCCTCGCCACGAGCATAATCAACTTTCAAGTCACGTAACTTCTTCTTGATGTCCTGAGGTATGGTTTTATCACTTGCATGTTTTGTATCAAAACTGTTGTCTTCTTCTTTCGGTGCTTTAACATATTTATCTCCCGGTTCTTCTTCTGATGATTCTTCATCTTCTGAGCTCAATTCGTAGTACCTTTTGAGATCTTCTGTCGATGTAAAGTTCACCGGTCTGCCACGTTTGTCTACTGCATACTTGGTTTTGAACTTTCTGTCTTGGAACATAGACCCAAATCGTTTATCAATTTTTATTTTGCGGTCTTTTCTCGGGATACGACGGAATTTTGGATCCGTTACGATGTGATTAAATCTTGAGTCTTCCTCTTCCATTTTTACTATAGTTGTATAGGTACCTTTTGGCCCTTGTGGTCAATAAATCAATAATTATTACACTATCACACTACACGTGGTTACCACCTTGTGTACATGTACATTTGACAGTTGTACATTAGCACTACTGCAAGTTACATTAGAGCTACCACTGTTAATAGTAGTTCCAAATATACCTTACGTCACAAACATCGAAAACAACTTTATTTTGGGTTTGTCCAAAGTATCTATAACCCATATGATGTTCAAATTTAATATTCTGGGAGATATACGCTACAAATTTTATTTGCTGTTTGGTTATGCAATTTTAATTTTTATTTTAGAAGGTAGGTAATTCGTTCAACTGTATAGTGAAAAAATGGAACTACTAAACTATCACAAGGCTATATTGCTTGACGTGAACGTGCTATTTTTGTTAATTTTGTTAAACTTCAGGCAAATTTAGGTGAGTTTTTGCAACGAACACTTTTAACGCATACCTAAAAGCTAATATTCGTCTCTGACTTTTAATTTACTAATAATAAAACCATCAAATAACTGTACAAAGCGAATTGTATTAATTAAAGGTTACTTTAGATTGCTCACTTTGAACTACACTTAGTAGTTCAAATACGTCGATCCATATAACGCGCCTTATTTGGAATTATGTATTGAAATTTCGTAAGATTATTTTGCAGATGTCGCGAGCACAAGACCTCTTAGGCGTTATAAAGGGAATCCAAAAAATCGCCCAAGAAGGTGCTAAAGTTCAAAGCGCAGCTTTAAAAGTAATATGGGCGAATTCCAGTGTTAGGAGCGCGATAGATAATGCCGCCAAAAACGCTCAAAACAGCGTTAAACAAAGTGACATAAAAAACGTAAATGATGTAGTAAAAGTCGTCGCTGATACTACAGATCGTCTAAGTGCCGTGGCACATGGAATAAAGGAATTTGCTACTAACTCTCCTAGTTCATCAAGCCTAAGTGGAAAAGCAGGATCCCATACAGGTAGGTATTGTTTCGCAGCGGATTCATAAAGTTGTTTTGCGTAGGCGAACGATTTCGCTCTTATTTATATACATTTTAGAACGGGAATGACTAATACATGTAGGCGCGAATCAAATTTTTAACATCCATAATTCGTTTGTAGAAAAAGTGGCCGTCTCCTCACAAACAGTCGCGAAGCAGGATGCGAAACCGTTCACTGGTGTAGAGAAATTGAAAGGTAGTGATTTTGAAATAAAACTAACGAAACGGGACAAAGAACTACTAAAAAAGTTGGACATGGAACATCGGGAAAAGATGAAAACGGGCGAAAAGTCCCAGGACATAAGGGAAGAAATAGCGTCCCAAATTGCAGATGTTGAAAGAGATAAAGGAAAAACGCTGGATGTACCTAAAGTTACGGCGATACCTAACCCCAAATCCCGACAAACTGTAAGTAGAAGTGTAAATTTGTTTGAAAGTTTGTTGCATTATTGATAAATTCTGTACTTGCATTAATAATAAGTGTAAAAACCTTGAACTACGTGGTAGTGCTAATAGACCTTTAATTGCGTAACAAATATTTGTAAACTTGGCAATGCTGCGCATTTTACGCTTTGGAGGGACATTTAAAAAATAGTACTGGGAATCCCATCTACCATTGAGAGATTGGATCTAGATAGATTAAAATCTAAATCAACTAAAAATGTTTAATACTTATAGCAAACTTATTTTAAGCCCTATTCAAAGGAGGGAGGGTCTTTTGTACTTTAGAGATATTAAGATTTTTCTAACGCACTGTTAACATAATATTTTCAAAAAACTTGAAATATTTGTGGAACGGTCTAAAGTAGAACACGTGTGGCTAAAAAAGAGGCCTTTATTTTTTATATACAGGGTGTCCCATTTTAAAAAGTTAAGTTAGGTGTTCAGGAGAAAATGGGACACCCTGTATAATCATAGACTAATCAATTTAGTTTAATTTTTTTCATTAGAACTAAAGTCTGTCCTATATTAAGTGCTGTACCATATAGATATACACTGTTATAAATATATTTTACTTTGAGTTCCTGTAGCAAAATGAATAATACTTTTTGTACATAATAGTTAAAGAAAGACATTTTTCAATTATTATTTTTGATCAAGTGGTTTATGAAAAGCAGTTCATAATAAAACCTCGATTTCAGTTGAGTGCATCGGCTAAACAGCGTAAAGTACCTTCATCAAGGATAAGCAGGATGATGTCATTTGGTGGCTTAGCAGCTGGACTGGGAATCGGTACAGCCGCAGAATATGCTAGGCGCACTCTCGGACTTTCAGAATCTGCCACTGCAACTGATCTCTTTCTGACCCCAGCAAATATGGATAGGATCGTTGATACGTTATGCAAAGTTCGAGGTATGACAAAAATGCGTGGGTGTTTTTCATAATCATATTAATGAGCCATATGAATGATTCATTATCTAAGATTCAGGACATTTATATATACAGAGTGGCCCCAATTTCGTTTTTGTACTCCTCAGTGTTATCTCCGTTTGTCTTTTACTGTTCCATTTCCATATTGAATTACCAAAATTTTTCAACGAACCTAATACATGCATTTTTTTCCATATTTTGTAACTTTTTCTAAACATTTAGGAGCCGCTTTAAAAATGGGACAAATGCTCAGTATCCAAGATGAAACAGTAGTCTCACCAGCCCTAGCGAAAGCTTTGGAGAGAGTGCGTAAATCGGCCGACTTCATGCCCGTTTGGCAGGTGGACCAGGTGTTGCAATCCGAACTGGGCGCAGACTGGCGAGATAAATTCGAATTCTTCCACGAGAAACCTTTCGCCGCAGCCTCGATAGGTCAGGTGCACTGGGGGAAAACCAAGGAGGGCAGAGAGGTTGCCGTCAAGATACAGTATCCGGGTGTGGCCAAGGGAATCGAAAGCGACATAGACAACCTGGTCGGTGTTATAAAACTGTGGGACATGTTCCCGAAGGGGATGTTTCTCGACAACCTGATCAACGTGGCCAAGAGAGAGCTGGCTTGGGAAGTTGATTACATCAGGGAGGCGGAATGCACGAGAAAATTTCGACTGCTGCTGCAGAAGTATCCGGACTACTATGTCCCTGAAGTTATAGGTAAGTCGAAATTTGTTGATGCTTTGGCATTATTATCTATAAAAAATTGCAGTGCTTTAAGGTTTTTTTTTGCTCAAATGTAAAATGTAATTTTATGAAGATTTATCAAAATCTCACATCACAAATATAAATGTAGTAGAATTGCTTTAAAAATCATAACTTTTATAATTTATAGAATTTTTTAAAATAAAAAATAAGTAGCCTTATTACCCCTTACATTTACATCCCAATAACTTTTTAAGAGATAAAGCTATTTCTGTTTTGACATAACATGAGATGCCCTATCTATTTCTTTAATAATGAGGTGCTTAACTAAAATGTCATAAAATCAAATATTTTCGAGAATATTGCACTTTTGATCTTTTTGATATTGTTTCCTCCGGATTTAAATTCATTTACTGTTTAAAAATGGTGAGGATTGAAGCTCAAGTGGTAGCATACTCGTAAATACTCTAGCAAAATATCAAAACTCACAATTTTTTTTCCTAAAGCTAAGCAATCCATAAGGATTCCCTATATATACTTCTTTTGGCTTATGAGGATGGAGTCAGTTGAATGAATGAATAGTTACAATTTTAATTAATGCAACTGAAAAATAATCTTAAACAACTTTTTAATGTGTACTTTCACTATTGTTTTAGATCATCTATGTACTGGTCAAGTATTTACAACAGAGCTAATAGAGGGTATACCTGTTGACCAGTGTGCGAATTTAGACCTAGAACATCGTAATTTTATTGCAATGAAGTCTCTCGAACTTTGTCTGAGGGAATTGTTAGAGTTCCGTTATATGCAAACAGATCCTAACTGGGCCAATTTTTTCTATGATCCTCAAAGGAAAAAGGTATGTAGACGGGGCTTTTATTACCTGCTCGATAGTTCTATTTTATTTATTTAACAATTTAACCAACTTAAAGAATGTAATTCATTGTCTTGACATAAAAAATGAGAGTTAACGAAAACAAAAAAACTGTCAGAGATTTGGAAGGTATGCAACTGTATAATGAACTGAATCTTATAAGGAAATTTCTGCTGATCATATGCAAGAACGAGTATCATCTGGCCATCATTTCGATTGAAAGTGATATTTCTGATAACCTATATTTTTCAAAACTGATTGATGAATATGCTATCAAAATCTAGAAAACTCATTTTTTTAAATAAAAGATTACCAAAGCTTATGAATAATATGTAGAAAATGAGTTTTTGTTATTTGTTTTGTTTCTTTACTTTTATAAATATTTTTTATTATTACATTGTTTCCTTCTACTATTCCTAACATACTGTATTTAATTTTGATGAAATGTGATAAATAAATGCATTTACCAAAAAAAATTTAGGAAAGGCTTCAAAAGTGCAATCAACAAGGAATTAAAAAATTAAGTCTTCGCCCTTTCAAAATAGCCTGTTGTGTGATTTTTGAATAAAAAGTAAGCCATTAATAAAAAAACTAAATTTAAATTGGCTACTTCATCATGCTGCCGGACCCTGTACTTAAAATTCCAATTGCAAGAAAACAATTTTATTTATTATTAACGATACAAATGATCAGCACAAATACTTGCAGCAATTTCAGACTCCCATTTGTCCCCGTTACTCAACAGCTTCTCCTTATTGTACAGCAACTCCTCGTGTGTCTCCGTCGAATACTCAAAATTGCCAGTTTCCACAATCGCATCGACGGGACAGGCCTCCTGGCAATAGCCGCAATAAATGCACTTTGTCATGTCGATGTCGTAGCGCGTCGTCCTCCTGGAGCCGTCCGCTCTTTCCTCAGCTTCTATAGTTATCGCCTGCGCGGGGCAGGCGGATTCGCACAGCTTGCAGGCGATGCATCTTTCTTCCCCGGACGGGTATCGCCTCAGGGCGTGTTCTCCCCGAAACCTCGGACTGAGCGGGCCCTTTTCGAACGGGTAGTTGATCGTCCCGGGTTCCTGGAAGACGTGGCCCAACGTTACAGCGAAACCACGAAACAGTTCGGTGAAGAACATGGTCTGGGATGCACGATCCGTGATGGAGCTCATGTCCATCTCGGGAAAGGGTTTGCTGGCAACCTTTACGTTGAAATGTCGACGTTCACAATCGTTGTCTTTGTATATCGGTTTTGGCGGGCTTTCACATTCGTCGTCGTTTGATGATATGGGAGGAGATTTATCACAATCATCATCACCTTTTTGTCGTTTCAGAAGGATTAAGTGAAACTTTAGCTTTGATAGTAGGTTACAGGAGCGTGGAAGTTTCTGTAGAGCATTCATTTTGGCAGGTTTGTCAAAATGACAAACACTGGCCAACTGATTACAGTATTAGTCCAACAAAATTGCATTTAGAGAGGAAAAAGGTGTTATCCAAACATCTATGGATGAAAATAGTCAGCATTTCTGCCACTCCCGGATATACCACCGGGCCGGCCGTTTACGCTGGGTTGGAGGGGTATTTGCTGATTGCTAGTAGTGTGACTGCCTAGCGCATGTTAAGGGAATATAAGGACTGGAATGGGAAGGTTATATAGGTACGTTCGTTTTCTTTAAATGTTTTCTTGGTACTGTTGACTTCATTGTTCCATTTCTTGTACCTTGTGATTTTTGTTCTAGCCATTATTTTTCATTTTTTCGCTGGTTTCTGAATAATCCTCTCTTTCGTGTAAACCACGGTCTTCCTCTTTTTCGTTGGTCTCCGCTTAGCTCCCAAGTCTTCTGTGTGGTTTGCCTCTTTCCTTTAGATGTGTCCCTAGTATTTGATGTGTTTGATGTCGGTTTGGCTCGGCTGCATTGTTCTTCTTGTTGGAGGTTGTTTAAGAGTGCTGAGAATCTGGCGGCATTTTCCATTGAGGTTTACTTAGTTCTTGAACAGTTTTTTCCAAGCTACTTCTGAGCTTCGAGGGTAGTTTCCGTATTCCAGGATTTTATGTACCACTATTGTGTAATTTCTTGTATACACATCACTATAGCCACCGTAACAATGATAATAGTAATGCAAACATGACAAACATGATCAATTAAGTACAAATGATTTGGGATTTCAGCACTACAAGTTTAAAAAATTCACTTTAAAGTAAAGAAATTATTCTGGCTTGGTAGAAAAATTTGTTTTTCTCTTGATTTTGGACTTGGTAATTTTTAATTTTTCTATGGTCTTTAAATCCCATCACTTTGATAAACAAGCTTATGGAAGATAAATAACAAAAATGTGAAAATCATAATTTTAATAAATATCAACTCTACAAGATTTTAGAAAATAAAAAGCAATTTTTAACAATAACAATCATTATGCAACAGCATCTCTTGTACAATTTTTTAATTCTTCATTACATTACACAAAAATGTTTTTTTAGCTATTGCTGTTAGATTTTGGAGCAAGCCGAGAATATTCCAGAGAATTTACAGATAAATATGTTAAAATAATTAGAGCAGCTGCCGAAGGTGACCGCAACACTGTTCTACTGGCTTCTAGGGAACTTGGTTTCTTAACTGGATATGAGAGCAAGGTAAAGTAATTATTTAATTGACATAATAGACCTTTTACCCTATTCATAAAAATTTATATTTAACAAATCTGGCGATGTCCCTGATTGCCAAACCAGATTTTTGAAACTATTTTGGTTTCGACAAATGTATTGATTTCAGATAATGGAAGAGGCTCACATAGATGCTGTCATGATCCTAGGTGAAGTATTTAGGTGTCCAGGCGAGTTTAACTTTGCAGCCCAAGATACAACTACGAAAATTACGCATCTTATGCCGACTATGCTGCAACACAGACTTTGTCCACCTCCGGAAGAGGTCTATTCTCTACACAGGAAGCTGTCCGGTGTCTTCTTGTTATGTTCAAAACTGAAAGTTGCTATAGCAGTCCGTCCACTTTTTGTTGAGTTGTGTAACAAGTATGACAGTAATAAATAACAATATTTGTAGTTCAATGATTCACTAAGTGTAATTGTAACCAAGTCATAATCTAATATAATGTTGTGTATTATGTTTTCTAAATAAATTTTTTATTTAACATAGAGCGAAGTTTGTATAGTAACTCGAGAAGTGCAGTGGTGTTATTAATTTGTAACCCAACAATGCGATTTGTCGAGAAAATGGAATGTTGGCTTAATTGTTACTCATGCTAACAGTAAAATAAATGAATCTCCTTAAAAGTTCAAATTTAAAATGCCGTCAGTGTTGCCAAACGTAAAAAAATCATGCAATTTGGCATTTTAAAAACATGACAGATTGTGTTACAAATGAATTACTGAGTATTAAAAGGTACTAACTCCAAGAAAAGAAACTACAAATTGTGAGAAAGTGGAAAAAACGTTTTAAGGTGAATAAACGGGATAGGTTTTGTGATTTTGGAAGTTTCAATTTGACAACTTTGCTGCTCGTTGCTGTCAATGTCAAGTTGCTGTTTGTACTTGCACTTGACACTCGTTGATCTTTTTTGTTAGGTCACACAATTGTATTTATATTTTTAAAATGTAACTGTAGTTGTTTTTGTTGCATCCCCAAATATAGCATTTTATTATAGCTAATTCTTTAGTTAACAAATATAGGTAAAGACTAGTAAAGAAGAGAACTGATATTAAAAAAAAGTTTAACATTAACGGTCCTGTTATAATGACCTACATCCACATCTGTGTGTGGTCTGTGGTGTGGTGAACACTGAATACCTTTGTTTACTACAATCGTTATGTGTTAAATAAGTTTCACCCACAGCTAGTAGTAGCTACTATTTAAGTGCTTAATAATTGTACATTGCAAAACTCGCACTCAACATTTTGCTTGCTACTAAAATGGGTCACATTAATTACATTCAATTATTATTTGCCTTCATGACGTCTTCTATCATAGCGCTTGGCAGTTTAATTAATTGCTTTGAAGACTATTTGCCAACATTTATAAAGCAAACGTTTAGATACGGTAAATTTGCTTATAACGGAAAATCACACTTTTTGAAACCGATACAAGTTCCCAAAGCCTGGTTTAGGCACTTTTACATATTTTCTTCATTTTTATCTATATATGCCTTAAGCCTAGTTTTGCAAGCTTATATCTTTGATGCAAGTCCTCCAGCATGGATAATATGGGCTTTAGATACTCTCTGTGGTAACTATAGAAGTGCATCAGGTAAGCTATTGTGGAAGACCCCTATAGGATTGTGGAAAATTTAACTTGTAGTTAGCAGCACTTCAGTCCTATTCGCAACAGGCTTGTTAGCATTACAGTGCGTTCGACGGCTCTACGACACACATTATGTTTCCGTATTTGCTGAGAGCAGTCGTATGGACCTATCTCATTATATAGTTGGCTTTTTACATTACTTCGGAACAGTGTTAGCAATTTTGGCAGAGGCTCCTCTATTTACAGATGCTTGTAAGCTCTAATAATTTTTATAATATCAAAAGATTTTTCTATTTTTTCAACTTGCAGATGGAAAACACTTGAAATATGAAGCTTTGAATGTACGACATATTTCAGCTTCAATTTTATTTATGTGGGCCTGGTGGCATCAATATAAAGCTACTGTTATATTGGGCAACCTGAGGAGAAATAATAAAGGTATGACTGCAGGCTACTTTTACGAAAATGTGTTTTATCCATTTATTTGACTTTGTTGCAGGTGAAGTTGTTAGTTCTGGCTATAAAGTGCCTCAGGGAGACTGGTTTGATTATGTTTCAACTCCTCATCAGCTGGCTGAGATTTTGATGTACCTTGCATTAACCATACTCTTATATGGAAATGTGACGTGGTGGTTTGTTTTCGGATGGGTTCTAAGTAATCAGGTAAGAAGGTCCAGAGTCCTTTATCTATGTCACCCACAAATTTTGTTCAATCAATCAAATAATGCGACAGTACAGAATCTTGAGGACTACGACTTTTACTTGGACAATTTTGCAGTAACATTGCTGAGAAAAAAGATATTGCATAAACAATAAATGTTTAGAACCATAATTTTCTCTAATTAGTCATAACTCACTAAATAAGTAAGAGATGAACTCCATTTGTGGAGAATATTTTTTCCTTAAAAAATGGTTCCAACCAGTTTTTCAAGATAGGTGTAATAATAAAAAAAATGCACTTTTAAATTCAAGATGTCTGAAGAGCTGTAAAGGATTGGAGGTACACACTATCAACGGACAGAAAATTACCCTCCCTCCCAGTGAATTGCAATATTTTATGCAAGAGTGCAGTTTCCCTAGAAAATGCAAAAAACTGATTTTTCTCCCTTTCCGCACCTGTACAATTTTTTCCTCAGACATTGTTTGTCTTTTCACATATTATTTAGTATGTCAAAATAGAATTCCATTATTAAATTCACCCAAGTCAGAATTTTTTAGATGTTGTAATTATTTTATATTCTGCCTGGTGGACTTGATGACAGAGCCTTGCAGCATTGGAAAGTATTCAGTTTTGGGTACATCTAAATAATATACCAGTTTCCCTAGCAAAGTCTTATTCACATGTTTTTGCATTACATCTGAAGATTTTGTACTGCAACTAATCAAGGATGATATCCAAAACCACCAATTTGCAAATTTCAGGAAAAAAATAATCATCGCGAAAACTTAGAATGACACAATTTTAGTTAAACTGAGTAATCTGACACCTGCATGTCATAACCATCTACTTAAATGAATCTAACATAGAATGAGTTACAAGTAATTGGACAAATAAAATGTAAAAACAACAAAAAGTGTGCTTCTTCACCAGCATGAAAAACAGTAACAAAAATTTTCACATCTTGAAGACGATGTACTACATTACATGTAGATAAACAAGATAACACATCACAGAAGTAATTTATAATAAAAAATACTTCTATGGTAAATTATATATTTATAAAGTACAGTTTTGTTTACAGGTTGAAACAGCTCTTTTGAGCCACTGGTGGTACCAAGCCAAGTTTGACAACTACCCAAAGACCAGAAAGGCCCTGGTACCTTTTGTGTACTAGAAAGTATTTTTGATACATATGTCGCCAGATATTGAAAAAAGTGACAGGTTTAAAATTACTCTAAGAATGGCAGTAGATCTCCTAATCTTTCAACGTAAACATCGGCCACTAAGCCTTTCTCTTTTGGATTCTTTGAAGATTTGTACCTTCTCGCGTCTTCCAATGATGTTCCTCCTGTTAGCACCAGCATAGTTGAGAACCCACATTTGGTTCCAAGGAGGATGTCAGTGTTGCACCTGCAATATTTATGGTTCTAGTGCAGTTTATCAAAACACACTACTCTAGTAAATGGAATTCTTTAATTAATTACCGAAATGGCAACAATGCACAATGGGCCTACTTTTGTAACCCAATGCATTGCATTTGCATTTAATTTATTTGAGACACTATAAACTGCAACAATATTTTTATAATGCTTGAATGTATGGCTGTGTTATCTCACATATCAATTTCGATTTCCAACTTATGATATTTTCTTGATGTTATTATTGCTATTGTTTTAATAAACCAAAAATTACACATTGTTTTCCTTACTTGTCACCTATCATCAAAGCTGTATTCGGATTAACCCCGTGGTTGTTTATAATTGCCTCTGCTACATAACGATGGGGTTTCCCCAGTATGATTGGCTCACGCTTGGCGCTTGTTTTAATGGCATTTACTATGGATCCCGTGCCTGGTATAACTAAGTCAGTATGCAAGGTGCGCCGTTCATCAGCATTTGTAGCGATGAAGAGGCAGTTTGGATCTTCTAAATAAGTAGAGGCCTTTATTATTTTCGGGTAAGAGAAAAATGTGTCAAAGCCTATCACAACTGCACCAATTTCAGGATCAGGTTTGTAGGTTTCCACCACCTTTTGTACCGTGCCTTGCATAACATCTGGCTAATGATGATCAAAATTAAAATTGAATACAATTTTAAAACTACACAACTTACGCCCATACCAGTATACCGAACGCCAATACCTTCTAGTTCCCGGGCAATGGCCGTTGTACCAACAACATATGCCTTTTTCTTAAATCCAACGCTTTGAAGATATGATCTAACTAGGTATGACGAGGTTATAACCTCTTTCTAAAATAATAATTTTCAATTAACGCTCACATACAAACTGGGAAAACACTATTATTTTTATTAGCATTGTATGGGTAAATTCTCAAAATAAGGTCGCTCTGAGATAAGTTTGATAGTTGATTCATGTAATAATTAAAAGACCTGGAAGGTTCTATTTTTCTGTTTTAATTATTAGTATTCATATAAAATGTTCTTGTCCTTTTATGTAGGTAGTCTATTCATATTTTTATGGAAAACGCAGAAGACTAAAAACTGTGTTGACAAAAACTCAAAGTACTTTAATTTTTTATAAACAAAATGATAAAATTTGATAATAGGTACACAAACTTTGACTTTGTAAGTGCAAAACATGTATTYACTTTTTCATWTCAAATCACAATATACCTGTMGGGTAGCATGTCCGAGTTTTCTTGCTTTAGCTACAAGATCAGTCTGCCTTTTCATAGAGTTGTTAGTGACATAGAGTATACGTTTTCCCATAATACGCATTCGGTTTATAACTGCCGAGGAACCTGCTATGGGTTTACTTTGCAGCCATAGCACACCATCACAGTCTGTTATAACTGTTCTGATCCGTTCAATAAAATTTTTGATGTCCTGTTTTGGTAAATCAGTTAGCTTAGTTAACGAACCCTTGATGTACATGTAGCTGGTCTAATTGTAAAGACCTACCAGACTACCATTATTATATTTGCTATACTCTTCCTGATACAGTAAATGAAAAAGTCAACATGACATTTAAAATAGGGTTGACAACTTTATTTTTTTAAATTTCAGGATTATGACGCAACTAGTTTTTACCATCACCACTCCTCAACACTCATTAGATCCATAGCTGATGAGATTAGTTCCATATTGAGCAAATAGATAACATAATATTATACTGATGATTAATAACTAATAAGGCAAATGATAAAATAATACATGACTGTGTACAGAAGTTTAAAGCTTGGCCGAATCATTTATAGCGATGTCATTAACAAAACATTCACGTTTCGTGTTTCGGCTTAAATTGATGTAGCAAGTAAGAACCTACATCTACTAGCAAGATTAGAGCCAGACTGTAAGAGGAGATTTTTGCTTGCCACTGGGAAGGCCTACATGCAGGCCGAAACGTATGTTGTGCTAATGATATCACAATAAATGGTTTGCCCATTACGGTTCTATTTTTCTGTCAAAGGTAAGAAATTACAATAATAATTACTGATATAGGTAGTTGGTTTGCGGTAAACTCTGCAATCTACAAGTTGCACTGTGGAAGCCCTGTGTAGTGCAGCTAATGTTATTGTCGTATTGGTAGAATGAATTCGAATCGAACAAGCAGTAGTGCATTGTATGGTTTGACAAAATTGTTATTAAATGTGAAATCAACAATTTGCCAAATAAAATAGATTGGAGGGATAGTGGTGTAGTAACCAAAGTAAAGAACCAAAAAGGCTGTGGTGCATATTGGGCTTTCTYCATTGTAGAAAACGCAGTATCGAAGAATGCAATTAAAAATAAAAGGCTAGAAACATTAAGAGTCCAAGAGTTGATAGACTGTGCAGTTCTCCTTTAATTAACTGGTAACTTATTGAAGGGGAGTATTTATTTAGTTGTACAAGCTAGATGTCCATGTTTATAAAACATGAGGTAGGTATAAATAATTTATATATTTAGAGTTTTTGGGAACATGTTGACTAAATAAAATTACAAGAAATGGTTTTTATTTATACAGAAAATAGACAGATAGCTGTTACAAATATGTTCATTTATTTTGTTAATAGGTACGTGCATTATTAACGGGCGTTCATAAAAAAACTGGTCAAGCAAGCCAAGGTTTTCTCTTTCTAAGGTAAACGTAGCGCTCCACTTGATGTTTGATTTACCGTTTACTGCAATGATAATAACACTAACTAATCTGGGCACCACGGATTCTGCAAAAACCTTTACAAATAGCGAAGTATATTGATAAGCGCAACGTTACTGTAAATTGCAAACGAAGCTCCTTTGACAATTGACGTAAGCGGCAGTTCAGCTTGTTGCACTGCACTACGACGTATGTTCACGACGACGAAAACCTTCACCGGTTTACTTGATCCGTTTTATTACGAACGCCCGTTATTATCAACTATTACTATAGATAATAATATGTTTTACTTACCTTTGTCATAATGCGAAGTTACATTAGATTGGTTTGGAGCTTTCCAAAACGTTTTGTGTAATAAAAGATCGGTGATTCAAGCAAACAAAATGCTTTATTAGATAGGTACACCACTGCAATAATACACGCTCGTAACAAAATGATATGACTTAATCTTCAATATTGTACTCAAGTAGACAGTTACAATACTATAAAAATAATAAATAAATAAATAGATATTAGATCAATAACGACATCTGAAGCTGCATTGAGTGCACCGAACTTTGCAAAGGTCGATTCGTCAACAAGTTGCGCGCAGGGTTATTTATTACTGATGATCTTCATTGCGCGCAATGTTCCACCACATTACCGATCGGCATTCGAAAATTAATAATGATGGAACTGCACATTTCTAGCTTACTTCGTAAAATTGACCTGAATTCTATGACTAGGCACACTTAGTTTTATAACAAGAAACTGCTCTATGAAAAATAGAAACTTCCGACAATAAAAGAAACATACAAATAATTCAAAATCGGACCGGCCGCTGTGACCGGTCCCACAACGGTTTTCTTTTTTTAATTTTAAAAATACTTTTTCATTACAACATATAAATCATCAAGATATTGTAACAGGACCAACAGTGTATACATGGAATGTTTAGCCGGATAATGTGCTCCACAGTTTTTAATCAAGTGATATACTACATTCACACCAATGTTTTAACATCGTCATATGAAAATAAACCGATCTGTCGGAAACATCGAGGTACAAAAATGAAAAACATCAACTGAATTACACACACCACCAATTTCAATAACATTATTTTGATTTAACAACTTTGAATACTTTAGGGGGAGTAAGTACATCAGTAGGTAGTTGCCAACAAGTGGATTTCAACATTATTGTCCACTGCCGCAAAAACAAGTGAAGTGCGCGTTGATTAGGGAGCGGGTGCATGCAGAGATACTTACTAGGCCACAAGGCCAGATGAGGCCACTACTGTGCAACAACTCAACACTTGTGTCGAATCACGTCATGTAACAAACATAGCTCAAAAATATATTGCCTTGAGTCAATTTTGCGAATACAAAGAGAATACATCAGTCTTACAGTTGATAGATGCAGAGAAACTCCCGTCATACACTAACACCGATGGCGTATCAAAATTTTGATTACTCCTTTTTTAGGTCATGTTGCCGCAGCAACATTTTTTATCGACTAGAACTAGAATGCGACTGCGCTCGGCAACTGCGCACGCGCCGCTCTATGAGCAAGACAAGGACAGACATCCCTCGCACAGCCAGCACATCAACTAAACCAACTGTCTTTAAATGGCAGCGGGTACGTCAGTTGCCTCGACGCACCGCAAACATATTGGGGGCGATCTGTGTTTCTATCGCGACACATATACACATTGTTGCCTGTTTGTCCAATCGTGGGATGATAATTTGCTGACGCATTCGTTTGGCTGTGGGAACGTGATTAGCGATAGGTAATTTATAATGCCAAATTAAGCGTTAAAATTGTCTTCAACGTACCTATAAACAATGTATAACCGCTTGTCGGAAACATAATTTGAAAACGTAAGTTTGCAATGAATTCTGAAAGTCCAAAAACTTGATTATAAAAAAGAACATCATCAAAACAAGGCATGTTTCGTAACTATAATACGCACAGATCGATAAATTCCTTGTTATTTTTATCTCGGCAGCGATGTGTATGTGCATCGTGTATTTCTATGTTTAACGACAGTCTGTGGTATTAGTAGTACAAATGGAGTTGAAGCGCAAGCCGTTTAAATAACACCAATGCAACACACAAAGCAAGCAAAAGAAGCACATTACCAGCTGGCGCATGATATAGCTACGATATGTCAGCTAACACATGTATCTTGAATTATACACAGATTAACACGTACTATTGCTATCAAATATAGAATTAGCGATTTGTCTGCGCGACCTATGGCAGGAACGGTGACGGACAAAGCGACTATGCTAGCGAGTGACGGCCAGGTGGCGCGGGCGTGACCAGCATGCAGCGTCCCCTAGTAGCGAGAGCGCCACCTGCCGGCCCGAAAAACACCGCGCGCGCCTCTCAATAGGCGGTCACAACAGGAAAAAACACTCAATTGTTTAAACTCCGGTCAGTACTAACAAACATTAMACCTAAACCCTACACAAAAACACGGCGGTTAAAGAACCTGGCAAAGGACGTACAAAGCACATAAAAATACCATTATTAATTTGATATAAAACGACTAGACTAGAATACGACGTAAGCAGCTATTTGTTTTGGTCGGTGGCATACGGGCCGTGCATCAATTTGCTTTGGTCCGCTAGTTCCAGCCAACAAGCAAGGAGAATTGGTGTGATCAGTACAGTCATCAAGTACAACACGTACATACAATTTGGTGTTCGTACTTCGAAATAGTTTTGAGAATTAGGCGAGTAAAAACAAGATGAGAAACCAGATTCGAAACCAAAACCTGCAACGAGCAATCGCCCTCAAGAAAACTTTTAACCATTCCGAGACTGCTTGCTCATCGCAACTTTATTCTGGGGTCCACTATTTTACTGGCCTACAATGGAAGAGCTTACGAATACGCACACGTTACAAAATCCAACAATTCGCAGTGCTGCATCTTTTTTTCTCTCAAAAATTCAATGTGTCGCGTGAGTACAACAGATTTACCAGTGGGTGTGGGTGATAACATCGGGACTTGGGGAAGGCATTTCCGATAATCACAGTCTGTTAAGAGGTTCTGTCGAGCGCGATGCTAGCGCCCCAATCGGCCACTCAAGCACCACGTACGTCATCCGTCATATACGGTCCATATGTATACTTACTCTATGGTTATTTCGTTGCTCTGAATAAAAAAAAATGCTGAGTACGTTTGTAATACACTTGAAAATCGCTTAAATTCATAGAAATGCTAGTTTCCACTGTTTAATGATAATTATTGCAATTTATTTGGAATCTGTGTTGTGTGATTACGGTTACGTCTGTACGTGAAGCTTGAGTTAACCTGTACCTGATGGTGATTTTTACATGGGTAAACATTAGCAGCACTTCCTCGTCAATGAATTATTACAAAATACTTTATAAACTGCTTAAATGGGTGACAAAGAGATGCTGAGCTTCAATAATATTAGGTATAGGAAAAACACTAGGTGAAAATTAAATTTTAATGGCGTATAAATTGTGGATTTACTTTATTTGATTTAAAAATGATCTTTATGTTTTATTATTATATTATGCATTCTTTATCACGGAATAATGAAAGGAACAAAGACACATGCCGATATTTCAAGTCATTAATGTTATTTTCAAATTTCATAACAGCACTATTTCAGGAAAGATAATTTATTTGATTTGTTGAAGGGCAGTACAAAGATGTACGCATTTGTTCGTATGACGTATACGCATGACTGAAGTTTGTGCTGCTATTGTCTACATTTTGTAAAATCACCACAGAGTCATCATTTCATTGGCTTTCAAAGGTATTCTTAGTGCATTTTGTATTACATGAAGTGCTCACCACTTTAATAGTTTGTGTTCTAATGACAGTACCTACCATTGTTTTTGCAAAAAAGTGAAGATCGTTTACGAAAATTCATGGGAGAGGCTGACAAAACAGGTTTAGAGTTTGCGGGATTCTATACTATATCTTATATCACAATTTCATAATTCCTTGAAGATAATTTTCTCAGAATTTAATAACAACTGTTGCCCGTATTCCCTGCATTTTGAAGTAAATGCATCTATAAGATTCCTGAAAATGTTTTTTGAAACTATGATGCGTTGCTAACCCAAAATAAATAAATTCAATATAGTTTTACTAAATATATTTTCGTTGATAGTGACAGTGAGCTAGAAACCATTCAACACATCTTTCAGACCCCTTTATTTACTGTAATTAACAATGGGGTATGATACTGTTGTTGGAAAAAAAGTTGTGTGAAGATAAAGGTATGCCGATTCTAATCACAAAATATTCCGTCTGTGGTTTTAACATAAAAAACCATTGAATTTTGGCGGAGACAACGCTCCTTTTCAAATGTGACTGTTATCTACGTCATACTCGTAATATGACATCATGTAAACAAACTTCATAGGGATATACCTTGTTACCAAGCGTAAAACGGATTGAATGTGACTGGTTAAAAAAAAGAATCCTACTAGTCTTTAAAATGGGATCAACGAATCCCGCAGATTTGTAATCGCTATAACTATTCGCCGTATATTGTACTTGTATTATACTAATGGACCAAAGATTACACTGTTCAATTTGAATGCTTGCCTTATGCCCCAGTGTAATAATATATTCTGCAACACCTCCTTTCTTTGTTTTGTTCTTTTCACGTTGAAGTTAAATTTTTTCATATGAAGTGTCATCAATTATGGTGAACGCAGCCAAGAAATCTTAAGATTTTAGCAACCTTTTGTCTCCAAAAGCTTATATAGCTGCAAATTGACTGGAGCAATACGAGCTTCTATCAATGTAATTGTAAACTGCAAAAATGTAACCAGTCAATATAATATTTTGTATCAATCTATGGAAACGTTTGAAGGGAACCCATGAAATGTTATTAGTGTTCAAGATAATAAAAAGTTATTAAAAACTGACACTAATATTTAGTTGTTAAAAGTGATGTACAGACACTAGTTTTGCTGATATCAATATTATCTATTGTTCAAATTCAATTTTTGAGGAAATAAGCCGGAGTTTCTTTTAAAATGGACGAGCACTTCATGTAATAGACGCCTTAAGAAGATGGTGAAGTAAATGATGACATCTGATGGTCGGGGGCCTTAAAAGCTGGGATCCAGGTGCTCAGAAGTGTGGACTCCGCGGCGCGGCAAATAACAGTGCACAACAACAATCTACAACATGAGCAAAATGCGTCGAATGTATAAAAATTTAAAATTTCTGGAACAACTCATGCACAGTTAACAAGATTGTGCGACGGGAATGTGTGACCCATGAGGGAGGCTGTGATTAGTGCGAAGCAGGTAAAAGAACTACTATATTTACACACCTCGTGGACAAAATAGAATGTTCCCTAGAGTAATTGACTTGAAGGTAAACGCAACATGTTTTGAGTGAGACACCCCCACGATGGCCAGAGTTTGTGCGTTGTGGTGTCGCCATTTACGGCCACCGGGGACGCTATTGCATCTGCGTATCACTAAGTTCGTTACCAGAAGAAATGTATTGTTGATAATAATCAGTCTTACCGAAAATGCTTTGTTAAACCAAAGTGGCTGCGGCCGTCCGCAGGATACATCACTAAACTGCTTACAATATAATTAATACCAGTAATAAGTTGTCTCAAACACTACCAACGCTACTATCTAATGACTATGATACCATAAAATCACACATGCCTATAACTATCGAATAGGATCTGCTCTTTAGTTGGGCCCAGGAAGATTGTTCAAATAATTCATAGAGCTGCTGGAGCTCTCTAGATATACCCAACAGCAGAAGAGACCAGCCAGCAGCCATGGTGCCGTGCACTAAACCTGCTGAAATTTTTGGCACAAATCAAAACGCTTATTCAACGAAACAAAGCAAAGCAAAAAATTTAATCGTAACATTTTGCATGGTCTTTAATCAAGTTGCTCTAAAAATGAAAACTAGTCTGTACTGTGAAAAAACAAATGTGGTGAGTGAAGAGTTGCATCACTGTATTTGTAAAGCATAACCAGTGCGTGTGTAACTTGTGTTAATTAACGAACAACGGCATTTTCGTTGATATTTTACTTACCATGCAACTTGTAAAGATTAATCATGTACGGATTTCTAAAGCATGAAGTTTCTAAATCACTAAAGGTGCAAACCACACGATGCGAGCGCAGAAAGACACGAGGGATCCACAAATCCAGCCGCGAGAACGAAATAAAAAAAACAAACCAATGAAAACTGCAAGAAACTGGTATTATTAATTAAAAAAGCATTTTACAACAAAACTTCAAAGGAAAACAAAACAATGTACATTAATTTAAGAACAATTTTTACCATTAAAATTAATATAATAATAACAACAAGTATTAAAAAAGAAACCGTAGTGATTCGAGGCAGCGTATTGGCGGGGCGTTTGTGTATGTGGGAGGGGGGACAGAGCGGCGCCCACCCGAGGTAGTCAGTCAGGAACAATAGAAAAAATAGAGCGCACTCTGAACAAGATATTATAAAAACAATAATATAGTTAACACTTGTCGGTTGGACGTCGCACTGGCCCGCCGCTGCAGGGGGGCTGGTGTTGAATTGAATGAGATCGCGCAGCCCCTTATGGAGAAAAAAGTGCGATCGCCGTGTCTCAAAAATAACAATATTCTATAAATAAGTGGGGTGTGTCGTCCGATGGTTGAAAACGGGCAAATTGAACCACAGCCGGACGCTTCACGACTGATATAGTGGCGAATTCGGTTTAGTCAGTTCGAAGCACTGTGATTTGATGTGCCACACTTGGTATCTGCGAAGAGCCCTTCTGTGGTTCACATGCACCGCCGTCAACCGACCCGGACCGAAGACACAACCTTATAAATAGCCGTCGAAAATAAAAATAAAAACTCAAAAATTCTTAGCTAAAGTAGTCMTGGTCTGTTGCAGTGTGYGTGTCGCATGGCATGCATCGTGGAACCCACGCTCGCTATCTTAAACTTGGCAGCATCAACAAATAAAAAAAATTATGAAGAACGCCTGGACTGGAGCCGTCAATGTCAAACGACAAGCTCAAATCGAGACGTCCGCGTTTACTACTTACTACAACTAATAATAATAATAAAGAATGGTGAAAATGCATGCACCAAACGTACTTGCTAATCTTAGAATAATAATAACAAAACTGATAAGAGAAAAAAAACAATACCATACGGCTAGCTAAGGGCACGGCACGTGGTCATACGAATTGTGATACAAGTACAAACATACAAAGATATACAAAGATAATAGAGCCTACAGTAATGTTCATGGGTGACTAGGGTCGCTAACAACGCGGCTTCCCGCAAAAAACAACAACGCGCTATGCTACGGACATTCACAACACCATACACGCATATTAAAATAGACATTATCATGGAAAAACTGATGCGCAATTTAACAAAAGGCCCAGGCACCACTATGCTCATCGGTTTTCTTGCTTAAAAAATGATTCGGTTATCCCTGTTTTTTGTAAACAATGATTTGGTCGTACGATGGGCCGTCAACGTCAAAATCAATTAAAATATCAACATGTTTTACAATACAAAACTATGATCGTTAACGGTCATTACAAATCCAAAAAAACCGGACATCTCCACGCAGCAAACCACTCCGTTTTCTTTCAAAATGCATCAACAAAAGTGTTGGGAATGGCGGCTGACGACCCTGGACTCTACAAACCAATCGGCGGGACCTGCACGTAACGGTAGATATACAAACGGTAATCCTTGCTCGCCAAAACAACCGAACCATCGTCCATCAGGGCGACGTCGAAGCATTGCGCATGTTTCACCTTGCTCTCCAACGCTGACACCAACTGACCATCCTGTGTGAAGATGGTGAGGTTGAAGTTGTTGTGGTTGTCCGCGATGAGTATCTCCCCGGCGGCGTTAATTCCAACCCCTATCGGGTAGTTGGTAATGCCCTCCCCGCCGATCTGACGAAGATACACCCCCTCGTAGTTGAACACCTTGACGCAGTGCGCCCGATTGTCGCTGATGAAGATCTCCTGCTTGTCGTTGACGACGACGCCGTTAGGGAACTCGAGGTGCTTGGAACACCCGAACTTCTGCAGTACCGCGCCGGTCTGGTCGAAGATTATGACGCGCATTACTTTGCACTCGACCACGACGATGCGCCCCTTGTTGTCCACGGTGACTCCGCGGGGGTGCTGCAGGATGTTGGCCCCGAATTTCCTGACGAACTGGCCGTACTGGTTGTATATCTGTATCTGGTGGGTGGGAGATCTTTCGGTTACGATGATGTCGCCGGAAGTGCGCACCACTGCCACGCGATTCGGGTAGAGCAACTGGCCGTCGCGTTTGCCGCACTCGCCGAACTGGAACTTGAAACGGCCCTCCTTGTCGAAAATCTGGATGCGGTGGTTGTTGGTGTCGGCGACGATTATGTCGTTCTGAGCGTTGACCGCGACGCCGCTCGGTTCAGTGAATTGACCCTCCATGACGCCGAACTCGCCGAATTTGCAGTGGTAGATCATTTTCTGGCGTTTAATCTGAGACTTTGGGGGGAAGATGGTCGCCGACATCAGTTTGGAGGTGATGTCGATCATGGAATCTGGATGGCCGCTGTTGGTTAGCGAGTAAGGATCTGCAGAACCGTTTTGGAAGATGCTCTCCGTCCCGCCGTTTGACCATTTCTCGTACGGGTTGATACCGTTCAAGTTCAGATCTCCTATGGTCGTAGAGAATGGGCCCAGACTGTTGGCACTGCTGAATCTCTTAGAGATAATGTTCGACTCGAAAGGGGAAGTCGACTGGCTAGAACTAGACATGGAGAAGGGGCAGTGCATTCCGCCGTTTAGGCTACCGGAACTTCCGTTCACGCTGCTGCCGCTGGAGCTGGATCCTCCCGTTGGGCGAGCTATGGGAGGCTGTTTGCTGGGGCCAACCACGATTTCCGAGTTAGATCTCACGTATCCGAAGGTGTTGCGAACGCCGACCTGAATCGCTTGGTAGTTGGAGACGAATTCAAGTTCGCATGCGGACTGCACGTTCTGGTCGATGTTGTAACTAAGTAGGCTTTGCAATTTACCGTCTAGTAATTTCCTAAACATCAGGATTTCAACTACACTTGCACATTTGTTAAGTTTCTCGACGAACTCGCAAGTCTTGTAAATTTGCTCTACGGTTTCTTGTCCCTTTTGTGTCGCCACCCCTAGTGCTATTTGTTTGGCCGAGAAGACGCTTTCCAACTCTTTGAGCAGTTCCTGTTTTCTCTCGTCCAACATCGATCGATAAAAGAGGAACGTGTCGTTGATCTCGTTTTGAGCTTTGTGGTACTGCACTTGCAGCCTGCTAGAGACGTGCTCTACGTTTTTAAGAACATTTCTGATATCAGTCGCTTTAGCTTTAGCTTCCTGCACTGCGTGCGTTATGGCTTCCAGCTGTTTTGGAGCGGCATCCGTAATATGCTCGCACTCGTGAAGACCAGTTGGGTGCTCCAAAGAAGCACATTCCTTACAGATAGGCGTCGCGCAAGTGCGACAGTAATACTTAAGCAGTTCACTCTTGTGGCGGGGACATATCATGCTCTTCTCTCCATTTGTGGCTGTTCCATTCGTGATCACGCCATTCTTCGGCTCCTCCTTGACTTCAGGCAAATTGAGGACGCGATGTCCTTCGAAGCAGTGCATGAACTGATGCGCCATGACGCAGTTGGAGCAAAGGTAATTGGCACAATCGACACAGCGAGCTACGGCGTCTAATTTTTTAGTCTTGCACCCCGTACAGCGTACCGCCTGGGTGAAGGGATCGTCCGATATGAAGAGGAGATTGTTGATGATCCCTTCGATCGACTCTGACTGGCAGCGAGGGCAGCCTAGCTTGTTCTTCTCCAGGCACGGGTTGCAGAATGTGTGGAAACAGGTAAGGAGTTTCGGTTCTGGAACTGGATCGCGGCACTGCAAGCAGTGGAGGTCCGCGTGGTCGTTGTCTCTGTCCACTGAGTCGCTGGCCGGTGGGGACGAGCCGCTAACCGTCAAGGGTGAATCGGCTAATGGTGACAGCGACAGGTAGTCGGCGTGATCTCCGAAGGATCCGATCGAATTCGCTCTAGGCAATGATTCTATCGAAGGAGTTGGTGATGCCATCTTCAGTTAGCCGTCATCCCTGTAAAGAGAGCACGAATTAATGGACAGGTCGATCTTTTATTTAGAAAAACTATTTTTCTGCATAATGAATAGTAGTTTTTTGGGAGTTATTAAATAATTATAGTAAAACACTTGTTTTTGATCCTACTTCCAATTCTTATTTATTGGCAAAGCCGAATGCCAGCATTTCAATTCAACCGCCAAGCGGCCTTCTTCGGCGGCTTAACAAGTATGACTCAATGCATGAATCATTTATAGAAACCCTGTATAAGGGGGGGTTCGGGATAATCTGTGTGAGAACGTCTGCTATATCAATATATCATTATAAAATTAGTACGGCAATGAAGGTCACTTCTACCACCCAGCGCTATTTGCTAGGAATACCATTGGATACATGTATGAAAACAGGTTGTACTGTATGATGATGTTTGCGGGTCATATCTTAAATCGGCAGCGTGTTCCCAAACTCTTTACTTTCAAGTATTTCTTCTCGGAGTCTGCTTTTCGTTTCAACATTCGTTTCCCAAGAAACGCCCGCTGAAATCTATTTTCAGCCGAGAAGAAGGAACTGTTACGTACCAAAATAAAAGAAGCAGCGGTTGTCACGAGCATCGCCTGTCAATTCGCGGGGGCGAGAAGAGTCCTACCCCGGCGTGTGCAGGAGGGTGGCGGGGCGATCGATGTGCCAGCCGAGGGGACTAATTCGGTCGCCTAGGCAACCGATGGAGGGCTGCAGCCCCGAGTGAATTATCGCTGCAACAAGGTGGCCGGGCCAGACTAATGTCTGGAGGCGCGTGTGTTTGTTTTGCATGCCGCGTCAAGACGCCGGCGTCGACGGTGGCGCGACGCCGCGGACGCTGGCCCGCAACCTGTTGCCAAGGTGATGCGACACGCAAATGACTCACTGGAGGGGGCGGAAGTTTGACTCAAACCGAAAACTTTGATATTTAGTCTGCCGTTTCGAGGAATGTTCTCTAATAGACTGAGCGAAAACATCCTTAGGTACAGTCGGTTCCATAACGTCTAGGCTGGAAAAATCTTACAGAACCAACAGACATTCACAAGATCATTACTGTGCAAATAATTTTTCCTGAATACGCCTTAAAACTTCTGCGCGTTTCGTTAATTTTGGAACCAAGAGTACATGCACCGTCAGAAATATCCTGTCTGCCAGAAAGTATCAGAATTGCGAATTAAAAACCGTAAAATAAAAATAAATATCTGCAAGTAATTACGGCAGATCTAACTTTTGTTTTTATAGCCGCCAGATTGCGCTTTTACGTATTCGAATTCAGTTTACTTTTCTAATTAATTTGATGTATCACATACTGTTTCTTAACCGTAATCTAACAAAAATATATGATTTGGAATATTGTCGTTAACCATCAAGTTAGCTTTGAAACAAATGCAAATGAGTTTGTATTAAACAGCGTAATAATCAGTGCCAGTTAAATTTTTAACAATGGTAGAGTTCACCAATGAAGGAAAATTTTATTTGTTAGAAATGTATTTCCTAAATAACGCGATTTGCGCTTTGGAAAGATACTATGCAATACGCGTGAGAAATTTCGTGGATCGTTTGAACAATCCTTTCAAAAACAAAGTTCGGTTACGGCCAATGGAGAAATTTAATGTTAATGAAAATAGGTGAAAGATGAAAACATGTGTAAGGTTAGAGGAGACCTTGAAACACAACTGCTTATAATTCTGATGGCAGCAGCTAACACTTTATTAGTTTTTTTTTACAATGTACAAATCCAATACTTATAGCAGTCATTAGAAAATCAGAAATGTGTGTTACCTTCTCGAAAACCATTGTTGAAAAGAACTAAAGCATGCAGTATTTAAAAGTATTAAAACCGAGGGCGTAATAACCGTGGATGTGTTTGTACAACTGCTCGGATGTGGCCTGGATGTGTTTGGATCTGTTGAGTGGATGTGTCTGGATGTGATTTGTAAATTTGGGCATAGCCCACAAAAAAAACTCTCAACTGCTAAAACCTGACCTAAAACCACGCGTTTCACTTCGCATTTTACGTTTGCTGGCTTTTTAATGAAAATTGAAGCAGTGACAGATTGAACCGTGTAAAAATTACTCAAATTTCTAATGACCATGTATGGGTGTATTTTTGGTATAAGTTACAGGGCGCCAAATAAAAATAGAGCGTATGTACATTCTTTCAAATATATTAAAGGAAAAAGAAAACATTGACAATATTCACTTAAAACAGCAACAGTTACAACAAAGGTCTGGAATGCTTGGGCAAATTTTATTAACTTATTGATTATTTTACTTCCCCTAAAGAAAAAAATGTTGACATAAAAAGACACGTGCGCAATATTCCTGAAAAAAAAACCAAATGATTCTCAGATCGTTGTACCTAGAAACTTGTACAATGAAATAATCTTGATTCATTCCAACAATTTGGAAGGATCGGCAAAGCTGTAAAGCCTATGAAACTCAGCATGTGAAAAAAGTAATTCTTGGGGTTCTCTGTCTAAATAAGTGTGGATTAGCGCGAATAAGTCTTTATTTTGTAGGAGGTGTAATGGATGTGGGCGGATGAACASGTTTGCCATGGATGTGTGTGGATGTGCTTGAGAAAATGGATGAGTTTGTACAATTTGGGTGGGTGATTTCCCCCTCGATTGAAACCATTATTACGTTAAAGGAGTGTTCAAAAAAATCATTAACAAAAGAGCTATAAAACTATTGCAAACGAAGTTTTTCGTTTTTTTTTTTCGTAAACAATGTCGAACGATTCGTAATTCATTTACCCCTCCATTTGTCCATTACAGAGGGACTATGACAACGGACTTAATAATTGACATTTTGTGTATTGCAGTAGTACATTATAAAGTAAGCCATTTTTTAAGAACGTTACCGTCGATAATAAAGCGTTTGTGTATCAAATGATTTCAGAGTATTCTTTTCAAAGCATACCTAAAGTTGGAAACAAATTATGCTTTGCTGCCTACTTACAGTATAAAGGGTATAATTTTGTTATTTAATTCTGAACCTGAAAGCATAAAACAAGCTTAGTCAAGAACGCAAAGGTCAGAAATGGCGGAGGCGCCTACTTCGTTTCTCGAGAAATCAAAAGCGATCACTGCTAAGGAAGCTCAATTTCTAGGATTACTTCGGAATACTTTCATTCAATTTCAATGACATGGCATTAGTATACCGTTGKATATTTCACATTGTTCGTCACGCTGTGGTTACTTACATCGACCAATTTCCGGATTCAACACTATCAGACTACCATTTGTTATAAAAACTTAAAAAAAAAACGCATTTGAACACAAAAAAGGTCTTAAAGAGGTTGAGTTCAATAAATATAAAAAATAGTGGTACACAAGAGCGGCTTTAATAAGAGGAAAATTAGTCAATGGGAGACTCGACAGATGCAGGCGGTTTCCGCACAGCCCCCATGTACCGCCGATCCTTCAGCATGATTACGTTATTCCATTCCGAGCACGGATCGGTTTTATCAAGAAATGTACGCCGCACGATGCACGGTGCTGATTAACGTCGTCTAGACAACGATATTAAATTCCGTCTGCCGCTTTCCCAAATAAACACCCGGTTTCCAATCGTAAAACGCGCCATTGGCAATTGTAGGGAACCAGCCCGGTCAATACGGCCGCTGACACACACTGGATGACAATTAACATGATTAATTTTGGATGAAGCGACCAACCACAACGCTGTTATGTCACTATTGAAGGGGCGGCTATATAAAACCGGGCTGAATTGTTAGTGACGGGGGTGTCCTGAATAATACAACAGAAATTATGCAATGAACATTAAATAATGGAACGCCACAAAACAACGTTATTTTAAACTACACGGTGTATATCGTTATTAAATGGTAGTTCGCAAACTGTGAAAATGAACTGATTAGATGTAATAACGCTGAAACAGATTTGTCACAGATTCTAATTATCGTCAATGTAGTTGTGAAATTCGGTAAGAAAATTAATCAATATGTCTTACGTATTAAAGCAGCATTTTGGACTCAATGGGCTACCCATGCGCGTTCAAAATGCAATTTCTTCTTGTACGGGGCATTATTTTGCTCCGTTTAATAAAAATTCTAGTAGGCAAAGATTTTTCAAAATCGTTTTCTTGACTTATAACCAAGAGGATTCCAACTGAGTATCGAATAGATTAAAGGAAAGTAAAGGCTTCTTCTTCTTCCTACGCAAGGGTATTGTCAACACTATCATAGCTATAAGCAAGTCGTATTATTGACCAAAGTTGAAATTTTTCACAACGGTTCAACAATAATGAGTATGAAACCTTCGGTTGTTAAACTTCAAAAATATTAGTTTTACTAAAAAAAAAACGAAGGAAACATTTAACATAGTAGCATTTAGTTTTGCACCAGAAGTTTAATTTAGTTCGCTCAATTTAGACGTGTTAAAAACAAAGCGACAGATTAATTTATTCTTCTGGAAAGCAATTTATATGACAGGCAGAATAATCAAAACTGTTTGTACTTATTATGTTAATAATTTCGCATTCACATAATTTTGACATAACCCTCGTATTATGTGAAACAATGTTTCTTTTTCTTGTGGACGTCATACTGGAACATGTTCAAATTCGATAAATTAAATTCTTATGGAGAGAGAGATTTACTAAAAACATAACTATATCTTTATTAGCATTTTTTTAAGTGTTAGTGTCTTATCAGTTTGTCGCTCTTTGTTCTGAAAAGCACTTCATTCGTTTATTATATTAATTTTAAGTTTATATTTTATGTCAAGTGTAAACAATAAATGTCATACCGTTTGACATTAAACAAATCTCTTATATATGAAAGATACAAAAAGATATCCTTTATAATAGTACAATATGGTTAGGCCAACAAAAGATCCCGAAATACACATATGATTGTACTTTATTGTGTTTTATTTTAATTTTATTAATACTGGCTTTACTGCCAAAGAACAGTCTGATCCATAAGATTTTTTATTTTGTTATTTACGTGAATTCTTTCGCTATAGCTACGCACCAACCTCCATAAAGTTTTTGTTTTAGGTGATACCAAAATCTTTCGAACAATCTGGGGAATATTTGCGATATTTCTATCTGTAGGTTGAAAATAACGATTTACTTAAACAGACATATCGTGTTCTTTTCTTAAAGTCACAGAAAAGATGTTACTGGTACTTACAATAATATATGTGTTGATATTAGCAATTAATGTGTCAACAAAAACAGCAATTGCTTTTAGAGGAAACTGCAAAAGTAAATAATGATCACGAAATAAATATTTTCCAGATTTGCTGTTGACATACTTTTGTAATTAAATCAGATATATTGGATAGCAGGTAGGTACCTAAAATTATCGGCCAGGTCCTGATCAATAAACACCGTCTACCTGGGATACAATAAGGAGTACTTCAACCGCCGAGCGTTTCTGCTGAAATGACCATTTCATAAAGTTCGAGGAATTTAACACAGTAAGAAACGTTTTTATAACCAAGTTTATCAAGTTCTTTCTAAGAATTCCCCTGATCATAGATAGATATGTGAATTAAAATGGAAGATACTTAACAACGCTGATTTATATTCTATAATGATTGCTCATAAATTTATTTTGGTGTGTAAATGCCACAGAAAGTTAGTGGCAACAATTTTTTTTGTATATTGGGTCAATCTCTGATACACGGAGTTTGCACAAGAAAAGCCACTTCAAATGTAGGTCCTCTGAATTCTTTAACCTGTAGGCAACATCCAGAAATCTGTTGCATATGGTATCACAGAAATTGAAATAATGCTGCTGTACTATAGAATTTTTATATTAGAATTTAACATTCGTTAAATATTAGTATCTTATCTGTGGGGTCCCTAAATTGTACGCTGCACCAAAATATCAGTAATAATCAACCGAATGTCTCACATACGATCTAGAGGGATTAATCTGAATCGACGATCAATAATAACGGCGTACTTACAAAACAAAGTCCTTACAGTTGGCCAACTTTTTGGCGCCAACGACACTTATTTGCACAGCCCCTATAGGAACAATAACCCACACTCCAAACTACCGTTGCCACCACATGCCTGCACGAAACTAAAACCAAAACGAGTGTTCGGGCTGCTCTTTCGAACATCTGCCGCCTCATGGGAGGGGGATGGAATCGGGTAGAGGGGTGTGCACCCTTATATGCGTTTTCGCCACCCCTCCTAGAGGCAGGTAAAACGGGTGACCGCCGGCGGTCCGAAAACGATCGAACCGACGGCACCTAATCATCTCTAATTAAGAAGATCCGAGTCGTTTCGGTCCGGGGATTTATGGCCGAATTCGGGCGGTTTTTTGAACATTAATAACCGGGTTGTGGGCGCGGAAAGCCGCCAAAACGGCGTTAAGAAATTTCGGGGGATAATAAGCAAAACAGACGAAAAACGGGGATGAATTCTGCAGTTAAAGCCGCAAAACATACTAAAACTAATTTTTGTTAACGAAAAAACAATCATTTAGGGACATTTCCGGAGATTCTGTTACACACTTTAGGTCCGAATCTCAACAGGATAAGCATTTAAACCTTCCTTTCTTATACCTTACCCGAAGGACGAAGTTCCTAGCATAGTATTGTCAAGGGCAACAAAGAATTTTCCAGGATTTGATGGATTGCCAGGAGAACTTGTTGAATATGATCTGGACCCTTCTACTACCTCGTTAAGTTTAATATTTTTGAATGGCATTTCCTAAAAATCAAACTATACCGGGTGTTTAAAGCGATAATAGTATGAACCAAATACAGATGCGCAATATTATGCAAATCGCCAGATTCCTCACATCGTATGTTTGGAAGAATTTACCAAAGATTGCGTAATACAGGTTCAACAGAAAAAGCTAACTATATACCGGAAGACCAACTCCTATCTCCTACTGCAGATGGTTTCTATGCAATGATGCTAGGATCCCCATTTTCTTGCCAATATTCTTTTTACTGATAAGGCTGGGTTCACACGTAACGGAGTTGTCAATTTTTACAACGTGTAGTTTGAACTGACGAAAATCCTGATGATCTAATAAAATCCGAACACTTACTAATAGGTGACACAATGGGTGAGCTTTTCGACAACATTCCTTTGGGCCAAAGGCAACAAATGTGGTTTCAGCATGGTGATACGTTAGATTGTCGTTAGAGAGCATTTACAACAAACTTCCACGTTTTATTTGAATATAATAAAAAAAAATAATTGCAAATAAATGCTTCAAAAAATAAATATTTTATATCCCCAAAATCGTTACTTGCGGATCTATGTTTTAGTAAGACCTCCTCAAAATTTTTACCCTTTTAACACTCTGTGTATTATGCTATCGTTCACTCGGTGACAGCTGCATAATAATAACATGATTGTATCCAATGAAACTACACGATTTTTTAACTTTTTTTGGTGCATATTTTGTTGCGATATATAAATATTTAGTGTCATCTTTTCATGTCTTTTTTATTATTATGAATCATGAATTTAATTATACAATTAAAAATAAAGTAAAAATCAAACAAATTGACAGTCAGCAATGGGCAAAGTAAATTTATCATTAAAAGTAGAAAGTGTAGTGCACGTATAGGTAAACAGAACTTTAAGGTGTTTTTCAATTGTATTTATTAAGTTAAGTGAAATTGTTTCTGGCAGTTATATTAAAAAACTGACGTAAAAACAAGGTGAGGCTTATTTTCTAGATTACGATCAGAACACAAACCGATGTAGCCAGTACTTGCACGTCCTCAAAACAAGAATTCATTTTAATGGCATGATGTGAAGTGCCTCAACTCATTAGTATCGATTTTCGTCAGAAAAAAACTTTTGCATCAGTTTGTCCAGTCTTAGTATATGTGTGAAACTTCAATAACTATATCAATGCACCTGTGTATCATTTTTAAAACAGATTCCGATGCACAAAAGTGTGCAAGTCAAAAAAGTATCTGCAATTATGTTTATCCTTGAAAAAAATCCCATTTTTGCTCCACTKTTTATAGATGCTATCAGTTGAGATAAGTCAGATATTCAGTTGTATCCGATAAACTTTCAAGTGCGAGTCTCCACGATGCGTCGAATGCAAACTTGCGTGGACAATAGTGGAGTACACTTTAAACGCATTTTACGATGATGCTGTGTTTTTCCCGTGTTTGACAACGCTACAAATATGGCGGTGGGTGTGACAATAAGAAGCTATTAAAGAAAAGGGCTGGAMCTAAAAGTATTAAACATAGTTGTTCAGTTCATATTTTAAATGTATAAGGATATAGGAATCAAGGCGGCAACAATTATTTATAAAACTCAAAATTTAAGGTCACTGGTAAAACACCAATGATGCCAAATAACGTGTGATGGAATAGTGTTGCCGACTGATTAGGAATATTTATAACTCACTGCAAAATTCTGCTATAGATTGATAATGTAATCTACCAAAAAGTTTCAAAATTGGCTTAAAACGCAGTACAGAATAATATTTTAAAACCATTAGCGATTGCTCTCGATTAGCTACTTTTTCAAACGGAATAATTTAGAAAATGATATCTTTGACGAAGATACAGATATACTTATTAACAACTAATAATTATTGGTTCCGAGGTTGGTTTTAACTGCCACTATACGAATTTTTGTAAATTTTGTAACTCGATGCCTCCGAATTTATACCAGCTGCGGTCGCAGCTCTACATTCGAAGATACCAGACACCGAACAGGTCAAACTACTATCTAGAATAAACTCTAGCATTAGCATATAATTTGGGGTGGTTGAAAAAGCGGCAAGACATTTGAATGTCAAGGAGCTATTAACGAAGTCCGGCGCAAGGGAGGCCAGATACCAGTCGTTTTTTCCCGCCGTTTCTCTCGTCCCAAACGGATTTTTAAAGACGCAGAATCCCGATAAACATCGATCAAAATCCAGTCGGTTTATTTTACTTATGTTTCGCAGAAGCTGGAAATGTGCGCGTCCGGAATTATTACGCCATTCGGTGCGTGTTTGTCGATAACCACGTTTTCATAGACAAACAAACTGTCCGAGACTCGCATAACGGGAGGACCTGCTACCTGAGATCAAAGACAGGTCCGAGACAGGTATAAGATTCCTGGAGGTGCCTTCTCGGAAGGGCCGATATTAAGAATTAGGGGAGCCTGCGATGCGTGGGACGACCGTTCTGTTTATCCGAATTTATGTCTGAACACATGGGCCATGTGTAGCCAAACATGCTTTTAAAATTAATTCTGTATAGTGCCAGCGTAGGGGAACGCGTCCTTGCCCTTCTTGTATCTGAATTTCGCCTCCGACCCACGCTAATTAGCGGCGTTTCCAGGGAATACACACAGTCCGTTCCATCTGACGGAAATGGGCAAAAACCGCGTTTATGGAAGCCAAGATTCCCAAGAGGCATCTCTCCGAACCAGATTACAGGGCCCTAATGCGTTTTCAAGGTCGCTGAGAAAAGCACCCGACAGGTAAAGGGCAAAACGGCGGTTACAAAAAAAAATATCCGACAGGCGTGTTCCTGGGTGTGCCCTACAGCTTATGGCAGTAATGAGGTTCTGAAAGTAGATTAAGGAGGCGCACACAAAAGATCAAATAACTCTAGATACACTTGCAGTGCCTCAAAAGTGCGACAAAATGAAATGGTAGTAATACCACAACATTATTTGTAAAAGTAGGTAATTGTCGGCCCAAGCATAAAATCTTTGCAATTTCGTTTCGAAATTATTTGTAACATCGATATTCGATAGATGGAACATAGAAAAAAACACAATATTATATCTATTATTTATGAGAAGCATGTCTTCCGGCCGGTTCACTTAACAATCATAACGAATTTGATAAAAAGTTACCGATAACTTGGTTTCTAAGATGGAAGAATGCCCGTGGACAGATACTTCCTCACGCAAAATGCTGATTTATGGTGATTTGACAGTCGATTGTTTAAGCACAAAAAAACGATAAATTGTGCTTACATTTCTTGTTTGAATACATACATCTTTAATATGTATAAGACAACAAGAATCGTATGCTAGCAATTAATATAAGACTTATTCGTAATTTTCATTGATATACGGTTCTTTTAATTTGTGTTAAACATAAAGCAAACCAGATTAAGTGTGCTTATCCATGGTCTTCATTTCTGTTAATGGCTGTACTGTATTCCATGGCTTCATGCGATAGATGGCGTTACGCTGTACTTTTTAATAAATATATTTCGTTCATCTTTTCACATATTATGTCTACATATCCAAGGTTTTCGAAAAAGGCAGCCCCAAACTTGCTTATAAACCCATAGTCGAAAATGAACAGTTTTGCACTTGAAGCATTTTTTTCCAAAACTGTTACCTTGTTCACATCAAAAGACTTCAATATTTATTGTCTCTTCTGACTCCACTTTCCTTTAGCGTCTTTACACAATTTAGCGTTTCATTTACACTTTGCTTGAGACGAATTTTCTTCTAAACTGGTGAAATGGTCAGTGCTAAGCTAGAAGATTTAGATAAAATCCGACCCATCTTTTGAAGATGTAAGGTTTTCCTCCAAATTCAAGATGTCTCCACAGTCGCCACTAACTTGAGAATATTAAACAGTAGTATTATACTTCATTTGAAAGTTACATTTGTTATACCTATACATAATTTCGTTCAGTAAATTGAAATCGTACAAATCCTTCCAAAATTATTAAGGTTTCAGTATGCACAGGTAGTGACAATTTTATAATATACATATTACCTAATTAAATAAACAGTGAACAGAGTATTATTTATATTGCTGGTATAATATAAAAATTAATAAGAAAAAATATAGGAGGACTTACAAAGCTTCCCTGGCACATAGGTCATAGTAATGGACAACGCTAGTTACCATTCGGAGCAACTGGATAAAATTCCAAATACAACAACTAATAAGGCAACCATTCAAGAGTTTTTAAGAAAAGAAGATTTATATTTCGGAAAGGACTACACAAAAAAAAAACAATTGTTGGAAGTGCTTGGCACAAATAAATTTTTGAAAAAATTTAAAATTGACACTCTCGCTTCTGAATGTGGACACACCATTCTACGGTTACCCCCATATCATTACATTTTCAACCCCATTGAAATGATATGGGGGCAGTTGAAACAAAGAATTCGACGAGGGAACACCGGTGGAAAGTTTAGCAATGAAAGGCTGCTAAAAATTAGACACGAAGCTGAATTAACAAGTGTTGATGCATGGAGAAATTCAGTGCGACATGTACTGGACATTCAAAATAGGTACAGAGCGAATCATGTACGAGAATTAATAAAAGAAGTTAATTTTAGTGATTTTAGCAGTGAAAGTGATAGTGAGTAATTTTTTCAGTTTGTGACTCTTGTAATGTGATTATTAACAAGCTGTAATGAACATAATCGATACCGTGTATAAATTCATTATGGTATGCAAAGGCTTTTATTTTATACATCGGAAAATTTAAACCCAATAAAGTATCACATAAAAATAGATCGCCGGTCGTGCCAGTTAGCATCAGGTCTGCATTAAATAAAATTTGTTATAAAAGCTTCTATATGTTTTATTGATTGCTAAATTATCACAACTAACAAATTTCAATAATTTATAGTGGAAAAGTTTAAATTATTTTTTAGGACCTTTGAAGCGTGCCACTAATTCCAATAGTTTACGACAGCCGACCATCAAGCTGTAAATCCCTCCGCGTAAGTCAGTCTCATAGATCGTTGCTTGCAAGTATACCTACAGCAATAACGTAGGTTCCCCAATTAAAGATAAAATCCGACACCTCCTTCATAACTTTTAAATAAGCGTATGGTAATTTGGAGAAACAAGCAGCCGTTGCATAGGTGCGTCCCTATTGATTGAGATCCCAAATTCATATAGTTTAAAGTGTAAATCAAAGTAAACCACTGACCAGAGAAGATCAAAAGTGATACAAACTATGGATTTTATGCGAAATAATAAAACTAGATGGCCGTTTAATGAGAAGATTCATTAAAATGGTCATGAAACTTCCATGCAGCCCCGAAACAATAAAATCGTCAAACCAGTATCGCCACTAAACGAACGTGGTAAAACTACCTCTAATAGTATGTTACAACCCGAAACGGTCTTCGGGGCGTGTTCCTCGTGCAAGCCAACCGTGGGCTTCTGAAAGCCGCAGAAAAGTTAAGTGACGGCAATTGTTGTTAAGTCCGTGCCCTTTTCCGTTTTCCGTGCCACTGCACACAGCGTCGGCCTGTCGACACCGTCTATTAACGAACCGGGCGGCGGTAAAAAATGTAAATGCTCGCTTTAATGGAGTTTCTCATGATGAGAAAACGGCTGGGCACATGGGGTGGTTTTTTTTTTGGAACGGGGTGATGGGTACGCCATTAATGTCTACAAGGATTTCTATGTAAATAAATACGTGAAACAGGATCCGGTGGCTGTAAAAGAGGCTAAGTCGGGTTTTTTGTCTCAACAGCTTTTTCGAGTTGGAATTGATGCTGCTGAGTGATTGGCGTGGGGATCTTCGCTGTTTTTGTACAATTCATTATCCAGTAGCGCTATTCTGATGTGAAAATTACTGCATATGGATTTATGTGGCATGAGAAAGTAAACAGCCTTTTTGTTTTCTTTTGTTAGAATGCCACTAACTTCAGTTCCAATACTAATTACTTACTACCCACTTAATTTTTAAATTAAACTATAGTGGCGTCATATCAGCAGCTACGCTTTTGATGAGGAGAACACCCCCAGTTAATTAGCCGCCGAAATACGTATTTAGATGTTCAAATTATTATATAGTTTAATTAGAATCAAACCACGCCCAGCTTTTACTTTATTTACATTTCGAAGATGAAGAAGAGAAACAATAATTCGAATATACGAATCAAAAGTCTTTCAACAGAAGGATCTATATTTGGCACCAATGACCACTGCGGTATACTATCACTTCCCACAATTTTTTTTCGAAATCATACGGAAATAACCGACTTGTTCTGCAGAACTGTAAAGTCCTCCTCTTAAAAAAATTAATAAACGTACTTTGAAATCCGATAAAACAGCATTCGATAATGGCAACCATTGAGCCTTTAACTAAAGAACAAAAAACTGCACAACTTTTAAATAGAAAACCAAGTACTCGATGACTATCATCAAGACACAGTCCAAACCATGATCCCCAGTTTTACCCTTCTTGATCATTTAATTCTTGTGTTGGTGTAGAGATAATGAATGTAGATCATTTGCAACAAACTTATGGTAAACTTCATAGCGTCAAGGAAGGAACCTTTATCTTGATCTTCTTCTTCAAACTTCGATAACTTCCTTCATTACAGGCCTCTTAAAGGCAATGCACATTTCATCTTTTTTTGGGCCAATTACGGAAAATGTATAGTGTCCAGTAAAGGTGACAAAAATAGTATTTCTAAAGCATTATTTCAATGTAGTAGTTGAGTACAATATATCTGCTATGCTTCTACCACTTTTGCAGGAAAATATATTCAATCTTATTCATGAGAAACATATTTTTAAGCGTTCGAAATCTTTAGAATTTATTGTGGCCCATGAGTCAAAGAAATTATACATGAAAACAAAATAACAAGTTTTTCGAGCGGAAATGCGCAAAAATGTGGACAATAGCTGCAATGACTAGCTTATTCTGTCTTAAACGGCATAAAAAAAAAGTTTCAGCTAACCAACTGCAATACGGCAAAATTGGTTCTGTTTTGAGCCGCGTCGTTTAAAGCGATTGTACTCTATTATAATATAGAATTTTCTCTTTGGTTCTAAATTTAATACATTTTGGTTTCGACTACACCCAACAAGCAAAATTATTTTATAATTTCCAAACAGCAAGGCATATTTACTTTATTGTTGTTTTATTATTGTTCCTCGATGTCTATTTTATTTTATAAGGTACTCCCTTACGAGTATTCAGCTTCATTACACTAAATGTTATATAGTTTAGTGTTAGGAACGTTTTCGCAGCAAAATTATAAAACAGAGTTAAGCACCGTTTTATACTCATTGTATAAAGGTTTACACAACTTCTTACAGAACATTTTCCCAGTGGAGACAAATTATTTTATAAAGGATTTAAATATGCGTTATTCAACACTGAATTGTCATCTTGTGAACACCTATAAAACTATTATATTAAGTCTTGATTTGACACAAGTAAAAAAAACAATTTGTTATATAGCAATTTCTTCTGTGATAATCGTGTTTTATAAGGAAGAAGCCATATTATTATCATGATTATAAACACATATATGGCCGCCATTGGGTAAAGCCCACTAAAAATTATTTGTTTTAGAAAATAGTAATGTACAAAAGTAATGTTTCTAACAAAAATGATTATAAAATGCGTTTTATAAACAGTGCAGATAGGTTTAGGATGCCACATGAATAAAAATATTTTTTGTATTTTCTAAATATTTCTTTTAAATTGATGAAATACTTGTTATTTTTGAAGCGCTTAAAAATTTTGTACACATATGTGCATATGTTACACAGAAAATTTTGTTTGGTAGTAGTTTCATGTGACTACAATTCAATACCACGCATAATTTATGTCATCTGGTACAGTATATATCTCGGTCTGAGGACATGTTTTATTTTACAGAAGAGGAATATGGATTGCAACTTTACCCAATCGTTAAGAAATAAATTATTCTCCGCCAAATCACTTAAAGCACAGAAATATTGCTTTGAAGATGCTGAATGCGACAGAATTGTGTCATAATAGATAATATCGTAACATTTATAACACTGTTTTATAATGAATTGCTATAAAACCCTTTTGTTTTGATTTATAGTAATTTTTATACCAGCTCTGTAACTATCTACAAAACTGTTCTATAGCACCTACCAAAACCATTATGGGATACTATATATAACTAAAATATTTTATAAAGAAACGCCTTTTTGCATCTTTAAGCATTCTATAAGCGTTGTGACAATGTTTACAAGAGTGCCACTGTTTTATAAAAATTGTTTTATAAACGTTTGCCTGACTATTATAGAGCTGTAAGTTGCTAGTTGGGCAGATAACTCTATTAAGGATACCAAACAACAGATTTGGCAGCATGCCATTTCCGCCAGCGAATTCAAGCTTCTACGGATTGGCGATAGGTGATGCCCCATGACAAGTGAATGCATTTTGAAGAAGTTAAACGACAACGAGACACATTTTCTTGTTTACAGGGTAATGATTTGTATTTCAAGTAATAAAACTGCAAATACAATCGTTAAATTTAATTCGCAAGTAAAAATACGTTTACAATTCCTAAAATATCCATTAAGAAGCTTATGTACCATCATGGATGTATTTGTTTCTCTGCTCTAACGAATTGAGAAAAAACTCAAACTAAAACAGGTTAAAATCATTTAAAGGACAAAACAGTTTCTGGGATATTAATACAACTTGTGTTTTTTTCAGAAAAAAAAAAGAAGCTGAGACCCAATGGATACGTTTCTGCATTCTGTTTGCCTAGGATTTGGAAGAAAACAAGGAAACACACTTATTTACACATTCAAAAGGTGTAGAATGAGCAGGAGCAGATTGCCATATTTAAGTAAAAATCCTTAGCTAATTTTAGTAAATGAAGATAGTTCTTTCGAATTTCAGCAGAAATACTTCAACCACACTGTAGGAAAGCAGCTTCAAGCATCTCTCTTACAAATTAAGGACGTTTAACCTTAATATAGTTGTAAGTAGACGGATTAAGATAAAATTTGTTGGGCTCCTTGTACTCTTTCAGGTTTTATAACTTGTTGTTTCAAATATATGTACAAAAGAAGGGGTAGTTTCTAAAACCTAATCAGTTCCAGTGGCAAAGTGACTGTTGATCAAGTGAATCCCAATGAAAATTCGGAATGACGTGCCAGACAATGAACCACGTACGAAGAAAAGAAAACGCAACCTTCTATTCTAGGATGGAAAAACTGTTATTTTGTCCATATATGAGAAGATTAGTGGGAATGAAGAACGCGTTCTAGCAGAGACATCAAATTTATTTGGAATTCCAAAAGTAACCATGTGGCGATTGGTGAAAGGATCGTCACCAAGAAAAATTCGTTTGGATAATTTTATTTCAATTATTTCTTATATTATTTCCTAGTTGACAATATTATCATGAATTTATTGCGAGGGCTGATGTAGAGGGACGGAATAGCAATAAATTTTGCACAAGTCGGTTTCATAGATCTTTTCCTACAACTGTGTTGGTTCACGTGTTGTTACTGTTTCGGAACGAGCAACTGTACATTCAATTTCCACACAAATAAAAGATAAGCGTTGCTTAGCTGCTTTTGTACAGACATTTGAATGGTCTCAGAAACAATATTTTAATCCTACGGCAGAATGCAATTCTTCGAATGGCGCTTTTCCAATTTACTTGTTTACAGGCGCAAAACAAGAAAACTAATTACACACCTCCCAGGCGGAAGAACCAACAACGGAATCGCAATACTTCTGAAAGCTCCAAACAAAGAGCAGACGAGTAAAGCTCACAAAATGAACAAAATGACTGCAACGCGCTCTTAAAGCAAAACAGAGGGAGACGTCTTACGCTTTTTTTATTCGCCACCCTTGCAATAAAAATACGGCGGAGGTAAAACGCAACAGGGGGGACCAGAGGCGTACTGGGATTTTCACCAGTCGTTGCAGAAGTTACGAGCTTTCATTCTGGGATTTGCAGCTTCAACACGTTGTTTTTGCCTTGTAGTTTTCGTAAAGAAACCTACATCAAACGTGTTCGATCATTTACGTAAAAAGCTTATCGACGATTAAAAGACCCTACACCACTGGATACGAATCGCTCAAAAATCGTTAAAAGCCACGAAGAGAACGACCCGCCGTGGAGGCGATATAACGACGCGAAGGAAAGAATGTTTTTCCACTACTAGCTACGAAGTTGACAATTATTGCGTCTCCTAGACAACTGAGAAGTTGAATTTCTCTATTAGTGGTTAATAATTTTTTCTATTCTTAACCTAGGTTAATAATGAACAAATTCGAAAGTTTTGTGAATTCAGAGATAGTTGTTTAACAAAAACTTGTGCAACGTAATTTTGTATACCCAGGAGATTGTCTTTAACGTATTTGCTGCTTGAAGTTACCTAACACGATAAAATTATTTGAATAAAAATGCCCTTAGTTTAAAATTCGCGCTCAACCAAAAAATGACAGCTGATGAGAGACGACCGAATCATGACATGACCGAATGACGGAATGCGGGCGGGCGGGAGAGTCGAAGCTTGGTTATGTTCATGTTAGAAGACTATCCAAACAACAAAAGTTTATTTAAACAAATATTAATACAATGAACACAAATTATTGTTTCCCAAAGTTATAATTAATTGTGCAATTGTTGCAAGTCATAGTGATCGTTGCACCCGATGTGTTGGTTAGAGCTGTATTTGGTAAATTGATAATCGTATTATGCAGAGTACTGGTTTCATTAGTGTTTTTAGGTGGAACTCTTAGCGGTGAAGATGAGGTTGATGTAACTGCAGCCGATGAGAGTAAACACTGTGACTCAGCTGATAAAGCCACGGAAGTTGAAGATGTAGAAGGCCCTTGGAGCATATCTGCGATTGACCTTTTGAGTACCAGTGACTCCTCGATGTAACCTTCTGCTACCGTTGCAGATCTCCAACCTCCATGTTGTTTTAGTTGTAGTGTGTTACCGCCACTAGCCGCTAAAATAGTGGCAGAAGTTCTTCGAAAGCAATGACCAGTGAAGGAACTAGGATCTGCCAAATTCAGGAAGGTTGCAATTTTATTAGGCATTTGTGCAATTGTATTATGCCCAATATACTGCCTTGTAGCTTTTCCATTTCTAATCCCAACAAATAATCGAGGTAAGTTTACATGTGATCTGCATTTTAAATATTTCTTTATAATTTCAATCCACAGAGCGTCTGTGACAACAAATTTTCGTGAAGATCCATTTTTACTCTGACGAATATTTATAACAATTATGTCACCTTTATCCACAACATCCGTCATTAGCAAATTGCAGAGTTCGTCTCCGCGGCAAGCCCCCGCAACACCTATTACAAGAACTGCCTGTAATTAAGGAATATCTATGTATTAATATCAATAAACAATGTGATGTAAACGTGTACTTACTTTAATCGCGAGGTAAAGGTCGTCAGCCGCATGCGTTAAAAATTTTGTAATGTCTTCTTTTGAAAACACAGAGGACTTTTTTGGTGTATAATTCTTATTTTGCCTTTTTAGATAACCGATTAATTTAAAAAATTTCGAAATGTCAATGTTTTCTTTAAGCTTAATAGTGGCTTTCAACATGGAATAGTGCGCCCATAGAGTAGATGCCTTTTTATCATTCGCGTATTCATTGAAATACGCTAGAAGTACGTTTTCACTAATTCCACCAGCGCCTTTACTTACACACCAATGTTTAAAAGTTTCGTAAGTTTTCAAATACACGCTTTTGGACTTTTGAGGCAGTAGTTCGTCGTTTAACTGCTCTGCAGCTTCCCGCATTTCAGGCGGTGTACAATTAATTTCTAACATATCCATATTGGAAGGAAACACCCAAACACGATAATTACAAACGTTGTAACACAGAGATAAGTTCTTATTTGTGCGTTGTGTCAAAAATAAATTTGATTAGTGGAAATGTCAACTGCATCAGACTACTTGATTTTTTGTTTTATTAGTGGAAAAGCGAATTTGCGTTTTTGTACTACACTTGATTTTTACAAGAATTTTTTTATCTTTTGCTTTAAATTTGGCTAGTAGTGGAAAAAGTAGTATATACACCACGGTGGGGAAGACATTTTTATAGACCTTGCACCTTATTCCGCTCGGGACAAGCCCTCGCGAAATAATCTTGGTGCTCGGTCAATAATAATAGTCTTCGCCACCTTGGTGTATAATATACTATTAATCACGACTGAATCCAGAAACGCAAACGTGAACACTAATTGGAAGCAGCGGAAGCGCCAGTTCAATCGAAACGTAAAGACCCGTTCAGATTCGGGGGAAGCATTTCCAGGCATTCAAAACGCTATAAGCACGCGACATTACAAAATTTATCGAGGCAGAATTCCATTTAGAGCAGCGCAGTTTATATTCGGATTTTCGAACGGCAAGAGATGGGAGCGATTAAAGGCAAATAGCTCTTAGCAGCGGAGAAGGATCATCATCGGAATCGAGACACGCCAGATGGAATTAAAAGCGACCGGAATGAAATTCCGTGTGGCGTGGAAGAGTTTTTATCGTCCTCGTCCGTTGTAGCAGTTACAGTTGCGCCCGTTTTATAATTAATTAGGGGGTGAATGAACAATGTCCCACCCCCTGACGTTTTTATACAAACGATTGCCGTTACCAGACGTTGACTACACCTGGTTCCTGCACCGGAAATTGCCAGCTGGGGAATTTTCCCGTTTTATTATGGACCGGAATTTACAGATGTCGAATGAGCTACAGAGAAAATGTTTTTTTTTCGCAACTAATATAAAAAGGTAGGTGGCTATTCCATTCGAAATTACGAAACCAAAGTGGTGGTTTATGTACCATACGGGAAAAAAGAATTCTCAAATATCATGTTCTAAAATTGTTGAAAACTACAGCTTTTTCAGTAAAGAATGACGTTCTGTCATCAGTCATCGATGACGTAACGTCATTCACTGCTTAAAAACACTGCTATTCTTTTATTTCAAATAGCACCTAACGTCGACACAAAATTTATATTGCGCTTCTTTAATAAAATTCATTTCTGATTCAGTTATCCACGTATGCGATCAAAAATTAACAAGCAACAAGTCTGACATTCTGTAAAATACATTATTGTGGTTTTCTGCGTCGTTTAACCGCCTTCTCGTCATTAACAATAGTATAAGTTTGTTGACTGACAAAATACTGAAATAAGACCTGAATGGGTTATTTATTCAAATTCGAACAGAATGATCCATTGTATAACTAGTTTGTTATATTACAGAACAAGAAATGCTTTATGAGTGATTTCAATAACCGGAAACTCATTTAGGCCGTTTGAAAATGAACTATATCATTTATTGAACATTGCGCCAAGAGGACCTTTTATTTTAAGAAAAAATAAACTGATGGAATTTATTCAGACATCCTTGAATTATCGTCAAAGTATCATCTGTTTTTTGATGAAAGTCGCGATGGTTATTTTTGTAGGTAGGCTCTTAGTAATTATATTAAATCAAATAAGTTTTATGTTTATATAACGTCTCGATCTTTTTATTCAGATCTTTTTCAAATATACTATTTACATGTAATTGACATTAAATTAATATGACATTTGAAATTTTGATAGCAATACAAAATGTACCTTGGAGTTTGTTCCATCGCTGGAATAATTTGAATAGCAGAAGTTAGAGTAGGAATATTTTTGTGTTATGTAGTGTTCGTATGTGTGTTACTGTGTTAAATGATAGTGTTGTATGTGTTACTCAGTCCCTGTATGTCTGTCCTGTCGTTTACACATGTATTTATGTTTTTTTGTATATGTATCATTTCCACAAATTGGTTCTGTAGCAATAATTTTGGTGTTATCGAAGTCAAAAGTGTGATTAGTTAGTTCTTGATGTTTTTTCAAAGCAGTGTAGTTGTTATTACTTTTATGTTATGTATCCTGTTTTTTAGGTATTGTCTTGTCTGTCCTATATATTGTTTGTTGCATTGTTTACATTGTATACTGTATATTGTGTGGTGTTTTTGTTTTTAACGGTGTGTAGAACTATTTAATTGTGTTTATTGGTTTATATGTGGTTTTGATGTTATATGGTTTTAGTATGTTTTTTAGTTTTTGTGTAAGTGGTGGAATGTATGGTAAGGTTAAATATGTTATGTCAGTGGCTTTTTCTCGTTTTTCATATTGAATGCTATTGTACAACATTTTTGTTTGTTATTTTATAGATTTTTTATTGGTTTAGTTAGGCAATTATTATTTTTTAGTATTTTAGTTATTGCGTGTAAAATTTCTTTTCTAATTTCTGGACTAGTTAATTTAATTGCACGATATATTGTATTATCCAAGTAAGCTATTTTTGTTTATAGGGATGGTTAGACTAATAATTTAAGAATCTTCCTGATGCCGTTGGTTTTGAGTACCATTTTGTGATAATCTTGTTATTCTTTTTAATTAATGTAAGGTCAAGATAGTTAATTTCGTTGTTCTTTTCTGTCTCTACGGTAAACGGTAATTTTGGATGATAGCTATTAAATATACTTAAAGTTTCATTCGTTTTGTCTTCTGGTATTATTAAAAAGAGATCATCTACATATCTTGTATAAAGTTTTATGTAATTTATACTGCTTTCGTTAGTGTTGTTTCCAAATCTTCCATTACTAGTTGAGACTGGGGATCCCATAGCTACTCCGTCTATCTGTTTATAAAAGTTGTTTCTAAATTGAAAATAATTTGTAAATAATGTAAAGTTTATTGCTTTTACAAATTCTGTTTTTGGAATATCTGTATATTGTTTTAGTTCTTGCCAATTTTTCGCGATAAGAGGTACTATTAGTGTTATTGGTATGCTCGTGTAAAGAGAAATTACATCCAAAGAAATCATTAAGTGGTTATTTGGAATATAAATATTAGAAATTTTCTTTTTAAATTCAAACGAGTTTTTAATATAAAATTGGTTTTTATTTAGTATGTTTTTTATATACTGTTTAAGTGTTTTGCCAGATTGCATGTTGGTGTTTGTATATTATCTATAATAGGTCTAAGAGGGAGGTTGGGTTTGTGTAATTTTGTCTGTCCATAAATTTTGGGTGGTAATGCGTTATATATTATAAGTTTATAGGCTGTTTCATTTGATATATATTGTTGTTTTCTCCACTGTTGTATCATTGTGTTATTTTTTATGTTGTGTGGTGTATGTAATGTCGTTTTTTATTACATTATATGTTGTTTTGTCATTTAATAGATCTTGCATTTTTTGTTCATATGATTTTGTGTCCATAATTAGTGTCATATTGGATTTATCAGGTTTTAGTATTGTGATTTGCGGGGTGGTTTTGACGAAAGTTTTAAGTTTTTTCATTACATTATTTGTTGTCCTAGTCTGATGGCTATTCTCGTTTTGTCTTATTTTGTTTTTGAAAGCAGTTAATGTGTATGTTAGTTTATTTCGTACTGTCGGGAAGTGTTGTACCTATTTGGTTTTCTACGTTAGTAATTATGTTGTGTATTAGAATTTGTTTTGTGTGTGTGATAGGGATTGCGTGTTTATGTCCTAGTGATAGTACTTGTATAATTTCATTCGGGATCGTTGTGTTTGATATGTTTTTGATCCACTTACTAGTGTTATTTTTGTTGTGATTACTATTGTATAGTTTTTCTTTTTCGTATATAAGTTTATTTAATTTATTGATACTTTTTTGGTTTTTATGTTATTGAAGTGTTTTTGTAATTTGTATTTTTGGGTTTCGAAGAACGTTTCTAGCGATGGTTGCACTGTGGAAAGGTTTATAAAATTTATCGCTAGGAACATGTCATAAAGGGGGATATGGAAAAATTAACAGATTTAAAAATTTAAATATAGATATTTATTAGAGGTAGCCACATGTTGTTTAAGTGCAACATTACATTTTTAGAGCAAGATGGAACAACCTCAAAAAATAACAGGCACACACAGAGAAGAGTGAGGAAATAAACCAAAAGAATTTGTTCAAGAAGGTGGTAAAAGGGATTCGATGCCTGTAAAGCTGTTAGATGAAATTAGTTAAATATTCGAAAAACTACAAAATAATGAAACTTATAAGTGTAAAAAAAAACTACGAACAAAGTCGAATTTGACGGTTTCGCAAAGAGTTTTATAGTTTGGAGACAGGCTCTATGGGTACTATATAACTTAGGAAACTGTAAGTGTCCCAAAATTAGTCTGCCAAACTTTAGCAGTAGATTCTATGCTTAAAAATAATGAGAGCTAGCATCCCTTAAGAGTTCATCCTTAATTTAGACCCATATATCTTCCACACAGTACGTTGACCAATTTCCAGACTGCGTCGTCATCAATTAGTGCAACAGACCCCGCTTAATCGCAGACAGAAATACCAACACAGACTACATACATTACCACATCGCTTCCATGTGTGTGGGAATTAAAAAGACGTTAACGTACACTCACTTGGACTTACCAAGCGCAAAATTGAGCTCCCTGAAGCGTGAACTGACCAACTTATGCTAACGAATGCTTACCTGGAACAGAAAAAAGGGGAAATTACAATCAAAAATTACAGTCTCTTAAATAAATTAAAGACCATTAAGACCGAATGCACTCCTCTAAACGGAATCTACTACAGAACATTGTCTGAAACATACTCCACACCTGGTGGGCCTCTCGTTAACGGACAACAGCTGCTTTGTGATCTTGCCGCTGGTTTAATAGACATGAATTGGAAAATCATACTTCAGTCTGACATAACTCCAGTTGCATAATTGCAAACAATAGAAAATGCAGCGTGTGATATAAGATTCGCCGGTGACTTTCGAAAAGTGAAAGCCCGCGTTCATTGCCAGACTGTACGAGATCTGCATGCCAACGCGTATGGGTGCACTCGGTTTCCGGAAGCTGCAATGTCGGCTTCCGGTTCTGCTGGGGGCGAACTCTCCCGTTTGATTGATACAGTGAGGCCATTAAAGGCCACGCACTCGGTGGTAAACAACACAATTATCGTGGTTATTGAATTAACATTGTAAAATAGGATTTTATTTATTTAAACCGGAGGATAGCTGAGCAATTATTAAGTTTGTTCGTACCAGTAATAAACAATACATAAATTACGGCGGTAGAACACGTTATAAGAAAGCTAAACAATTATTGGCGTAGCCAAAGATACTTCATATTTTTGAGAGTAAGTAATTTTTACGATATGTAGAACATATTTTCCAAATTTATATTACTATCATCAAATACAACTATATACAGGTTTACTCTTTGGAAAATACATGAGTAGAAAAACATATGTTTAAGAAATTAGTGCTTATTCAACACTATAACAAATTCGTTGTCAACTAAATCTTCGGACAGACCACCTTAATATTGAGTTACATCCCCTTTGGCTTTAATTACTGCCTTTATTCGGTCAGACATTGTATTTAACAGATTTTGACAGTCCTCTGCAGTTATAGATTCCCAGATTTTCGAAATTTTTTMTTTCAAACCTTCAATATTTCTTTGGGGATCCTTTCTTAGCTTTCTTTACATTATGGCCCAAAGATTCTCTATAGGATTAAGATCCGGGCTATTGGAGGGCCAGTCCAGAACGTTAATAGAGTTGTCTTGAAACCATTGTTTTGTAATTTTCGCGGTATGCGAAGATGCGCCGTCCTGTTGAAAAGTCCATTCGCCATCATCAACTAAAATTTCTACTGATGGGAGTAAATTGGTTCTCAATATATCAATGTATTTTTGGGCGTTCACAGTACCATCTATAAAATGCAAAGATCCAACACCTTTTGAAGACATATATCCCCAGATCATAACACTAGCAGGAAACTTAACAGTCCGTTTTAAACAGTCTTTGTGGAAGTTTCAGATTTGTTACGAATCACTCTCTTTCGCATATCACCGACGCATACATCAAATTTTGACTCATCACTAAAAATGATGCTGTTCCATTGTCTTTGTTCATAATTTTGTCTTTGTTTTGACCATTTTAGTCGATTTTGTTTCTGGCGGATAGTCAGCAGTGGTTTTTCTTTTGCCTGTTGAATAATTAATATAATTTTACTTTTTGAGTACAACAGACTTATCTCTTAAACTTACTTTATAAAATTTATAGCCCCGCTTTCTGAGGTATTTACGAGTAGTCTCTGTAGAAGCTCTTTTCTTTATTCTTTCTGACCATATTGCATTTAAATCTCGTAGACTACTCCGGCGATTTTCCTTTGCGATGCTAACTAAAACTCGAACATCTCTGTCATTAATTATCCGTTTTCGTCCAGTGCTTTTTCCAATTGCAACAGAACCACTTGATGAATATTTTTTGATAATGTCAGCAACACTTGACACAGGTAAATCGAGATCTTTTGCGATTTTTCGCCCACTCTTACCATCTAGACGCAATTTTACAATAAGATTACGCAACTCAATACTCAACGCTTTTCCTCGAGCCATTATTTATTATGCACATAACAAAATTAACTGCAAAACTGACAGAAGCGGTGTCTTATTAATTTCCAATATTATGTTTTGTTTTCATAGCCGCCCTGATTAAAATATCTCATGAATAATATTACTGTCCGAAGATTTAGTTGACAACGAATTTGTTATAGTGTTGAATAAGCACTAATTTCTTAAACATAATATGTTTTTCTACTCATGCATTTTCCGCAGAGTAAGCATGTATATAGTTGTATTTGAAGATATTAATATCAATTTGAAAAATATGTTTTACATATCGTAAAAATTATTTAATCTGAAAAATATCAAGTGTCCGAACCTATAGTTGTTTGGGCTCGTAACATCAAGATCATGCATGTAGCACAAAGAAATTATTCAAGTTGGGTTATCACTAGATTTATTAGACAGGTAATTTATGGAATTGGGTAGTAATACGAGATATGCTTGTTTCTTCTTCACCATCTAGAGTTAGTGAAATTCTTAATATTATAGAATAACATCAACATTAATCAAATAAATTACCATTTCTTATTTCGGTGTTTTAATGAGCTACATCAAGGACAAATTCTGGGGATTTTTATGAAACGACGTTTGTATCACTGAAAAATGCCAAGGAAAGTCAACAAAATGTTAAAAAAATTTCAACATGAATTTCAAAATAAAATGAGACTTTCATTATTATTTCGTAACGAACAGCTATTGTATATATATTAAGGGTACAGTTTCTAGGCGAGCTAATTGATAATTTTGTAGTACATTTGTTATGGCATTTGAAAACAGTTTCGCTTTACCTGTAACAATAGCCTACTATGAATTTTAATGTGAAAACATTTTAGTTTCCCTGGTTACCAAAGGGGTTGTAGATAGTGAGTTGTTTCATACTGTTGTAAGGGTTGCTTTACTTTTGTCCAATAGTATATCAGAAATTGCTTGCCTAGAACTTTGTTAAAGAAAGTACCTTCAAATTGAAGGATCTCAGATTTTTCAAGTTGGTAACCTTCTTCCTATATCTTCAGAAGGACCACATTTTCTTTGAATTTATTGGCGTCATTAATTTTGAATAAATATCCCACAATGTAGAACATTTTTAGCAATTAACACATTTTTCTGTTATATTCGTTACTTTGTGTTCGTCGCACCATCTGTGGATTTTTTGTAGTGCTTAAAGAAAAGCATTCTTGATTTTCCCGGGAGCAGTTTTTCATCAACACCTTCTGCAACTGCACGCAACTCCGGTGGAGCATATTTTTTCTTAGTTTTTTCTAATGCTGATTTTTCCAGATTTGTTTGTTTGCAATTTCATAACAGCCGCAACAATGACAATGGTGGTAAGTAGTGCCAACTTCGTAGACAAAAATTACCAAAACCTTCGGACTCATTTTTAAACTTGGTCCGCCTGCCAGAAAAATATTCCTTACGATACTTAAACATATACATTAATATGCTAATTTCGATTCGATATGCGATACTCAATAAGGAAAAAGCTGAATACGCAGAGGTTTTCGAAGCTGGCAAATAGTGACGTTATTTCAAGATCTGTCAATAACCTGCGAAAATTAACTTTTCGTCAAGTCTAGAAGACAATATGAAAGCGGTAAAACCATTAATCCTTGCCTACTTACACAAATGTAGACACTACTCGTGCTGCGCTTAAAAAACTACTTAACAATCCACTGTCTTGTCTTTCAATAMTATACTAGCAATAAATGACGCAACTGGCAATCTAGCCCAGTAAGCAAACTAGATCCGAGCGTTGCAAAAATCGGTGGCGAACCGGTTCTTTTCTCTTAGTCCAGTTTAAACAATAGCATAAATAATGAGACTAGAAATGTATGAAATGGACTTGCGTAACGGTTTCCCTTGCCGTCCGTGGATTTGCATTTTCACGACTCGATGTTAAAATAATTCACTGGATGTCAGTTTGTTCGTAAAAATGACATACGACGAAATTATGATAAATAGAAAGAAGGTTGCTGGAAGTGCAAACCAAATGCATGTGTGGCCGCACACTTTTGGTAACGGTGGACTTCAGTCATCCTTATTTAGTTTTTTTTGTGCAAAATTTCTTACCAGCCACATTGAACTAGGAAGACACCAGTAATTTTGGCCACTCAGTCATATTTCGAAATAAGTTTAGTAATTTTCCGGTACTAGATTTCAAATCCTAACTAATAGATTTGATATCCTACTGTAAACAGTTGCGGTGTCTTTGATCTTCAAAAGATCTACTTAATTGGGTGTTTTCACATTTTTTAGAAATCATGCCATGTGTATATTTGGAGCACCCCTGTTACGTCCTAAAAATTTCAAAATTTTTCTATCACCAGTTTTCGAAAAAAAAAAACCGTTCTGAAGTTCTAATATAAAAATTGACCACACAAACGCAGTGTCCCGGGATGGAGACGGTGTGACGTAGCACCCCATGTAAACAAAGAATATAGGTTATGTTACCTACGTGCCTTTGATTGTGCCGAGTGAAACGAGCTGTTTTCTTGCTTTTAACGGACTCCCCCTAACAACTGGGAGAATGTTTAAGCATGTACAAACCAGAAGCTAACAGCAGATGGTGCTTTGTGCCAGTGTTCAAATTTCAAATACATCCGTCAATAGTCTCAACAAAATATTCGTAAGTGTACCCGGAGACTACGAACGCAAACGGAGAAGGGGTATGACCAAGACAAAATTTACATTTTACTGTTGTGTGACTTAGAGTAACTGCATAATTTTTTGCACGAACTTTATGTTCCGGGCATATCTTGGACTGCAGTATACATATAGGCCTCTCTCGCTTCACCTGAAAATAACCTATAGCTGCATCTCCGTGTTGCTCACGACTTGCACTAGACAAAAGATGCATTTCGTTCAAAATATCAATGATCCCTAATGTATTAAATTGCAGATTAAYCTGCTTTATTAATTACTTATACTGCTGCTTTAGCGCCTTTGATTTCGGCAGCATTAAAACGTGGGTCGCTCTTGATAAATTCGGTGACTATAAACATATCTACAGCSGGCAAATTGTTCGAAGCCGCTTTAACAAAGCATTCCGACGACATATTGTTGAATTCATAAAAAAAACAAACGAGAACACTCTCAAACATAACCAATAACGCAAACGAAATACGGAAAGTAGCGGACGCTATCTTGTTTACATGGGGTGATACGTCACAGCCAGTCCTAGTCAATCTGCGCGTGTCTTAAAACTGCGTTGTTGCCACGTTGCGCACTGAGAAGTTGTAACCAATTTATCTTGGTTAAAAATTTTTTTTGCAGCGTTATGGATACAGATACACACTTAATTAATTAAGTACTCTTTTTAAATGTATAAAAGTTTATATTTTATAACTAGTGAACACACTAAATTCAAACTACCAAGAAAACAATCTCCATCTGATAGTACGTGTTAGCAGTAAACTATGTAGATGACTAATAATACACTGGCGATTGTGCCACGTTCACGTACTTCGAATTTTACGTATAATACCACAAAAACAACCATCACCGCTGACGCAACCAATACAGCACAATGCAATCGTGATCCTATCATCCAACCCACATATAAGCTATTGCCAGTTGTCCTCGATCCACAAAAATTGAGCAACCGCGGCAATGCATCAATGTACTTTCACTCTACAGCTGCATATCCCGCAAGAATGAGCCCGCATTATCTTACTTCTGAGAAAACTGGACCGCAGACGGTTCTGTTTCAATTAGAACCCGTTCCTTAATTTGCTAAACTGAAACCGTCCTCCGGCTTTCGAGAAGGGCAGACCGCGAGTCACGAGGTCAAGTTGAAGGTTGCGGGATGGAGTTAGCATTAAGAAAAATGTAAACAGACTATGTGAAAGATTAATAAATTGAATTTATGAAGGAAGTCCAATAATAATGTTTTGTAGGTGTGGTTTCGTTATCAATAGGGTCCAAAAGGAACCAATCGTTACGAATTTCTTGTTACTGTTTGGATGGTGTGGACTGAATGATGTTGACATACATTTTCAAGTAGTGAACATTTGACAAGCTTCAGCAAAGGTTCAGCACAAAGACATAAATTATGGTGAAAACTGTTGGATACAGACTCAGCAAAAGTTTTCACACCGATTGTGACATCCATCCTTCTGAATGTGCTAAGATGGTACGGGCCTGCAGTTTCGATATTCCAAATGGAGTTACTCGTGGTTCAATATTAGGACCGATATTATTTGTAAATTATGTTAACGTAGCAAGAAATGGTTTACCCAAAAAGATATATGAAGATTTACTCAATATTTAATGTAGTTCACTATTCACCAAATTATCTAGGTTTAAGGGTTTTTAATAAATTGCCTAACAGCTTAAAGTTTATTAAGACATCTTACAGATTTAAATGTGAATTAAAAGATTTTTACTTGCACGGTGCTTCTATTCGATGGAGCAATTTTTCGTCTTATAATTTTAACATGTTTATACGTATTATACTTTTTTTATGTGTAAAATCTTGTATATTTTAGATAGTCTTTTATAGTGACAATTCCTACATCCTAATAATTATCACAGGAAAAAGAGTATTTATTATTATTTTGTTCCGGATTGACAATCGAGAAAATTAGAATGAACCTTAAAAAATTCCCTGATTTAAAAAAATCTAATTCGTAACAAAGATAAAATTTGGTCCTCCCTCGAGTTAAAATTGATCTTTTCATAATTTTTTCCTAAATTGGACAGAGGGAAGGCAGGACAAATTTCAGTTAGGACACCCTGCACAAATAAGTATAAATGACATACATAAAAACAAATGGAGCAGAGTAACCTACATTAAATCCAAAAGGCTGCAATGTCTCATTCACGACAAGCCCATATATCACTTTTCTTTGTTTCGAAAGCACGAAACAATCTTTTCAACGCCTCCGCAAAGAAAAGGCCATGAAAGCCCAAGATCGAGCGTTGTTGCATTGTTTCTGCGTGTTGCGCAATGCCAGGCGCGTAATTCTCCTGGTGAAAGTAATATACATCCACCTTGATACGAAGTTGCATAAGGCTGGGGCATTATCGAGGCGAATCTTTTGTTAGACGGGAGGCAGCTCTATGGTAGATGCGATTTCTCTGTTGGATATCTGGGGCACACGGCGTCATGACATTCTCGTTTCGTTTTACCGCTTGGGATGGCGTGAGCTGGGGCGATCTCATTTTATTTAAAGTTCGATTTAAAGTAATGGCCTTTTGCGCACAGGGCTTTGAGATTTAAAGGACCGAGCACTTCTGTCACTGATTATGCTCTAGAGACAAGCTAACCGGCAAAAACACAATGCGGGATTAAAAATTGAAAACTGATCCATATTCTCCAAGTGGAATTATAATTAATTAATTCTTCTTTAAGAAAAATATACTTTAAGTGTAATCCTTTTTAATTGTAGAGCGCTTTCGGTTACAAAGTAGCCATCGTCAGTATAATCACAACACAGCAAATGTAAATGAAGCTGCAGAAGAAACAAGTAACTACAAAAGTGAATAAGAAAAGCAATTGGTCGAGGGGGACATCACCCAACTAAAATTGTACAAACACATCCACACACATCCATGGACATACGTGTACATCCATCCACATCCATTACACATCCTACAAAATAAAGACTTATTCGCGCTAATCCACACTTATTTAGTCAGAGAACCCCAAGAATTACTTTTTACACATCCTGAGTTTCATAGACTTTACAGACTCCCTCTTTACTATTTTTTGCACACGTAAAATAATAATAGATCATAGACAAAAGAAATACACAATAATTTTTTACAAAATATATGTCTAAGTATGCTAAAAAAAAGAAATCCTAAACGTACATAACATAATAAAAAATGTAAAGAAAGAGAATATTTCAATAGTTCAAAAGCACTTTGTCTTCGAAGAATGTATATCTAAAAATTCTCTATTTCGGTTATCAGAAGATTTATATTTTTTATATTTTGCTGATCTGCCCTTTTCAGACAAAACGATTGCGAGCTTTGTGAAATTACTGGAACATAAAAATTTTTTTTTATTTATTTCTTTGCTGTAATTTTCCGAACTACACTTCTTCGATTTAAATTTCCGACCCAGATACCAGCGGTCATCAAACCAGACTGTAATAGTTTTCAAGCACAATACTAACACTATTATTTTTATATGCATTCAATTTTCGGTATCTTTGTCTTCTGCAAACGACAATTCCTTCTTCATCTTCACTTGTTTCCAAACTAGTTTCAAATTGAAGAGTATTTTCTGTCACAACAGCTTTGCCGATCCTTCAAAATTGTTTGAATGAAATGATATTATTTCGTTGTACAAGTTTCTAGGTACAACGAATCATTTGTTTTTTTCTTCAGGAATATTGCGCACGTATCTTTTTATGTCAACATTTTTGTCTTTAGGGATAGTAAATTATCAATAAATTCATAAAATTTGCCCAAGCATTCCAGACCGTTGTCGTTAACTGTTGCTGTCTTAAGCGAATATTGTCAATGTTTTCTTTTTCCTTTAATATATTTGAAAGAATGTACATACGCTCTTCATTAAAGTACTATTTTTATTTGGCGCCCTGTAATTTATACCAAAAATACACCCATACATGGTCATTAGAAATTTGAGTACACGGTGGGCTATGCACATGCGCCCATGCCCACATTTACAAATCACATCCATCCACATCCACTCAACAGATCCAAACACATCCAGGCCACATCCGAGCACTTGTACAAATACATCCATGGTGATTACCCCCTCGCTATTGGTGGAATAAAAAACACTAAACTATTGGCAACAGGAAAGGAAAATGCACAAGAAAAATTTCCGGCGACATATGAAATAGATGATAAGAAGTATTACATGAGATGTTGTAGAGGTGTAACGAAAGTAGTAAATAAAGCCATTAAACGCTTGAAACGTGAGTAAATAAATGCAAAACAGTTGAAGAAAGTACCTACTGGTGGAAAAAGAAGTACCGAAGTGTGACAAATAAATAGAATATCATCAAACATTATTGACTGAAAACAGACCAGAATTTCCCAACAATGATGATGAAAATGATTACTACGGTGTTACACCATCAGAAAATGATGAGACAACTTAAAATGAAATTGGAAAAATATAGAAAATGGATTGTCAACTGGTCCCGGTGGACTTCCTATAGAACTAATTAAAAATGATTCAAAGCAATTACTATTATTACTGACTCATGTTTTATCTGCTTCTTAAGAAGTGATTATCATCCTTTACAGTGGTTTAAGTGTGGTAGAATTATAAAAGATATGGAAGTAAAAATGAATTTTGCACCACAAAAATTTTTTTTGTTAAAATTTAAAGCCGCTTTATTAAACATGCTTGTTATTAATTTATTTTACCACATCAAAAAGTTAACGGGAAGAAACCTGCAACTAAAGTTTTCTTTTTGATACTGGCCGAAACGTTACAAATTCGTTTACGCATAAAATATTAACGAACGAAGCTCGGCAACGTCGATGAGAACAAAGCGTTTAGCATTTCGCTGGCTGTGATGCAACGACAAAGTAGGCCGCGCACTGGTCTATTGGTCACCGATATTACAAGATCAGAAAGCCATCAAGGACACTGCAAATGCTCTTTTTCGGTTTCTAGGCCACCAATCATGCGAGACGACATCTCTTTTTGTTAATGGGGCGGTAAAAAACCCACCAAGACGGCAGTGGACTTTGATGGAGGAGAAGCTTCAGTTCAGTGACGTCTCCATTGTTTTCGGCTTCTAGACAATGTGCACGCCACCTCTTTGCTTCGGTGGACAAAGAAAATGTCAATGCAATTACGAATCGTTAAGGAATACTGATTGCATTCAGGCGGTCTGAAAGGATCGATGAAATATCGCATCGTTCAAGGAATCGTGTCGCGCAGTGTTTATTTACATATGAAATTTTTTAATGCGACTAGGTATCTCCTTATCGAATGGGAACGGAAGGATCATAAAACTTCCTTGACATAAACGTCTGGAATTTTTTTCTGGCATACATGCTCACATAATTTTGATACAGACCAAATTATTATTTTTATTAAATAATTTCTAGAACCGCGCTGTTAAGTAAAATGTGACTATATTATTCAGATTCAGATTGCTGTTTTGAGGTATTGACGATTGCAGAACTGTGAAATGTCACTATTTAGGAAAACCGAAAATTTACAATTTATGTAGCAATAAATTTACATAGCCATGAAACAAAAGACGCACGATGACAAATGTGAGTGATGAGATTTCGAGCTTTATCGTTCCTTATAGATTATTTTCAACTTAATTCTTAAAACTTCCGTTTTTCCGGACATTTGGAAAACGACTTCCATTTGCTCTATCTTCAAGAAAAGAGATCGATCAGAAGTAACCGATTATCGTCCAATAACACTAATGTGCTGTTTTGTAACGGTCTTTGGGTCTATTCTTCACAAACATCTATTTGCTCAGATCAGTTAATTTCTTTACATCAGCACGGTTTTGTACCTAAGAAAAGATGACACTTTCAAAATTCGTTGGTTTTACTCAGTTCACAGCTGAACCATATTTAATGAAAACTTTCTCTGGAAGCTTTTACACAATCACTTGAACTGCCCTAATATTTTGTCAAAACTCATGTTTACTGTCGCCCAATTTAACTCTAAAAGTGTTCCAACTGCAGGAAAAGAGCTCCGTTAACAACAATATGTGACAACTTTAATCTGGTATCTMACTGCTGCGATATTAATTTCGAAAGTATGTTTTTAACAGTTGAGAATTTATATAGAACCCTGTTAAATATCTTTTGTTTGGTGCAAGAAACTATAGTTTGTTTAATTTTTTTACGTTACTGTGTGCTCTAGGCTTTTCTCTATATTTCCTGTAATTGAGGGGTGTATCATGTTGGAAATAAAATTATTGTTATTATAAAATTGTCTGCTATCACATTTCAGTTAAAAAATCATATCAGTAAAGTAACCGAAGTATAACCAAAAAAGTTCCAAAAATACTACTGTCGGCTTTTTCCGGAAAAGCAAATATCCCTAGCGGAAACACCATTTAACATGTGGTTTGCTGTATTTTCCAAACGGTGGTGAATTTTAACTTAAAGGAGATCCTCGAAAGGCTGCACCATATTAGGTCATTAATAATTTGGGAGAGAACTGCAATTTTGAATACTCATCTGACATGGAAACTTCAAAAATCGTGGAAACTGCTTTGGAGCTATCCAGTGATTTAGCTGCAAGTTTGGGGATTGATTCGAGGCAATATCGAGGCACAAACGAAGAGGATATGGAAATTATTGATCAGGTTGCATAACAAAACAGAATACATATTGAGCCAGCACCCACCAATCTTTTAGAAATTCCGAATCTTCTTTTTATACCGAAAATCAATCTTAAGCACGAATTTTGCACCTTCCTGATTCGTCTGCTGGTCACACTATCAATAAAGAACGTCTTCATAGTTAAAATACGAAAGAACGATGGAGTGGCATAACATCACTTTAGTTTTAGTATTCATAAGATGTCTGTGTGGATATAATAGCCTCAATTTATAGTAAGCAGTCTTAATTAAGTTAGCTACGTGATCTCTAACTAAACCTTAAATCAGAATTAATTATAATACCTAAATTCCTTGCCCATTCGCAGAACGAAATAGGAGATCCATCTATGCAAACGCTAATATTGTTCTTGATCTCATCTCTAATAGAGGAAGGACCTAATAACGTGAATTTTCTTTTATCTGGGTTAAATCCTAAGAGCATGATCAATACATTTGTGATACAAGTCATTTAGTTCTTCATTTATAATATTGACAGCATCAACAGCGTTGGAAGGTAAAAAGGAGAAGTACATTTGGGTCAGCACAAAAGTGTGAGCTGCAGTGACGAAAAACAGAAGCCGAGTTAAAAGTATAAAGTGAAAAAAGCAATGGGCCCAAAATGGAGCCTTGCGCTGACTAGAAAGAGTCAGAACCACACTTGTATTCTGTCGCACAGATAAGTTTATAGCCGAATCATCAAATTCAGAAAAGTACAATAGTGATATAAGCTCATGATTGATATAACATAATATAAGGGATTGTCTGCGTAGATAATGAGAAGTAATAGGGAGTAATGGAAAATATGGTAAACCAGGAAGCAGTATACAAAATTTAGGTAGAGAAATGCCCCTCGAGAATGACGCAGTTGAAGAAACTTTGCGAGAAATGTGGAAGTGAAAAATAAAGTATTGTTCAAATTCAGTATTTGCTTTCATATCTAGGTAATTTCTTTCTAAATTGCCTAGGTACAAATTTGATTTGGTGTAGTTTCTGCAATGAAACTCATGAGACGTTATCTATTATTTTGATTATAGTACCACATTTATGAGACTGTATACCATTTCATATTTTCAAATGTTATTGTCAAATTTAATTCCAGCAGAATCCCATAATTTGTTTCTAACGACACAACCCATCCATTTCCATATGTTTTAATCCACCGGGGTTAAATATTCCATTCATTCTTGCAAAAGCGGAGTAAATGAGCCAGTAAACTAATTTCAACGATTTACCACGTCGGAATGGCGAGCCGGCGTTCAACTCTACAAACCGGCATCTGGTGTAACAGGCCCAGAAGGCGATCATTCACTTTCCCTAGCCAGATAACGTCGGAAGCGTCTGCACAGGATCACCCTGGATATTTATTTAAAGCAGCTCCATATATCTCGTTTTTTCCATCCGCACGCCCGACTAACGTAATTTCCGGAGGGCAAAAATGCAACTGGGAAATCGATTAGTGCGACGACGCTGAAAAAACAAGCAGAACGACAGGAACTGCGGCGATAACATAATAATGTTGCAATTTGATTGCGCATGCAGGCAAAAATGTCCGCCAAAAATATGTCCCAGTTCGGTTTGGTTCAGAACGTACTTTTGAACTTGAATCTCGCGTTTGCGTAGCGTCCAGCAGCTACGGCTTTGTTGTCTTGGCAATGAGAACGAAAACATCGCGACTTTTATTTTTTGTTGGTGTGTTCAACCCGGTCCCGAAATAACTCGACGCCGGCACACGGTGTAAACACGACAATGCGTCGTCGGGGGCTCAATGAAATATTATTCCAAGAAAGGTACTGCTTGGGCACCAAATTTCGCAGGAACAATCGATATCCATATAATGATAAGATCGATCAACTGCGTCAACATGAAGTATCTCCTTTTAAGGTGCTTAAAAGTATGTATGTATCGGGAAACTGCAGCCAATTTACGGAGGTTTGGGGATATGTCGAGAAGGTCTTTTAGTAACTAAGCTCCATCACTGTCTTCTATTACCCACAGTTTTCAAAATTTCGCTTGAAATGATGCTCAATGTGATGCTGGATTCATGGAATTTACACGGGTAGACATTTGCGGATGTACATGTTCCTTGCTTGTTCATAGCAACGGATTTGCTGAAGGTATCCAATTATCCATTTTAGACCAGTGGAAGTGGTTACAAAATTAAAAATTTAAGAACTTAGAAGAAATGCAAAACCGATTTTTTTAACAATATTAACTGCCCCGAAATGGGAAAACTACTAAATTGCGCGCAATGTGTACAGGGTCGCTACAAAGTATGGAACTAGCAGGATATTTCAGATTATGTTCTACCGATTTTTCTGAAATTGTTCATGGGCCTATGTGTAATTAAAATGCATTTTCTGGATTTTTTCAACTCCGTGTCAGCTCTCGTTTCCGAGATATGGGCGCAAGTTGCATTTTTAAATGATAAGGGGGGTCGAAAGGCACATCACTGAAAAGGATATTTTTCCTCATTTCAAAATGTATCACACTTATACAATTTATTGCTTTGAGTTAAGAAAAGTTTGATAACAAACTTCGGGGGATAAAAACCATATTCGTTATCGCCAAGTAAGAACAAAAACTCCAGGTGTCTCAATTTTCCTCGTGACTGGTGATAATTTTCATATATAATCAGTTTCCTTTTTTTACCCGTAGGGTGTAAAGGTATACAGTGTCTCTCACTCGTTTACTGTCTTTTGTACTATTTTCTTCCACTTAGCCCTGTCCTTTGCTTCTTCTAGCTTCGTCCTAGGTGAGGTTTCTCTTCCTCAAGGCCTCGGCCATTGTCATGTTCCATGTCTTCTGCGGTCTTCCTCTTCTTTTCTTTCCTTGTACTTTTGCCTCCCACACTAGTTCTGCTGGTCTTTCCTAGTTCATTTTCACTCTATTTCTAGTTCTTCTCTGATTCTGTGGTTTCTTATTCTGTCCATTCTAGTCACCCCTTTAACACATCTTAAGTATTTCATCTCTGTTGCCTGCAGTCTACTTAAAAGTCTATCACTTGACACCCAACTTTCACTACCATATGTCAATATTGGTCTATAAATGGTCTTGTATACAGTTATTTTTGTCTTCTCACTTATTTCCTTTTTACTTATTAACGTCCTGTTTAGTGAGTGATACACCTTTATTGCACTAGTGATTCTTTCACTTGTTTCTTCATCCATACTTCCATTGCTTTGTATTGTAACTCCTAGATACTTAAAACTTTTAACCTGTTCTATTTGTCTCCCATTTATTGTTATGCCTATCTCTTTATCCTCCTTTCCTATGACCATTGTTTTAGTCTTGCTCGTATTTATAAACATTTTACGTTTTGTTAGTTCATTCTCCCACAACTCTACATTTTATTGTAACTTCTCTTCATTTTCTGCACATAACATCAGGTCATTTGTAAATGCGCATTCTGCTAGCTTTATCACCTTTAATTTTCTATACCCTAATTTGACTTCGTTAGCCTTGTTGTGTAGTTCGCACAATATATCGTCTATTACCATGATAAACAGTGTTGGGCTTAACACCCCCCCCCTTCCCTTAATCCATCCACTACTTGAAAATCCTGGGACTCCATGTTGCTTGTTCTGACATAATTTTTTGTGTCGCTGTATAAACTCTATGTTTTTTCTGAGCTTATTATTTATACCTCTTCATACTTTCCCAGATCACTTTTCTTACACTTTTCATACACTTTGTTATTCGCATGTGGTTGCAGTCTACAATGCAATTCATGAAAATCGTGAATTAATGGCCAGATCAACAGTTATTAAAACATTGCAACTTGCGCCCATATCTCGGAAACCAGAACTGAGGCGGAGTTGAAAAAAAAAATCCAGAAAATGCATAGGACCATGCACAATTTCAGAAATATCGGTCGAACAGAACCTGAAATATCCCGCTGGTTCCATACTTTGTAGCCCCTGTATATGCCTTCTTCAAACTTTTTTCTTGCGTTGATTCGATAAGCGGCTTCAAAGAATTAACCCTATTAGGTAAAACGGAAAATAAAGCGGAATTAACTAAAAATATAACAGGCTAGCTAACAAAGTGCAGACTAAAAATTCTACATCTATTTTTACCTCTTGCTATGATATTGTTTTCCACAAGAATTCCTGCATACTTTTTAAATTAAACTATCGCGATAAACATGTTTACACAAACCAAGACGTCGCATCCAGGAATACCCGAAACGAACACGTTTTTCAGCGAAACAAAGCACGTAGATCCAGCTTTCCGATTCTTTCAACCCCCTTCCGAATAATCTCGAAACTTGCGTAATTCCGTTACCAACTCCATACGCTACCGCATCGAATAAACACGAATCCCGCCTCCGAACTTGTCAACTTGTTGAACGCACCGAACAGGACGCTCTTGCCCATAAATCCAGTTCGACCCCGCCGAATAATTCATAAGTCGGATGAAGCAAAAGCGTATTTCTTTGAGAATAGCACGGAGAGCGGGCAGGCACTAGCAAATAAATAATGAATTCATCTCGTAAAAGGTTTCGGGGGTAATTTAATAAATTTTTAATATGTGCGCCGGGACAAAGAAAAGTCAACATCCCTGTATCGGTTAAATTAATTTCCTTTCTCTATTGAAATTCCGGCAGGGCGGACGGTTCTCCCAACGAAACAATGCGCCGCCTTCCCGCTGCGAGGGAATCTTTCATCAAAGTTGGGAGTTTGTTGCGAAAGTCGCCGGTCTCCTGGGCCGTTTCGCGAGCGTTACAACGATGATTGCCCGCAGGGTCATCTTCAAACGTCGGACGACCCAAATACTTTCCGTTAATCGAACCGATAGAGGAAAAGCGCACGGAAGTCATTCCGATTAAATCTTTTAGAGCCCATCCATATTTTAATGGGGTGGGGTAGCTTTTAAAAGGACAATCATTCTTCTTCGATAACTTAAATAAAAGAACTTCACCATTTAGTACATGATAAAAACCAACTTTTGGACAATTTATGTCAAGTTACTTCAATTAAAAACTTCCGAGTTACCTGTGGGACAGAAATATTGAACTCTTTACCGAACCAACACATTAGAAAGCTGAAAACTGAAAGCAGTTAGTCGTTTTCCCAATTGTACTTCTCCAAATCACGCCCAATATTGATCAGGTCATAATATTCAAAGGCCAAATTGTCAAAGTCACAAAACTCCACCCACAAGAGAAATAACTCGTGATGACTGAATAATTTACAAATGGGTGGAGCAATTACAGGGCCTGCTTTAATCACAGTTGTAACAATCAAGGCATTTGTTAGGGGTTGACTTTGTGCTGCGACCTTAATTGTTCTTGCTTCAATTGTTCTGGTTTAGCATTAGGCAGGTACTTAAAATAGGAATTAACACAATTTTTGGAACGTTTTTATGAAAAACATAACGATTATAACGAGTTCTAACAAAATTTCGCACGAATGTGGAAGTATCAATTAAAAATCTGTAAAATACGTAGAAAACGGTGATGCCTTGATAAACATTTAAATGTATGAGAAATTTCAGATGAAGCCGTTTCATTTTAACGAAACCGTCTATACCAGCACTTCAACAACTAATGGGATCAAACATTACAAAAGTGGCTACGAGAACAAGTTGAGGGCATTGTAGGGGAACCAAAATGCGAAGGCACATAACATACACGTTACATTTGTAGTTCTGAAGAAAGCATACGATTCCGTCCCCTTGGGAAGCATTTTTTAGCAACTATATCTAATAATACAGTCAACATGTTCAGGAATTTAGCAATAAATATTACCACTGATATTTAAAAATATCAAAGTAAATATCTGCACGAAGACATATTTCAGAATTTAGTTCATATTGTTGTCTAATAGAATAAAATATAATTTAACTAGAGAAGCAAAAATTATCTCTCCGAGCGACTACTCTTTAACAGCATTGATTTACTGAACCAGTGGGGATTTCCGCCACTCCTAGATAGATATACCACCGTGCCCGCCGGTTATACTGGGTTGGAGGCGACGACAAGGAATGGAACGGGAAGGTTTGCAAGCTGCACCAAGCCAAAGCGTTACGAAATTATATATTATATCGAACATTAGCATAATCTGAAACATACCATGAAATTAGTTTACACTTTAGATCATATCAAAAATTTTCCGTGAACCAAACCAATATAAATTGTTATAACTTAGTGTATTTGCTTCAAATATTAGTTTGAATTACTAATTTGATACTTTGATTTGAATTTGATTAGCAGTTTTTCTGTTATACCTAATTTCTTAATTTTTATTGACACTTTTGTGTTATTTCACCAATAAAAAGAAAATTTGAATGGATCAAACACTGGCCGTGAAAGTCTTAAAAACATTTAATTGAACAAGAAGAAGTTTCTTTACCAAATTATTTCCATGAGATAATATTTTTGTAAAAATTTTTTGCCGAAAAGCTTTTTACACATCAATACTCATCCGGAACGCGGACGTGCAAAACGCATAATCCGAACACGCCAGCGCTGTTTTCCTCGACAATCCTTTACATAAGCGTTAAATCCGGTGCTTCCCCAAATCACGGTCCCAATCCCGACGTCATTGTTTCATTTCACAACAAAGCATTTAACCGAAGGAAGTACTGTGGATGCATTAATGTAGGCGACCGCAGATGCGCGGGTTTCCGTCTGTTATCAGCAGAGGGCGACAATTACAGACGTAATGTTCACTCTACACGAGCCCGCGGCTTTGTTTTTGGTGCTGTGAAATATTCCTGCATTCGCAGGAAATTGCGGTTTGCTTGCGCAGATGGTAATGAGAGAATTTCCCTCGCCGAATCTAAATCGAGTGCTAATTGCCATAAAACAATTACACTTTTTGTAGAGATAGTGTTGGACGCTTGATTTCATTTCTACGTAAAATTATCTGGTCGGGGTCTTCAACAATCGTAGGAGCCTGGAACTGTATCCTCTCTGCTATCATGACGTCACATTGGTGGCTAAGCGTTACGTTCTTACGGTAGTAACCATTTTGTTAAGATACAAGCCATCTACTTAAAAGAAGTTTAGAATTCCGCTAAAATTGTTATAATTTGCAGGATTAAACCAACTTAGGTTAGTTTCAGTGTTATTACGTGCTGCTATCCTCAGTTTCTAGGTAGATTTCCCAAGTAACTTCATGAAAACAGAGCATGCGATTATGTGGTCACATAATTTCTAACCAAGCATTAGCATAAATGAAAGAAAAAACTTGGATAATCACGTTAAGTACTTCCACCACATGTATTTACTAATGAAAAAATAAAAAATTGTTACCTGTGAAATCAAACGCGGCTTACGAAAAAGTATGCTTGAACTTCTATGCGCAACGAATAAATAAGAGTTTTGTCAGTGACAGAGAGGTTCTTGCCTATTTGGGTCGTCTGGCATTATCTATTTCATTTACATCATTCGTGTTCGATTAGCAGGAAAACACGCTGTCACTTTTGCCGTACAATTAGAGGCTGAAGGCATCCTTAAAAGTGAAAGAAAACCTGCGCATTGGCAAGACCACGAGTACTAAGGTATGTAAATGTAGGGAATCATGTGAAAAATTAAATGTATACTACACAGTAAATAGATCGAAAAGTTTATTTTTGAAGGTATGTTTGTAGGCGGTTGTAGAAATAAGTCCTAATCATTTTCTTTGATTTACAGACTACTGTCATTGCTGGACCATATCAAAGCAAGCCAATTTCGTTATAAAATTGCCCCGCATTTAAAATAAGAGAATAGACTGTAAAGGGCATTGTTTCCGCAGAACTTCGACAACTTTGTAGGTTGGAGGAGGCGTATTGAATTGCCGGAATGATGTTTGAGATATAATTTTTACACGTCTCCTATAACAATGTGTTTTAAGAGGTTGTTTATTACCCCGGTTCAAACCATTTAAAGAGTGAACAGCAAAAACAAATATACTTATACAGGTAACTGGTTTTTCCTTTGACAGAGCGAAACAGTAAAAGCTTTTACCTTTTTACGACCTTCCTTTGTATTTCTGTCTGATCGCGAATAAAGCCCGTTGTTCATATTTGATTGTAAAGAAATAATTTGCATTACGTACACGTAGTCACCCTTTTATTTATGGGAAAAGCTGATAATTTTTCTTAATATTCCTTATTTTGTAATGTCTATTAGTGTTATTTTGGGCTCATACTCTTTTTTGTCAATGTTTGCCTATAAACATAGGTATTATTTGTGGGACAATGAACATTTTTCCTCAAATCTCGTTTGTATTACAAATAGCTGAGTGTCAGGGTAAATATATTGTAACACATCGGTATATTTGGGTAATAGACTGCGATATTTTCCAGGTTTTTTCTTTGTATTTGTCAATGTTTTGAGAAATACCTCCGAGGGGCATCTTTCTCCTGTTTACTTCTATACAACAATACTGACCACTGCCATGACGTCACGCTAAGCAGTTTGAGACTCTCAAGGCTGTCGAAAGTTCCGATCTTATGTATTCGATAGAAACCTAAACTGGGTCTAGTTTATAAGTTTGAGTTAATTTTGCTCGTCCCAATTTGAAAAAAAAAAACGCAAGTGATAAAAAAGTTAACTTTAAAACAGGACTAAACGTCAGCTCCTGTACTGTGCTTCTTCCAACAACAATTACCATAAAAGTGTTCCAAATTTCTTATAGTTTCGCGAAGCCTGCGAAGCGAGCATAATAGCACGCGTCTTCAAGAAGTATATCCACTTTCATTTTCGATATATCGGAAAGTAACAGTTCGCGCTTTCGTTTATCCGTTAAGCTGATGCTACGCAAGTGGAACTGTTACGCAAGAAACCAGTTTTTCCTTTTGCAGCTACGTCGCTCTTTTTGACGATCGATCGGCGGGGTTGTAAAAGCCTTACGAGACAATGTCGTCGATTTAATGGGGAATGCGGAACCAGCCAGTGCTTTTCGTGACTGCACAAATCAAGTTGTTCATCGATTAAATCTATTCTCTGACTAATTGATTGGGTCGTTGAGCTTTTGGCCGAGGAAAGTTTCGAACTGCCGCAACCCTAATGAAGTTGCTTGTTAAGGTGCGGATGCAAAGACGGGCCAAAGCGGATCAGAGAAGAACGAACTAAAAAAAGAATGAGTTAAAAATTTTCCGTTACAGTCAAGGTATTTGATGGCTATATGCCAATTAAATAGAGTAAACTAAGAAGACTTACTGGCAAACGTTGCGTGTTTAAAGGAACATAGATCACGTGAGCCACCAAAACCTAAAAGTTATCAGGGTGTTCAAGAAAGAAATGGGGTTGTAGACCATATTTTTTTTATTGCAGAATATGAATCAACATAAAAAATAATAGACCCCTGTGTATTCATTTATTTTCCAAAGCGCTTAGATTATCGTAAAAAATATGGTAAAGTTTAAATATTTGAATGTGTGACGTAGGTTGACCCTGCCGCTTGTGATTGGCAGCAGCTGTGTGTTGTTGCCAGAGCACAATAATTTTCAGCGTTCCAGTTGCCTATGCGTGTTTTCGCTGTCAACTGCCGACGAACGGACGACGAGCGTCATTCATAACCTCTCAGTAAAGCTCGTGTTGTTTGCTTTTGTTTATTGATCACGATTATATCGTTCAAAACGCGGACGAAATGGCTGCTGAAAAGAAATGTTTTGTGCCAACATGCACAAATACTAGTATTGTTGCTCTAGAGAAGAAATTTTTAATTGTACCCGAAGAAAAATCAAGACGAAAATTGTGGTGTGATGCACTAACAGCAAGTCGCTTGTGTTAAAGAAACTAGAGGCAAAAATCCTCCTCGCAAAACCAAGCCAAACGCAAATGTAAGCAAACAGATCATCTGTCTATCTGTACAGTGTTGCCACTGGGGCTGATAGAAATTCCGCTAGATTGGCGTATCGAATCCGCTAAAATTTTTAAGACAGGGTAATCTGTTGATTTACAAGGGTGTTTATTACTTATTTTACATAAATAATTATTATTTTTCTACATATTATGATATAACGTTCAAAATTTCGTTGTCGAGCTCATCGTGTTCCTTCCAGAAATATGTTTCGTTGCTTTTTACTTGGTTTAAGATAATAATATCTGCGTCATTTGACAATCTGAGCTGCAACGTGAAACACACAAGCACTAGTGAGACGTTGGTAAAATTTTGGATTGGTAGGTAAAAAAAGCAGGAAATAGATATTTCCCAGGCAAGGAATACAGTAATCATCGAGTCACCTAGCATAAATAAATCGATTGTAGATACTTCATATCTAAGTTTCCCATATTTATGCGCTAAAGTGAAACAGTTAATATTAATTAAAGACTTTCTTATTCCGTTAAAATATTCGCTAACTGCTAAAACGTATATTTTTCCGTTGGGCGAGAATTTTATCCGCTAAGTTGGTAACACTGACCAGATGTCTTTTATGAGTCAAACGCGAAATCACGGTAGGTTTACCGTGGCGAAATGCGATCCCACCACACTCCCCCACTCTAGCCGGGTCAAATGACGTTGCTAGCAATATTTGAATTTGGCGGAAAACTTTAGAAGGCGAAAATAAGACAATATAACATTAGGAATATTTTTTTGTTGCTAGTATCTCACTTCATTGGGTCTAGGAAAACCTACAAATGTGTTGCAATAACGATTTGTGATCGAGGGCTACAACCCCATTATCAACGCATAACCGGATGTTTCAAGGAATGAGTGTGAAGCTTTATTTTTTCATTGGAAAGTTACCTGTAGCCTACCAAATGAACACGCATTTGTATATTTCAATTTATATAATACCGTTAGCTTTGGTATATCATAACATGTTGTCTGCACTAGACCTAAATTGCACTGAAGAGTTTTAATAAAAGCGAAACGGATCTATCTGTAGTCAAGAGAAGAAGTAACAAAAAATAACGACGCAGAGTCCCTCTAGTAGGATACAATGAAGTATCTGGGCGAAGCAAAAATTAATAATGGATATACTATAGTTTAATTGATTCCTTTTATACTGTTGTTTATTGCATTTAAAATGAATATAATTAATATCAAGATTTATTTTCTCGCAAAGAGGGATGTTTCTGCCTCTGCAAGTAGAATATGTCATATGTACAAAAACTGTGGTTAAGTTTTGGACGATTACACTAATCACACCATTTTCCCTTGACTGGTGATAATTTTCGTCTAGTTTGATGAATTTGTTACGAATCGGGTACCCAAAAAGTAATACAGAAAAACATGATTTCGTGAAAAATGCTGTATTTCTTCAGATTTACATTACGGAAGATGCTCAAAATGTTCCCCATTTACTTCCTGGCAGTAATGTTCTTTGTAGCATATTTGGAGGTAAGTTCTGAAATTCTGTCCTGATACGTCCTTTTAAATCTTCTGCATTATGTGGCCATCAGCATAAATAAGATTTTTCAGATACCTCTACAGAAAAAATCAAGCGGCGTCAGATCAGGAAAACGTGCTGGGCATTCTATCGCTACGCGCCTACCAATCCATTTGTCTGGAAATATCGCATTCCAGGAACATTGACTGCAAAATGGGGCGATGCACCATCTTGCTGAAACCACATCTGTTCAGAAGAACGCGCAGCATTTTCACGATTAGGGAACAGGCGAATAAGTTCTGGTATAATGTGTTCGCGTAAGAGCTCTAACTACTTGACCGCATTCAAATTTTCATCGATGACAAAAGGCCTAATAAGGTGCTTATTCACTTTCTGAGGGTGTTGTGTGTAGACTTGTTCAATCTAATGTTGATTTGTGTCCAAAAAATATCTGCAATTATGTCTATTCACATTACTATTGAGGCAAAAAGTCTCTTTAATCACAAAACATAATCCAATTTAAAATTTTTCTTTCTTCATCTATCATGTTCATAGCAGTTTCGCCTATCCTACGATCGAAATCATCTTCGCTCAATTCTTGTAATAAGTGAATTTTGTATAGATGAAACCTTTCTTTTTTCAAAATTTTCTGAACAGATCTTCTGCTAATATGGTGAGTGAGAGCACGCTGTTGTACGGAACGCTTGGGATTCTCTTGCACATCTAAAAGAACATTCAAGCTACTTTCCTCGCTTGTAGCAACCTTGTTTTTGACGATTTTTAAAACCGCCGGTTTCGTCAAAACGTTGCATTGTTTTAATAACTGTTGATCTGACAATTGGTCCACGATCTTCATGAATTGCATTGTAGAGTGCAACTACTTCCGAATAGCTTCGCCTTCTATCTGCATAACCAATCATCATCAAAATTTCGATGCGATCATATTCAAAAATTTTAAGGTCCAAAAATTTGATCAGAAATGAGCAAGGACGTCAGGCGGCCTAATTTACTCCGCTTTTAGATCGAACCGTTGTAGCTAGCGACAAACGGATACCATTCCGAAATTCAGGAGGTCCAGATTAGTAAATATGCTTGAAATTATACAAATCGGAGGTGAAAAAATTTTAAGGTCCAAAAAGAACAAAGGGGTTAGCCTTTGATGTTTTGTAATTTTTCGGTGGAAACTAATTTCAGCTCAAAATCGACACACAGATGTATTTTGAGATGCAGATTCCAAAAATGTGATCAGAAATGAGCTAGGACGTCGGGCGGCCTAATTTACTCCGCTTTTAGATCGAACCGTTGTAGCTAGCGACAAACGGATACCTACCATTCCGAAATTCAGGAGGTCCATATTAGTAAATATGCTTGAAATTATACAAATCGGAGGTGAAAAAATTTTAAAGTCCAAAAAGAACAAAGGGGTTGTTATAGCCTTTGATGTTTTGCGATTTTTTGGTGGAAACTAATTTTAGCTCAAAATCGACACACAGATGTATTTTGAGCTGCAGATTCCAAAAATTTGATCAGAAATGAGCTAGGACGTCGGGCGGCCTAATTTACTCCGCTTTTAGATCGAACCGTTGTAGCTAGCGACAAACGGATACTAACTGAGGCATTGCGAAGCAAATAACAAAGTGAATGAGAATTATCACCAGTCACGAAGAAAATGGAGACACCTGGAGTATTTGTTCTTACTTAGCGATAACGAATATGGTTTTCATCCCGAAGTTCCTCTACCATCGACAGAAGCGCGTCTGCAACCAACCTTTTGTGTTTGCTGGTGTATCCATTAACATCACACCGACAATCCAACGCCCTCGCTCCCATTATCATACCGTACGGTCTCCCAGTTCAACGACACCTAATTCATCCAGCACCGTCGAGATCGTGAGCATGAATATGTGATACCGGCTTACCGATTCACGCATGGACATCAACGGCCGAATCCAACGAGGGTCGTTGACATGCCTCAATAGGAAGCAGCCGACAATGAAAAAGACATAAGCGACGCGGTGCAACCTCTTCGCGATATTAAAAAAAAAGAAAGCGGAAAACGAAGCCGGGAACGAAGAAAATACGCCGGTGCCTCTCGAGATTGAGATGAATATCGCTCGGATGGTTCGGATTCTGCGAGTGAAATGGGGAGGAGGAGGTCGTTAAATGACGATCTCGCGCGGTGCGTCAGATTGGGTGGTGGTCGCAGGAAAATTGACGACATTCCTTGGAAGTCTCGATTTGGGAGGCGAAAGAAGTTTCAATAGACAAAGCTTTACAACAGAATTAACTTTTAGTGGCTTAAAAATAACACAAAATCATGTGTTTTTGAGAATGACCATTCACAACTTCAATTGGTGGCAAGAGAGCAATTGAAGAATAAAACAAGGGTCATTTTTGCCTCCACCACTGAGCTAACCGGAGTAGATACCATCAATCTATCCCCAATATCATTAGGCTTTTAAACACGTTCAAAGACTAAGAAAAATGTAGACTAAATGGTTTAAATGTATTACAATAGATAAAACCTTGACCTACCACTAAAACCTTGAAACCAAAATGCAAAGCAAAAAGTCGTTCCGTACACTGGAAAGCTTTTGATGTTGATAAAATACTTTTACTTATCAGAGGGTGAATGCTTTCAGCGTCCGTAATATCAGATAATATTTTCTCGGAAACATCGCTGTGTAATCGAAACGTCAGACTTATAATTTTTTGTCAGTGTTTCCAAGAAACAGCGATCTTTCCGAGAAAATATTATCTTACTTTTACTTATTATTTGACAAAAGAAACTACCATTATAACATCTTATTACGCCCAAAAGAAGCAAAATAACGCGATACCATCATAGAACATGGAAGTATAGTCATTTTCTTCAACAAGACAAGGCTCTTTGTGGTTTTAAATGAATGCTGTACACGATTATTTTGAGAAGATTGAGGAAAAAATTTTTCTAGGAAGTATAAGTAAACCGATGGGGCTTCTTTGCGCAAGAATGTTTCCAAATGGATTGGGAGGGTCCTGATTTGACAGCTAAATTGTACTCCTATTTAATGGTTACACCTTAACCTCTTCATTATAGCAGCCGAAATAAAAAAAAAACGATAGAGATACATATTTATTTACGAGATAGAGAAGAGCTCATAAAGGCCATTCGCGAAAAATGGTCTACGCAAGACCTATCAAGAAGAGTTCTGCTAGATGTCAAATGCATTTGCTAGTGTGTTAAATAGGCTCTCTCAATGCCTCTGAGCTTTTATACCACGAATTTCTACCGATATGTACAACAAGCTGTCGGATGTTACCCGCCAACATCCAGCAAAATATTCACCTTCGCTCATTTGTGATGTGTACCAATAGGAAAGTGTATACTTATAAATGAAGAGCATCCTGTGGTGCTTTAAAGAAAGTGGGAGACATGTTCCTTTGCTTAAGTAGGATTTTCCTCTATATTAGTAGTGTAAACCCAACACTCTCCTTTCTGCCGCTAAGCTGGATTTAGATGAAAAAGAATTCAGAGTAAGCGATTTATCTAAATTCGTAGAAAACTACTGTACTAACTTATGGACTAATTATTTGGCACTTGTGAACAAAGAGTAAGAATTTTTTATCGTTTGGGCAGATTAACGTAACATCTGTTGTACAAGCCAAAATCGTCGATGGGAAAATGAAAAAAAAATCAACATTTACTGATTGAATGTTTGTGTATAATTTCACAGCCACCCCTCCTATAAATAGATATAATTAAACATAAAACTTAGGTGAAGACTCAGTACTATCGAACAATGTATCTTTCAATAGCTACAGATGAAAAATAAAGCAGTTTGAATTTAAGTAGTTTTACGTAAGGCAAATTATTAGCAACGTGTCCAAGATCAAGATTTAAAATTTGGATCGGTAAAACTAAATTGATTTTTGACTACCAGCTGAAAACCCATAATGAGAGATAGGCAAGAAGAACACTGGCCCGAAAACGACCTCGAGCGGTCTGGAGAAAGTTAAATGACATTTGCTCTTTGTTGGTTAAATAATGATACAAACGAGTTACTGTGTATACGGCCATAAATGGATGCAACAAAGACGGTAGCACCTGGAGATAAAATTGTCATTCCTGCACATGCACATCACGATAATATAATTCTCATTCCTCTAAACCTTGAAGCATTTAAGAAGTTATTTATCAGTAATAGATAATCAAAGTTTGGTCTTTAGTTTAATGTAAAAAATTATGCCTGTCGTAATAGTTATTTACTTTACTAGTGGGAATACAGCCTTTATTAGGAGACGAGTATGAATGATTGCAAAAAAAAAAAAACGTTAACCTGAGATTTATGTGTAATCACTCAAGTTGCTGTGATATGCTCTAACCCAGATGTGGTGTACAAAACTTTATCTATATGTGCCTAATTTAGAACAGTTAAAGAAACTGCTGCAAATGTCGTCTCATCATGTTTATCAGGAAGTTGTAAGCTAAGTATGTACAGAAATTTTTATATGTGGTTGCAAGAAAATTAAGAATGAAGCCAAAGAATAAGTAATATAGCGCCTCAATCTGAAAAACTGAAAGAGTGAACGTTTACGAAAGGTTTTTCATCGATCATATAGGTAGTAGTTGCACGATGGTATAAACATATTTAGTGTATTTTTGGGTTTAATAGAATTTGATTTTACTCATGTTAATTGAGTGCCGTGGCAACGCTCATAGAATACAATTAAAAAAGGAATTCTTGACACTAAATGAATGAAGCTGAAATTAAATGTATTGAAAGAGCTGCTGTGGGTTAAAGTAGTTAACTTTCGCTTTGTTTAACACCACAGACATTGTTTTTGTTCTGGTAGCTAATATCTCATGAAAGAGGATCTGCCCAAAATGATTTATTTATAAGTCCACTAACAAAACCATAATCGCCATTTTTCACTTTCAAACCGGTCGAAATTTTCAAATTTCCTTTGATTGATTTGCCTTGTATGCAAATGACACAACACGTTCGCACGGCCACGTGACAGATTTCTGCAAAACGCTGGCAAATGCCGCGCGAAACTGGGTTGAATGCCAATTAAATATTTGAACTGGTTTTGTTGCAACAATTGCCAAGGCTGCAAGATCTATTGTTCCGTGTCCCGATCCGCAAATGTTGGTGAGCGGCGGTATTTGTTTTTCGAAATTCCCGTTCCCTGCTCCCACACGAACCACGGAACCCACCACCAGGTCTTGTCTTACGTACCTGCAACAAAAGTGAACATTAGAAGGAGGCCTTGGGGCGAACTGAAATTAAATTTCTAAGCAGATGCTTCCTCGTCGATTTGAAAGCAACGAGCGGTGCCAGCAAGGTCTGTTAAAACATTCACGAACGCTTCCAGCGCTGAGCAGCGCGCCTATATTACAGTTTTTCCATTTGCATTTCGCGATTGCGAAACCCGGAGCAAAAGTCGAGCATTGCGGCGTGGTACAATAAAACCACATGTTTACTATTATCCTCTTCCGTAAACGGTAGCGTTTAAGATAAATGGGTATATTACTTAAGTACATAATAATACTTGATGACACAATGAATCCTTCTTAATCGGTATTTCAGTTTTAGATCATCGATAAGATTTCGTAACGCTTTAAAACACATTCTTCAATAAAGCTTTGTGATGTATCCAGAAAAGAAAAAAAATTGGTGACCGAAGGAATTAAATTTCTAGATCAGAAAGTATTTTCAGCTACATTCTTAAGTGCGCATAGATAAACAAAAATGTTCAAGCTTCAGAAGTAGGGGGTATTCGACCTTTTGGTTTAATAAAATTAAGCGAACTCTGTTTTCATTGCCAAGCTTTCGTCTTTATTTAAGACATCATCAGGGCTTCTACAATAAATTTACAATGGAGTAAGCATATCATAACAGTGCTAGGTTTTACGTAAATCTTACCGAAAGTGAGATTAATTTAAAGAAGTTTTATGTTTCTTCAATATACCATGTAATTTCTTCGTCTTCCTGCGTCTAGTAGTTCAAATTAACAAGAAATAGATAATTGATCGTAGAATATTCAAATATAGCTTAAAATTGTACGTTCAAATTCAACACAACAGGAAATATAGACAGTGTCAATATGTCGGCGTCAAAAATCACAACCTTCCATCACAGCAACATTTTCTAGTTTTTATATAGTTAATTATTCAAAATCCCTTCCGAAAGTAAGTATGTATAAATATTACTAAGATTTTGGGTGTCTGACTTTTTATTAATAGTATTTGTATGTTTGTTAATTTGATACATTTCCAAAATTAATCTTTTTCTTGTAATTTTTTCTTTTTCCAAAATTTTAATTTCATGCCAATTGATCGAATGTTGATTTTGAATCGCATGTCCTGCTAGAGAACAACGACCTCTTTTATTAGTTTTGATGTCACTTTTATGCAGATTTACCCTATTTGATAGCCACTGTGATGTTTGTCCAACATATACATCATTATAATTTTGACACTCTACACAGTAAACCACATTTGACCGGTATTTTACTGGAATTTTGTCTTTAAGTTTACTAAAAATGTTTGAACCCTTCTTAATGTTTTTATGGATATTTTAATCTGTTCAGATTTGAAAGTTCTGATGACTTTAGTTACTAAACCTGTTATATTTTGATGATGTCTTCTGAAGCTTGAACATTCAACAAGTTGCGACCGTTATTCATATTCAAAGTTGTAAACGAAAATGGATAGTATACTTGCAGAGGCCAAGAATGTAAAGCGTGCGGTATTCCAGCTATTTATTCGTAACTAGAATGCGATTTCTAGCATTTATAGAAAATTACAGAAGAAGAAGAACAAATTAATATACATGATTAAAGTTTTTTGAACTGCTTTGCTTATTTTCGTAGTTTTATGCATTTACTCCTTGTAGTGCTTATTTCAAACATTTCTGCAACATATAATGCATATTTTGCTCATGTAAAAGTGGGGGCTCTTTTTCTGTATTTGTTAGGTACTATCGTTATTTCTGATATTTAATAAAAGCACAGAATGAATAACAACAGCTTTCTGCCTACCACCGTTTTTCCATTTATCGCCAAGTTAAAATGATACCCGAAAGGGCATTCTTACATACTTAGCAGCCAGAATGTTGGAAAGTACTTGAAAGTACAAGTATAAATAATGGAGTGTAGCAAGGTTTGGCATGAGTCTTAACTTAGGTTTGATGATGTCTGGTGATACAGATTGAACTGGACATGTTAAAGAACACTTTACACGTACATTAGATCAATTTCAAAAACTGCTCCACCAGGTGAAATACATCATTCTATGTACGAGGATCATGTCAAAATACCTGCACACGAAAACAGAGATCGCACAATTAACCGTAATTTAAAAAAAAATAATATAATCGTCGCTTCTAGGGGTAATTCCGAAGCTGAAGCTCTAGATGAAGCTCTACGAGATATTTCTGGTCTCTATTTGAGATCATTTAAGCTTGTTCCCATTTTCTGTTGCTGGGCTCGTTTCCATGTCTTCTTTGTTTCGGCACGATACTGTCGCGCTATCTTCGTTACCTGTACATTCTCAATGGGTTTGCTATGCCCAGCGTCAGATCTTTAATATCCGGTACTTCGAGTCACATTTCTCGCTTGCTTGGCAAAATAAATAATTCCACAACGAAGTGGGCTCACAAATTGGGCACAAATTAGCGTACAAATCTCAATGGTGCTCTAATAATACCAAAGAAAAACCTGCAAGTACCAATCGTCTAAGTAACTAAGCGACTAATTAGAAAGAACACAAAATTAACAAAACTTATCCCGAATGTTAGGGGTTATTTTTCAAGATAGGTGAAATTGAAAGCAGTAGGCCACAAAAACTTTTACAAATACAAAGAGGCATTCATGCCATCTATCGCATGCTACACCATTATATGATAACTTATTGGGCAAATTGCAGAGTACTGAAAGTGACGTAGCAACTGTATGAACGAATGAAACTGCTGTAACATCTAGTATACTACGCAGCATCGCAAAAGACCACAAAGCAAGGAAATTCTGTATATGACACTGGTGCCCCACGCAGTGTGTAACAATTATGCCCACGTCGTCGTCACAAGCTCTTGAATTGGGGGGGCCGTAAACGGCAAATCCTGGACAGATAGCGTCTACGAGTCGAGCTCATTTAAGGGTCGTATATCTGCCAGCTCTCCAACCGAAAACGACGCTGTCGCCGGTTTTGCACGGCGCCGCCGATCTGTTCACAAGTCACTGAGCTTGAACAATAAACAGGACCGTTGTCATCCATACGCAATGTCCCGGCTTCCCCAAATTTGGACGGCGATCGTCATGGTGATCGACGAGAGTGCTTGGATCACTAACAATGTGAACAATGGAGATGATTAAATACGATAGGGTTTATTATTTCACTGGGTTATGTGCAAGTAAGAGTTAGGAAAATTGTGATTCGTTCTTCTGTAGAAAAATCTGAAAAAGCACCACAGACGTATGCGAATACAAAAGCAAAATTATTATCCAGATAGATAGATGTAGCGTTTAGTTGGCTTCCTGCTTTTATAACATTAATTCTGCGTCTCAGCAATTAATGGACTTCCTTCTTGGTTTGTAGATATTACCCTAATTCTTCTTACAAAGTCGGATACATACAGCTTATTTCTTAGAAATTCTTTAACTTCACAGTCCACTTTTAATTGTTCTCTTATTCCATCTCTCTATTAACTGTATTTCTTATTTTGTTCTTCTTTTCTGTTTACTGAATTTAATGCTCTCAACCTTCGTCTCGACTTCCTATAAGAGCTGGTTTTGATTTCTTCGATTTTGCTCTATTTACGTTTGTTGCCCCCGCGAAATTGGGTATTTGCCATGTATTTATATTTTATTAATAGGTAGCATCTAATCCACAAAACAGCTGTGACAGCTTATAAATTCGAAAAAATGGATCGTAAGGTTTATTTTTAATATTAAAAATGTGAATATTTAAAGGGACCGCCAAAACGCGAACATATTGGCCGTGACGTCAGGTGTCTTGTAAATGGTCGCTTGTTTACATCTGGGGTCAGCGCGCCACGCGTCAGCCTCAGCCCGTCAATTTATCAGTTTGTTGTTTGCGTTCATTTTGTGACGAACGAATTCAAATACGCCAAGAAAAAGTGAAATACTTATGAGTTATAACTTCTGAAGGCATGTTCATTGTTATGGAATTTGTGTACAGCGACGAGCGGTTCAACGCGGCGGATATGAGGAACGTAAATCAACAGCATAAGTGAACTTTTTATCAAATTAAAGTAGCATTGATAATTTGATAATAGTGGGTTGTTGGAAACATACTATTTGCAAAACATAAAAATGCAAGAATCAAAAATGTACCCTAAACTTGACATTTATTTTAGAGATCAGAATAGATATAAATTGCCATTTATTTATTTTTAATATATGGGGGACAACGTAGTTCTTTATTATAACATTTTCCTCTTATCAACTTAAAACGCATATAATTTTTGATATCCTCTTCAAGCTATAACAAAATGGAAACTGAATGGTAAACACTTATAATCTATACCTTTATAACAGAAAAACAAACTTTGCGATTTCGGCCTTAAACAACTTTTTCATACGTTGATAATCTCGAGGAACGGCTACAAAAAATTTGTTAGCTGTACTGACTGAAGTACTTTAGCTTTTATATAAAAAACACTTGTTTTGTTTTCCGTACATAATAGATGCTTGTAAAACTACACAAATCACTTTTTGGTGCGACCTCTTACACCGTCCTTTGAATAAACACCACACAAATCTTTTCCAATACAAGAATGATACTACACCATTAAACAGCACGCTCCTCGGTGATGTTAACATGACACTTGACGTCACGAGTTGAATAACCTTGGATAGAAGCGTTTTGGCGGTGACTCCTAAGATTCGAATTTCAGACCTGAAATTCTCTACCTACAAATATTTTTTTTTGTTTTTTCTAACATGGCGTACGATATATATGTACTTCAAGATTCATTTTACGTAATTTTCAAAAAAAAGTGATAATACCCAATTGTATATTTTCTGTGGAGATCCGTTTCAGTTTAGTGACTTCGTGGATTAATAGAAACAATATTTTGAAGATTTGTTAAATGGTAGAATGTCAGCGGAAATAAGGAATATGAACAGAAATAGAAAATACTTGCCTGGTAGTGAAAAAGTTGAAAATATAGTGATGCAACTGAAAAATAGCCCTGATGTGGATGACATAATGACTGATGTGCTCAAGCATCGAGGAAGAGACTTGATGCAAAGGATATCAACATTAATGAAGCAAATGGATGCAAGAGCTTGTACAGATGGAATGAACGGAAGCTGTACTATATCCAGTTATAGAGGGACTAGTTCTAGAAAAATAAATAAGGACAGATGAGTTTCGATATTTAAACCATGTCGTTTGCTCGATTGTAGAAATGAAAGCCAGCAGTGTCGAAAAGTAATGTCGCAGTAAATGAGAGCGATAAAACTAAAGAAGCAGAAGAAGAATCATTAGTACGAAGCATTTAATGTTAAAATTGTCTGGTTGCGAAGGTGTAAAAAGCTAATCGACGTAGAACTTTTTCAGAGTGCAACTAGAAATGAAAATGAGGTATTGTTAGTGAAAAAGACGTCGTCTAGCAATCGCCTAAAATTTGACGCGCTGCAGACAACTCTGACTTAAGCGAAACTACAGCTATATGCATCATCTTAATTAAGAGATGAAGAAGAAAGAGCAATTGTCCACATAACTAACTACTACCTACTGACCGTTTGAATTAACGCAGATAATCAAGCAAATTTCCTCAGAATCTGATATCTAAGGATTATGAGGACCCATAATAAAAATTGATGTCGTTATCCCTCCCCTGTAACGTTACGAGTTCGTTCGCCCCATTTCAAGTGCGCAAGGCCAGAAAAACAAAAGGGCCCCACTGTCCATGAAACGACAATAAAACATAATCGATACCCGACAGCACACGCTGAGCCCGGGAGATGTAATAAACAGGAACAGCCCTAAAGATTGTTCTTGCGGAAGTAACAGCGACAAATGGATCTCTGAAAAGTTCTCGATTGGGATAGCATCGGAAGAAGCTTTGGAGGGCCGCTAACGGAATTACAGAAAAGTTGCGGGAATAGAAAACCTACACGCGTTAACTGTAAATTAAGCTGGATATTTTCGGCGCTTTTTCCGAGCGAACAAAAGCTTCCACCCCGCTTATCTCTTTCAGCCTCCCATTCACTGTTTCAAATCGGTTCATTCGCCGTGTCCCCAGTATTGTGTGCTCTCGAAATAATCGAGGAACTTTCACAAAAAAATACAAAAGCCACCCAAACAATGCCACTTGGTGAGTGTCTTTGTTTCTCCTTGATTAAATACTTCGAACCAGCTTCCACCCTCGATTAGTCTTCTAGCAGGATGGCGTTGTCTTAACGATCCCAGACCGCTCCCGGATCGTAAAACTGCTAACTTCATTAAGGGAGCTTTAGTACTATGTAAATTACTATCGTCCTGGCTCGCTATTAATACGTGGAACCGTAAAATTTTTACGACGTCTCGTCTGGAGGAAGTTCATGTCGACGGCATGAAGCCTGAATCTTCGAGATCGTTTTTTGTCAGGTTTCGAGATTGGAAAGCAAGCATTGTTTCCGCTGAGGTCACTTGTAGCCGGCGGCCATAGTTTGTTTATTGCTCMGGCAGATCGATGCATTGTAGGCTTTGAAGAAATTCAATGGAGAAAAATGATGTTTAAACGAGCTGGGATATTTCGAGCCGTCAAAATTTGCGCCAGTCATCGTTGGGAGATAGAAATAAATTGAATAGATGTGGTTTTGTCTGAGCAGCTCGCCTAGGGATGTTATTTTTTCTTGTAATACAACTTAAATGACGGGGCACTTGGTATTGAAATTAATAGTTCATTGACAACATACGTTATTAAATAAATTATTTCCTATAGTAAGACATTTTCACAAAATATGCGTTGTAAACATAATCATAAACACATTTGATCTGTTTTTACAACACCAGTGCTTACTCCGGAAATGCAACGCAGTTAAAACACAGAAAACGAMTTAATATCAAACACGTCTACTAAGCCGAGAGCTAATCTTTGGATCATAACAATCTCACCTACAGCAATCGAAACTTTCGGATTGTAACAAACAAACCTGCAGTGATAATGAAATGTTTCTTGGTTCGTATTCTCTTTTCTCTTTTTTGTGACGTCCATGTATCACTTATCAATACAATATTTTTCGAGTAGTAAAACTACAGACGATATCTTTGGCTTGGAGAACATTACAGAACCTGATGTTTTAGTTCGAACATTACAAGAGTGCCATTTGATCCGGTACCGACCGCCGTAGTGAACGCATGCAACTCAATTGTGTTCTTAATTTTATTTATATGAGAACCACCAAACTATATACCTTGTGAATAAGGATGCTGAGGAACGAATAAAACACCTTCTACAGACTTCAAAGAGGAGTAGGGCCAATATGATAGGATTATACAGAAACCAGGAATAAATACATATGATATCACCCAAAGAAGCATCGACACAATCACAGATGAACAACCTAAGCAAAATACAGCCACAATTATCACTTGTAAAAGACAAAAAAACAATAAGAAGTCCCAAATATATACAAAATTCCAAACAAGAGCTAATCAGAAGAAGAAAAATAATGCACCAAACAAAAAAATACTTAAGGTAAGTATTCACTGTTAGTGTGCACCCGGTAAACCCTCTCATTCCAGTTACAAGCTTCCCGCCACTTGCGCCACTAAGAGTCCATTAGTACTGTGGAGAATTCTAGAAATAATAGATCTTGAACAATTTTACAATAAAGAAGGGATCATAGTTATATCATTTCTATAAAAAAGTAGCTTAAAAGTACACGAAGAATTATTTTGTGGATATGGAACTACCAAAATAGAAAAATACTGTTTAATTTAAAAATACACTTTCTATAAAATTAAAAGTTCCATGCTTGTAAAAAAATCTTTATTTTTTTGCAGTAGAGGTACTTATATTTTTTAACAGATGTAAATTTGAACTGTTTTTATTCAATAGGATTCCTTATCACGATAGGATATTCTCTTTTATATTTTCTGAGTCACACGTATAATTCATGTAACAAACAAGCCACACCCGGTACGTCAGCATACAAATACGGATTACCATCAGGCAGTCTAGGTATAAATAAAATCTAAATGCATAACCACCTTCGTAGATTTACATCACGAAGTCTCCGCTCTCGAGTCCGACTTGTAATCCTCTTACGGCACGGTCCGAAATTAAAATGCGCTCGCCTAGAGGTTCCATTTGATTTTTTCTACATTTCGCTGCGCTAACCGTCGCCCCACATGCCGAAGTGCACGGGAAAATTTGCTATTCACAAAGCAATACGTTGATAAGCGGTAAATTATGCATATACGTCCCGATTACGTATTCATATAATCCTGTCTTTATGGAGCATCCCCGTGTTTGATGCTGTACAATGCTGTGCTGGCGGCGAGAATTTAATTTTCCGTATACGCCTCGTAAAAACAAGACGCGGAATGGAAAATCCGTGTTGGAGGCTGATTTTCCAGTGCAGAAAAAGCGCATAGTTCGACGAGGCCAGAAAAACAACATTCACGAGAGCGCGGCGTTTCGAATACACATGCAGCATCGGGGCTCAAAAACAAAGGTTTTTAATTATCCCCAATATTTTTTGTAACTTTTAGAGGATGCAAGATCTGTACCCACTTTTCATTTTTCCAATATGTTTAGTAGTATTGAATGGGAAAACTTTAATACTCAACGTTTTCTCTATGACTGGATTGTCTAAATGAGTCAAGCAATTGACGCCTCATTGGAGCAACTAGATACGGATCATGCTTGGACATCCTCGCAGACAGGAGTACATTGTTCTACATTGACAACTAAGCCTTCAGGCATCATTGAATCCCAGTTCCATAAGATCAGCATCGATCTTACCAAGATCGTGAAGAAAAGCTAGAGTTAGAGAATACAATATTTAATATTGACAGGAACTCAGATTTTAACTCACATAACATTATATACATGTCGAGTTGAAGTGCAGTAATAAAAAAGAGACTCCTAGGTGAACAAGGTAATGTTTTAACGCCTAAAGACCTAGGTAATAGCTGGTCTCACCTTAAACAGTATCTTCACCTTGTTAAATTTATTATACTGTCTAATCCTATGAATTATTACATCAAAACATATCAGCACTCCCGAACTGTTTCTAAATATATGAACGATTTCCTTCCGAAAAACGTCAGGATCGTTGCATAGCCCAAATGGTAACTTATTGTAATAGTGTAGTCCCAAGAAGTCCCGAGTATCCATAATTTCCGCTCTAATTATTCGCTAGGTACTTCTTTCGCATTCAAGAACAATTCAATAAGCAAAAATAATAATACGAAATTAGTAACACACTTGTTGAGTATTGATGTTAATTTGTTTTTAATTATTTTCACTAATCATACTGGCCACTTCTTTGATAAGAGAGTAATCGTCTCAAGCCAACAAACACATTTTTATTGCCTTTATAAAACCAATTCTTTCCTCATCACTTGCCTGTGACAAATCGAAAACAAGATCACAAAAAAGAGTTTGACGTGCATATTTTTCACACTCAACTTATTGAGTTATAAAGTATTTAGTGAGTTGTCACCAAAACAAACGAACAATTGTCACATTCGCCCACATACATAAATGTTATCTTCATTATCGCTTTAAACGCCATAAACTAATTAATTTAAATCACCTGTTTCCTGTCATTTCTAAATGTATCTTATTCATAGTGCACCAGCCCAGTCCAAGGAAAAATAGCAATTTTGATCGATATTTTCGTTCATATCGGGTACCACATCTTTTACAATCAAGTTTATGTTGGATTTTTTTGAACACTTTCAGCTTGAAGTTTGGTACAAATAGCGTTTATTTATTGATTTTATAAATATCGCAGCTTTGATTTGTAGACATTTTCTTCTTAGCTAACAATTTAAAAATACTGAATACCTAGAGATATTCACCTTCCATGGAATGCAAAAGGATAGGAATTTTCCTATTTTTTATCTGTAGCTATCAGGGATATTTGAAACTTCTAAGAAAGACACACAGTGTCATTCATACAACTGGGTTGTAAAGCAATTTTTATGAGGAAGATGTCATAGTAAAGACGATGTATTTAATACTTTTTGGAATATTATTATTGTTACAGATTTGTCGACAAATTTAAACAAACATCATTTCACATGGACCTACAGTAAAATTATGGAAACATAGGCCTTAACACACACCTCCAAGGAGCTCACGATACATTTGCAAACTTTGTCTGAAATAGTTTCCCGCCTGGGCGTAAAGAATGGACTTAAATAAGGGTAATTACAAGGAGCAAATTTACTCGTGAGTGTTGTTTAGAAAAAGAAAATTAGTTCAAACTTTAACGAACTGTTTTTTTTTAATGAACATGAAGATTTTTCACTTGGGATTCGTTTACAAACCAGGATAATATTGTGACAAATACCAGCGATGGTCCAAACGTGATGAAGACTGAAGAAACTTGCAAGAGAAGTCCCAGTGAGAAGATCTATGCCTAAACTGCCCTAAAATCAGGCTACTGGCACATTCGTAGCTTTTTCCTTTGAAGATATTGATGATGAAACCGTTGCGACAAAAACGCTTCTGATGAAGACGAAGATTACAATATTATCTACAAAATAAATTCCACATTGCAATAAAGTGATGAAATTAAGAAAGTATTGATTACTATTACGTACATATGTTGAATAAGAATGATCAAAGAAAAGAAGAATCTGCTGTTGCACAGACATTATCAGAGACTGCAAAACAACGACTTCTTTTTAGTCAAAACTATAAAGGAAAAAGATTTAAATGAGACGAAGAGATAATGTATGCTGTTGATAATATTTATCTAGAATTTATAAAGTCAAAAACAATTTGAAACTAGACCTTCAATAGAAGACGGTTATTTAAAATCACCAGTAAGCAGTGACGCTTGAATCACATGACCCAGCATAAAACAAGACCCACGCCAGAGGAAATTACCTTAATTAGTTATGACTCAGTACAAATGGGGATGAAAAGCGCGTCCCAAAGAATATGGAAACGGCTTTAAACGAAGAGCGCGGATGGGAAATCCCATTGCTTCCTCTCGAGCTTCCTGCATCGCAAATAACGGCCATTCTTAGGCATTATTCAGGTGAAATATTTCCTTTCAGTCTGCAGGCAGGCACCGGCACATAAAAAAACCTCACGAACCCTCGGCGGGTAGGCAATTTGCAGCGCTCCCTTCGCGAATTTCGTCGAGGGAGAACTTTTACGTCCGAAATTATAAGAAACTTTTTCGTGATTCGAATATACAACGGGCACGGGCGCGCATAAAGCCGCCGTTTATGCAGATTTCGCGTCAGCCGTAATGCATAAAGGATCGCGTTGATTTAGCGCTTGTTAAAATCTCGAAAAACTCCGCTTAATTTCGTAACGATACAATTAAAGCGAGGGAAAAGTTTTTCCTGCTCGAAAGGGAAAACTCCGGGGGACGTGGAATGGCATCCGGACACGCGATTGGCTGAATAAAAAATGATGAAGCCCCGGTGCGGCGCGTTGGAAAAAGGTGTCGTTGACATCGGGTTCACGGAACACGAAGGAACAAACAAATTAGAAAGAGCTGGAGGTAGAAACGTGCCGGCACACGGGACATGTGCAGAGCAAATGAATTATTTAATGGAAACATTGACACTTGGCAAAGAGGCACGACCGAATCGATTCAGCATGCTCAGTTTAGATAAGCGGCGTTCTCCAAAGTTCGTTGCGTTCCAATTACTTGGAACTTGCTTGCGGCGCCTGAGTAAATTCAAAAATCCACCGTAAATTATAGTTTTGTTCTTTGAACAATTGCCCATTTGTCGATGATTCTAAATGAATGCAAAATGGGTTGTAACAAAGCACTTTGTTGCGAGCTGTACGGTATTGTTGCATTTATGCAACAATAACAGCTGACATTTTGCTTTTGTAATCATAATGCAACTGTTTGCCAATAAGCACATATACTGGCGAGGCAAGCCCGACACATTTGTAATAGAACAGAAAAAAATCTGTCATTCTCAGTAGTAATCAGCTAGTTCAAGATTTGTACACAAACTGCTGATTTGGCAGTACTTGTCTATTTACTGCCAACACCGTCTGCATCTTATTTAATTTGTGCTTGAACACTAATACTAGGGGATAAGACATTAATTGAAAACTATCGCCCAATAGCAATTATGTCAAATTTTGCTAAGGTCTTCGAAATTGCGTTGCATAGACACTTGGAATATCACGTACGACTGCTGCTGTCAGACTGTCAACATGGTTTTACTTCTGGTAGATCGACTGCTACAAATTTAGCGTGTATTTCAAATTTCATATCTGAGCGTCTTGATTGTGGGATGCAGGTCGATGCAATCTATACGGATTTTTCGAGTGCTTTTGACCTTCTCGATCATACTATACTCATACGTAAATTATCTACAACTGGATTGTCTCCATTACTTTTGCAGTTTTTCTCGTCCTACTTAGTGGGTCGGCGGCAGTACGTCGGGTACCGCGGACATGTGACTCCTGCTTTCTATGTTACCTCAGGTGTCCCTCAGGGCTCCGTTTTGGGACCTTTGCTTTTCATCATATATGTCAATGATATTTCGATAGGTCTTAAATGTCATAGTTTACTGTATGCCGACGATTTAAAGCTGTTTGCCTCTCTTCAGTCCCTTAATGATGCACATAATCTTCAAAACGATCTCGAAAGTATTGAAAATTGGTGTCTGGTCAATAAGTTACCGCTGAATATACAAAAATGTTTTGCATGTTCATATTACAGGGTCCATAATCCAATTATTTTCGACTACATTATAGGCGAGAACAAGCTATCCCGACGCGATACCATAAAAGACCTTGGAGTTATCTTTGACAGGAACTTGAGTTTTGTCCCCCATGTAACTGACTGTATTGCGCGCTCATATAGAATGTTAGGCTTCATTATTAGACATGTAAAAGAATTTACGGATGTTGCTGAGCTGAAGCTTTTGTATTTTGCGTATGTACGCTCAAAATTAGAGTATTGCTCCGTCGTATGGGCTCCAGGATATGGCACCTACATCGATAATTTAGAAAGTGTACAAAAACGTTTTCTTAAATTCTTGTCTTTTACTTCTAATGGTGTCTATCCAGCTGTAGGTTACCCTAACGATCTATTGTTAAAAAAATTTGAAATGCACAGTTTATTTGCTCGTAGAAAGCTTCATTCAATTATATTTCTATATAAAATAATATCTGGGCAGGTGAATTGTATATCCTTACTTGTGCAATTGTACTTCAGAGTTCCGCGACCAGCTAGTCGTAATATCGATTGTTTTTATTTACCTTACGCTCATACAAATTTACTTAAGTTTTCTCCTGTGTACGTTATGTGCAGTAACTATAATTCTGTCTGTGATTTACTTGACATTTTCTCCTGTAGTGTTCGTGAAATCGAGAATTGTGTATGCCCTCCTTATGTGTAATATCTTATTATTATTGTTATTTCCCTCACCTGTTGGCTTCGGCTGTTTGGTGATGTATCCAAATAAATAAATTACTGCTTACAAAGTTCAATTAACACAGTAACTTATGCCAAAAGACAATGCCCATCAGGCAAACAGAAATATTGACCAAAGTGACCTACCCTACGATCCCTATCCTAAACTGTTTAAAACTGTCGATCCCATTTTGCCAACTTGCCTGTATCTTGCCCAAACAGATGTTTCATCAACTATTAATCACTTTATTTATAACAAGGTCCGTTTGTTGGCTCGACATGAGCACTATACAACGAAGAGAGGTTACCAATTCGATCACTGAATAACAAGAACTGAATTGATTTTTTAGCAAACAAAACTTTTGGGGTTTGGTCATCGAATGATGCATCGCCAACGTGTTACGTGTCCGGATGCATCAACAGACCATGTTTCTTGAAAAAAATGAGCAAGTAATGGATTCCTGCCGTGTTTTTTTTTCTCTGGGGTTATCTGAACCACAGATTGACATAAATGTTCCACGGCCATCGAAGCTGTCGCTAAGAATTTTTCCAGAAGAGTACACATGCGCCAACAGCAAAACGTTCGTCATGTGTGTAGACTTAAAGAAAGCACCAATCTGTACCAGAAATCCTGGCAAAGAAAAAGGTTCCCCACTACCTAATCAACAGGATAACGAAGGCCCGTCGACACGAAGAATGACCTTTTTGGCAAATTTTAGTAATAAATGTATCTGAAATTACCACGGTCAAACAGCTTGAGTATGTGTGAGTAAATCAATATTTATTAATAACAAACATTCTAGGGTTATATGTTAACCACCTTGATTGTAAAAAATATTTTTATTTCATTATTTCCTGTATGTTTCTTTATTTTGCTTATCCTGAGACCTACTAATTTGTAATTCAGTGAAAAGGAAAGTTTATTTTCCCCTGGAATTTGGACTTCATCTTTTTGGCAACGATGTCACTTTGACAAAGTTTTCATAAGTTAAACCACAAAAACGCAAATTTAGTAAATAACAACTGCAATAAACAAGTTTCAGAGATAGAATGAAAGTAATGTTTACCAAAAACATTCATTATTCAAAATGCATGTATATGCTGTGCTGTCTTTAAATTTATTCGACGCACAATGATGTCAAAACGTCTCTTACTAGATTTTTTAAATTCTTCCGCATTATCAGGCAGTTGATCCCTATTTGCTTTACACATATTCGCCCGAAATTGTTAAATCGAGACTCCTAGCAGGGCGAAATACTGAACTATTTTTTCCAATCTACTGATCTCCAAATTTAACTGTCAACTTGAAATTTAAAATTAATCATTACTAAGTCAAGAATCAAGAGAAAAATGAATTTTTCTTTCCACATAGTCAGAATAATGAAGTAAAAAATATTTTTCGTTACATCATCCTGTAGAGGGTAGAAAATAAAGCAAACAAAACAAGTACAAATAAGAAAAATGAGTTATTATCAAGTCACTGAGTTGATTTTGGCATTCCAAAAACTGGTAAGTCATGTCAAATTAATAAATATTTCTTACTACTAGCAAGGCATACTCGTGACGTCACTTGCAAGGTTGTCGAGCAAAACCGCTTTGTTTTCAAATCCACGCCAATACGTCCACTATCCTTCAAGTTTTCCATTAATCTTCGTCGCCGGAACGTATTGAAGCCCAACGATGTACCAACACAAAGTGCTTTATTATCACAAGCGTACATGTGTAAAGAAGCTTGGAAATACATGCATAAACCAAATAAACCAACCTCCTCTGAGTTTATTATTCCGCATACACATAAACCAGCTGTAAAAATAAATAATCCGACCCGGTTTTATGTAACGCAAGCCKACAGCGCCCGCAGATGGCGCTAGAAAAAAACGAGGTCCAAAGATGGCGAAGCCCCATGCATAAGTGGATGATGATCTCATTACATTTATACAGCATGATCGTTAAACCCGGAGGTTAACAAACTTGGCCGCTAAAAGTAAAAACCGTAATGAAAGGAAACGCTGCACTTACGATGAAACGAAAAAACGGCGTTAAAACATGTTTATGGCCGTGTGACGCAATTGCAAATAAGACGACACGAATATAAACTGCACGTGTAAAGAATTTGCTGGCTGCACGAATTTGCTAACGAGACTGCAAAAAAGCACTGCAGGCTTAAATCTCACGACCGCCTTGCACCTACGTTAATAATTGAGCCGACATTTGTTGCAGCGGATCCACAGAGAAACAGAAATCCCCCGGGTTGCTTGCCTAATGAATAATTTAAGGTAAAGTCCCMGTGTTTCAGTACTCTGCAAACAATAGTCCGTTTGTGGCAATCTACATTTGCGGCTGGCTTTTCGAATATACTGGAAGTGGATTAGCTGCTGAGAGAATGTTGGAGTGTCCCTTTAAATTTACAGAGAAATCCATGTATAGAATAAAGAAATTCGTCTCTTTTTTAGCGAAGGATGATATTGATCAAACTTGTGATTCTTAGTTGTCAATATCGATAAACGAAACTATATTCCCCGTTTTCACATGGGAAAATCGCGTATAAATATGTAATGTAACTAGTTGTGTCAAGAGTAAGAGAGGTAATGTCATCAGCGCCATCTAAGAAGAAGTTAGCATTCTAAGCAGGTTACGCCTGTGTAACCACTTACTTGAGGTTGTAAATGTACATTTGGAACTAACTCTTGAAAACTCGATTTTAGATATTTTTCAGAATTATTTCACATATTATTAGCTTTACAATATATGCACTGCGTTTATCCGTATTATCAAATAAGGGCGTAAGTATTTTACCATGTTTTGTTTCATTGTTGCACCAACTGCATAGCACAACTGACCTTTTTTCTACTATCAAATTTATTTTTGTAAATACTGGCTAATGGTAAATATCTAGCAGGTAATTAAACCTTAACTCACACACATCTAGTCAATCCAAGCTAACTTTACTACTAGTTTTGTCCTACTGGGGCTCATGAGATAGGAGTACAGAGTAAATTGACCAAATCAGTAGTTTTAGTTTTATACAAAAAATCAATATTTTGTTTGCATCCATGAAGCAGCTTATTTAGACTGAACTAAAATCCCATCATTTTTAGCAAAAGAAACTTTGGATAACAACAATTTTGGCCCAACTACTGAAATATTCCCTTATATTTTCAAAATTGATAAAATACAACATACCTGCTATTGCTACCTGAAAAACTGACAGATTATTAGACTGATCCCTCCTACACTTCTGATCATAACATTAGGTTTGTTTTCTGCGTTAAGAAAATTTATATAACTCAAGTAAAGATACCATCTGACAAGATGTAACCAATTACAATAAGCAAACCACTAATGACATGTAGTTTTCCACGTGGGAAGCAACCCGGAAAACAACATGTTATCGACAATAACCACGGAAGCCTTCAAATCACAGACCACTAATGTTTTTAAGGTAGCTAAGTCACTTTTATTTATAAAAGTTGACTAACTTTTTATATGATGCCGCAGATAAATGCTGTGATATTCAAGTAATCTATAATAAACTCTCAAAAAGCTTTTGACAAGTTGAATATGAGCCACAAATTCCTGATTAAAACTGAAACAATATGGCGAAATGTTATTACACGTGGCAAGCTTTTTATCACACAGAAAAAGCTTAGTTTGACTTTACGGTCCAATTACTTCAGTGTCTATCTTCGTGATTCCTGGAAAATGACTTAATGCTTACCTAATTCAGCAAGTGTAAATTTGATAAGTTTTTTTTTATAGAAAAATTAAACTCTTCTTGCCAACTTACAACAAACTGAGTATCTCTCGATCCATACAGATATCACTGGCGACCTGTACTTCACGTTTTCATTGATATTGATAAAATTTAAATGTCAATAAAATGCATGCCTGCACCACAACCAACTACAGATAGATCTATTTCGCTATCATTATAGCTCATCAGACAGCACGGCACAGAACTGGTTTTGCCTATATACCAAAGCAATGGTATGATGTAAGTAAGAATTTAGATGGCAATGCCATTTGTCAACATTACACTGCCATGATGACAAAGCCACCTAGCTGCCTTAACGGGTACTACTTCCGAAAGGAAGTGACCTGTAGCCCGACACATTGGCATGTACCTGCATACTTCAATTTGATAGCAGGCCCCCATGGCATTGCCATCTAAATTCTTACTTAACTTAACAAAAGGCACATTTCTGCAATAGCTATGTCGCCTGACGTTTACCTCCCCCACTGTTTACGAACCGAGTCGATACTTCCCGCGAAAATATGGACGCCCTAAAACAACAAGTCTCGATTGTTTCACGCTTCGCGCTCCCTGGTGAGCGAACCGTCTCATTTATTCATCTTTTGCAATTCCTAATTTGTAGTCCCGTCCCGCTACGACAGAATTAATTCGTCTGTTCCATATTCAGGCGGTTAAAAATTCAGGAAATGGCACGGCGCCATTGCTTATTCATACGGACGATAAATATTTTACGAACGTAAGTCTGGACCCGAAGGAAAAGCGGAGATGGCAGCTGAAATGCTGGAAATCCGGTGTGAATGCAGGCAGCCAAACAGACAGCTGTCAAGACCACCTATCCTCTATTTCAAAGAGCTTCGGGACGTTTAGCTCTCGTACACTGGATACAATGGACTATTACGTGCCAGAAATACCGCGGACTCAACCCCAAATTGCTCAGATATCCAGTAAACACGGGCGGCACAATACCGTAGCACGAGATGGCCGAGATGCGGCACAAAGCCCCGGTGGGGGTCATCCTGGAATCGGTCTGAATGCCTTCGGAATTCGGACTGTTTCACGCAGGAAACAGAATGAGGCAAACCCGAGATGATGACGAGATAACGTTTGGATAAGAAGCTGGAACACAACATTTTGGGAGAAGATTTGATACGAATTATGAACACAAAAAAGAAGCGTTTTCGAACACTACCAAATCCACTGAATTGTTGTTATACTAATTGAATCCATTGCGAAATTACCTACAGCATATAATGAACCTCAAGGCACAGACGAAAACGGTTCCCCGTAAGCGATTATCAGTAAAAAGATTATTTTTGGTCATTCACTCGCAAAAGTCTCAGAGGTCAGGTCAGGTCAGGTCAATACCTCAAAATACCTAAATCTGCCTCACACTCCTGTGGGACGACCGAAGGTTGAGGAATGTGCAACACTGTGCAGCACAGGGAAAACTTGCAGACATACCAAAAGTTGAAGGTTCATTTTACCAGAAGGTTCGTTATAAATGGGTTCGTTATTTGCGAAAAATTTTTCACGGGTTAGCTAAAGGCGGATTCGTTATAAGCAGATATTACTGTATTTTTATGGGATTGCTCCTTAAATGTATAGGGTGATCATGTATAATTCCCCCCTCTTAATGAAAATTAATAAAAAACTAGCTAGGGCGACACACTCAGTACTTAGAATTCACTATGCTGGTTTCAGAAGAACAATAGTAAGATCAAAATGAAGGAGCCTTTCACGAAAAGGCGAAGTAAACCTAACAATTTTAATTATCAATGCCGATCATTCAGGAGTTCGATAAGAATTGAATCGTCAACGCAGAATTACTCGGACGTCGCGTCGCCCAAAATCAAGGCTGTCTCCATCGCAATGGATTATCGTTTCTAATTGCAAAGCGTATCGGACCACCTGTTGCCTTGTTAAGTCGATAAGAGCCGCTAATAGATATCTGGAACGGATCCAAGAAGCTGTCCTGTCTAAGGACGTTCCCATTCGTTGAAATATAGGTCCTCGTCTCGGAAAGTGTTTTAAAGATGCTGCCTGGGAATACTGCAGCCGCTGGAGAATGAAATAAGCCTGCAACGCCTGAATGGATTATCGATTCCAGGAATCTCTTTCATCGCGCGGAGCAGGAATATAAGAAAATTCGCTAATTTATTTTAATACTAACTTACTTGGCTTGCGTGATCTTGGTCGGTGTTTTTCAAGCCATCTCTTCTAGATGAATTACGAAATGAAAACTTTCAGCAGAGAATAGATTTTTTCAAACTTAGAAAAGCAGTTCTCATTTTTTTTAAGTATTGACCAATTTCATCAATAATATTTAATTATGAATGTTTATTCATTTTTGGAATCCATGTCAATTGCACATCATATGATCATCTTCAGCTAAAACTTAATTGAAACAAATTCAAGTTAGGAAGTAAAAGACGACCACATTTATAGCTTGAGCTGAGTCTGGGTGTCTGTAAACTTGGAGGACCTTCATCATAGACGTAGAATTAATTCCTAGAACTAGAACTACCAAGAGTCATAACTTTTTTATATGGTGGAGATCGTAGAAGCCGACCAAAATTATAGCTTGAGCAGAGTCTAGGTGTCTGCAAACTTGGAGGACCTTCAGCATAGACGTAGAATTAATTCCTAGAACTAGAACTACCAAGGGTCATAACTTTTTTAGATGGTGGAGATCGTAGAAGACGACCCAAGTTATAGCTTGAGCCCACTCTAGGAGTCGACAGACCTGGAGGACCTTCATCATAGACGTACAATTGATTCTTAGTACTGGAACTTCTAGGGGTCATAATTTCATCAATAAGCAACTATATCAATATTTAAATATGAATGTTGATCCATTTTTGGAATTTGTGTCAATTGCATATGATCATCTGCAGCTAAAACTTAATTGGAACAAATTCAAGTTAAGACAGTATATGATATCTCCTACCTAAGATGGATAAGAAAACATCTAATAAATCCGTAAAACAAATTATGTAAAATTCTTATCTTTCTTAGAGGCCTAAGAGTTTACGCAAAGAAGAATTAAAAGCGGAAAGTTTTTGACGAATAGGGTGAGCAGAATCGAAAGGAATTACTGAATTTGTAGTCGTAAAAAGAAAAGAAAGAGATAAATTTTGTAATAAGTAGGTCAGAAATGGTTTTTTTTATCATTTTCTATTTTACAGACGAAGGAACTCATAAAGTTCTTTCCTGGAAACAATGAAATGATGTCATTAACATATCTCTACGCTGAAAATTGGTTCTTCGGTTAAATTTTCTTGTCTTTCCTAATACTGCTAAAAGAAAAGGACGGAAGGTCGATTGTGCTCTGACACTGAATTGACTTGAGAAAAAAACATACCAGATTGTTCTCCGACATCTACAGTTTGATAAAGATCATGCAACCAGGTACGTTGCGACGTCAAAAACAGTTGAACGCACTTGAAACCTTGAATTGCGCGCCAACCGACTTCAAAGACACCTGGCCTGCCAGATTGAAATAAATTTTAATAATGGACGGTGTATTCGTCGGTTACTTTTTTGCAGTTTTACCCGCTCTTCAAATTAACCGACACGGACTAGATAAAAACTAATTAAAGTTATGTAATGGGTCGTTTTTGTTAGAGCAAGGCACCCGAGCTATGTTTGAAGCAAATTTTCTGTATGGGCAGGTAAAAGACGAGGAAAATGTCGGCCTGGTTTGCTTATTTATCCTCAAAACCGTGAAGACCTGGATCTGCAATTCTTTGCCAAAAATAACATCTCAGAAGTAGACAAAGTTATTTTTGTGCCAGCAGTGATTTTATCAGCAGCTCATAATCTTAACATGTTTGGGTATAAAATTAAATACTGGTGATCAAACGACGGCAAACAAGCGAATATTGATTAGGTGTTAATTGGGAAAAGTGTATATAAGTTTATTATGCATGAAGATGCGTAAAGAACTAAGTTGGTATCGGATTTATTAATGTGGTTGATAAAATCCAGTGATAAATGTTAGTTTAAGGTTTTTTTGTTTTATTTATTTGTATTATATATAATATTTCTGAAATAACTGTCAATAAGTGAAAACTGTAAAGTAAGGATATAAAAATACATAATATAAATGTCAGATTAAGTCTTAAACACGGTATATCTTTCAGGACACTTCACCAGCGGTTTATAAAAGTTGGAGAAGAAAGGTATTAACTCTATCGGGCAAATAAGGTGGTATTTTCTTCTAAGGTCTTGCGATGTACAAAAATTAAAAAAAAAGACTGAGAAAATCAATATCTAAGAAAATGTTGCAGTAGCTGCAAAGTACCACAGCGAAAGTAGTGTACGAAAATTCAGAAAAGGGACAGTAGGAAAACATACAAAATATTTTAAATGAAGATTGGTATCTAAAAAAAATACCTAGTACAAACAATACATAAACCCTCTACAGGCATCTTTACTTTAGTCAAATATGTTGCAATTTTTAACGTAGCGTCAGAACTAACAAATAAAAGATACGTCTGCAGAAATAAAAACAAAGAAATACAAAGAGACAGTAAAACACTGAAGGTTAAATTCCAGTCAGGGCTTAATTTATGAACAACTGTTTTGGTCTGGATGCTCCTTCGCTCTACGCAAAAGCCATCCACACGAAACATGGCCATTAAACGGTTTTACTGGGATGGTCTGACCTTTTTTCAAGCAGATACGAAGCAGGCGAGCTTCAATTAATCTCGAAGCCTTTCATTCAAGGCGAGCGCTATCCTCTATTTGTTTTTCTCATGCGTCCCACGCCCGAGCTTTCAAAACTTGGCTTCTCCGCTCATACCGGTCTATTTCGTTTTTGTACGTCTCCGGGAGAAAAATTCCAAACCTTTTTTATGACGCCGACAATCAGAGCCATTGTTGTAGCGACCTGACCTCACAATGGGGGTTAGTTAGTTCGAAACGACGATGCCACATGTACTCAACCGAAACAGGTAGTTTCGTTTCAAAGTTTTTAATCAAAATTGGTCATTCGAGGTTTTATTTTCGGTTCCGATTAGGAAAGAATGCTAATTTTCTCTATGTGCGTAATAAATCATTAGAATTAGGGAAATATTCGATCTGGCAACGCCGCTTATCTCCCAAACGGCTGCCCCCGCACCTAAAAAAAGTATTTCGGTTGTGCGCGCGTCGTGACGTGCTCGGATTTAAAATTACTCTTCGGACAAAGACAGTCGTTAAGTATATTTTTAAAGGAGCGTCCTTGAACTTGACTGCCAGAGCAACAAACCCTGAGAACGTCTGATGAGGCTGTTAAACGTACCTCAAATATTTAAACTGTTGGGTAAGCGTTTGCGAATCACAAACCGAGAGATCGACATTCATACGGCTGGTGAGAATTTCACACCTATAAAGCATTTCGCTTCGTCGGAGAAGTAAATGAAGATTACAGCTACCGAGGTAAAGATGATCGTGTTTTGTCTAGAGAAAATTTTGGTCTTTGGTTCAAGGAACCTCACCAAATGAGGCTATGGAAAATCAGATTTCCTTGTATACATAAAAAAATGGTAGCTATGCTATAATCAAGGCCGTTTCTTAATTCTTTTTTGTATCCTAAGAGGGCTAAACATCACCATAGCAAAAATAATGATAATTTAATGTATGTTGACATAGGGTACAGTCTTGGGGCCACCATTGTTTGCAATTTATATGGATGATCTATTGCCCCAGCCCTCCAGGGGTGAAATAATAGCATTTGCCGACGACACAGTGATAATCTACAAAGACAAAACTGTTGAAAAGGTATTGCAGAGGGCTGAAGGTGATTTGGTATAAAAAGTCTCGACCATCAACTACAATAAAACCAAATTTATGACATTCACATCCTATATACGCTGGGACACACATATAGGCTACATAGTGCAAAAGCTAAGACGGTGCCTCCACAAATTCACGCAAATAACACCGATTTGCAACTTGCTATCTGTGAATCACTCCTTCCCTATGGAATTGCTGGTTGGGGATCTGCCATGAAAACCTATTTAGCCTCTCTTGAAAGTGTACAAAAAAGATTATTAAAGAGATACTTAGAAAACACTATCTGTATCCTACTCAGTAGATTCGACATTAGGCAACTGTACGCTAAATCTATTGTTGTGTACCAGTATCCGTTTTTGGCTGACCGGTCTTCAACGGCAAGTGATCACCCTTGCTCAACGAGAGAAGGAAGGAAGTAGGAAACTGCCACTACCAAAACTTCGCAAGAACATTGGTTGCAGAATTKCACCATATATGGCCCCTTACTTATGGAACTCGCTCCCTGGTGTGGTCAGAAGCGCAAAAYCTTCAAGATCTTTCAAGAAGCTAGTGYAAGCACACCTGAGAGTGCGACCGATAGGCTGYGTGTCTTCCTTAATATTTTCCTCGTTTGTTGTATTATGTAGTTCAATAAGCCATATTACTATTATTTTGTAAACAGAAACCTTTCCGAACGCTCACGAAAGACCAGCACTATTTTCTCATTTGGAAACAAAGGGAAAATAAAAGACAAAAGGAAAAACAGATAACTCAAAACCTTTCGTTGTTGCCTGCTATTTTGATGGAGCAAACAATGAATATTTCGAAAACATTATCATGCTCTGAATTATGCATGGATGGTCCAGTAAAAGAAAGAGCAGATTACACGATCTGGAGATTTTAATGATGATATAAGCAACCGAGTAAATAATATATTATCTGTATCTTTCATGAGTAAGTAATCTTTACGAGAAAGATAAATAAATCATTAAATTTCAACCATTCCTTGTTTTATTACTAAATTAAACTCAAATGTAAATAGGTACGATTTCTTACTTTTGTAGCTTGCTGGCACCAACCTTGTCATTACGGAAGCATCATCATAGGAACTTGTCAATCAACGTACCTGCAAAAAAGAAACTTTGTTAGACGGACAACCAAACAACACGCAAGCAACTAGTCCAAAATTCGAAGGTGAAATGGTTTTGTAAAATTGCACGCTGCACTTAATAACAATTTGTATGCTATGGTTTCGTGTTCGGTAAAGTTTTATTTCAAGTCGTGACGTGCCAATTTGAAATAAAATTGCACATTTGTCAGCGGGACATCGGAAATGGCAGTCAATGCGGTTATGTTATGCAGAACATTGCAGACTTCCACTTGGCGCAAAAGCGCGGTTGCCACGTGACCAGTTTTTCTTTAGATTACCATAAAATAGTCAAATTTTATTACCGATGGTTAGTTGAACGCATTATATAAGTGTTGTATTAGGAATCCCAAAGAAGGAGCACCGAGTTAAATGGAAAAATTGATAACATTTCGATAGAACTGCACAGCCATTTGCATTACGTCGCACTTTGGGCGTGATTCAGTGAAAATCAGTAATGAGGCATCTAGCGGTGGCTTTACGAACTTCTATTTAGGCTGGTACGGTCGGTAAGTACAAAGATCTACGTTGCCGATTGCCCAATGGGCGTTCGAGTCCATTGGAAAAGCCCAGTGAAATCAAATTACTTCGAATTATTAATCTTTATAATATTCATTTTAGCACAAAGTTGGCGTATTGGAAAAAAACGTATCCAAACGATTTTTAAGGATTTTGCCACCAAGAAAATACGAATTAAACGCCATTATTTCTTTAATGATCAATGGACGATGTTCAGATTATACAACTGCAGAATCGTAACGTCACAAGCATCAGTTGTTTCAGTTTCAAACTAAAGCATAAAAACTTTGTAGGTCTATTCCTTCGCAGTTATTTTGTCGGTTTCAAGATCAACAGCACTGATAGTGACCAATTATGTGGCAACAGCGCGCGAATGCGGTTGTTTAATATTGTAATTGCGCTTGTGCGATAATTGTTGACGGAAAAGCGTGTTGCTTCTATGTCCGTCGGTCTGGAAAGCGATAGTAAGTCCCAACCACATCGTATCGATCCGAGCTGAGAGTTCAGCTTTCGACATATTTCACAATGTGTCTGCAATTTCGAAAAWAAAAAGACCAGCAAGCGCGCAAAATAAATGACAGTAGTCGATAACGATTTGTTTGTCAATCTAAACACTTACAACGACTTGTTGGCATCCCACTGGCCTCTTAGAGCTGATTGATATTCCACGACTTCGCATCACGCTTTTCATCTATACCTACCGCATTCACTGGCAGTGGAACGGATATGCAAAAAGTAAACGGCCATCTGCATAGCTCTGAACTTCCTGCGAACCATCTTTTAGTATCCCGAACAGTCAACAAAAACACTTTCCTACGCGAGTTCACGCGAATCCTAAAGATAGAACGGGTAATCATTTCCAACTAGTGTCAATAGAAGAGGCAGCCAAGTCTACTGATCCACTGGATTAAATTTAGACCAAGGCGATGTATCAGCGTAATATGTTCATTCAGAACAAAGCGCAAACCAATGACTGCTGTCTTCAAGATTCACCAACTGAACATACCTATTAAAGAACTCCACTGTTAATTTCATCGGTAGGAATGCTGTTGATTTTCCAGTATAATCCTGCTTCATTAGAAATCCCATTTGCTCACTTTATGCCATGCAAAATGACTTCGCGTGTTCACGAATTATTTATAATCGTATGTGTTCAGTTTGCTTCGAGTCGGAGTTATTGGTCTAAGATTTGTAACTGGCTGAATATTTTTGGTAGCATGTGACGTATTTACACCTTGTTTTATTAATAGACCGTCCGTAGTTCGACTGCATTTGTAGGTAAAAAGGCAAAACGTCGGTGCCCTCGGATCAGCTCGTAACAGTCATCCGAAATATGGTTGCAATTCAATTTTAAGACTAAAAGTTCCTAATGAACATGTATGATAAGTTTTGTCGTTATTGATACGCAGGATGTGAAATTATCTGGTAACGCCAATGGTTCTTCAAAGTAATCATTTTTTTTTAAATTCTAAGTGGCATCTGACTCTTGCTCTAATATATTTCCATGTTTAACTTACTGGCGATGCCTCCGTTTACTAATGCTGGAACAACAAGTTAAAATAGGCGACTGTTTTCTTCTTCAACGGAGGTTGCATCGGGTGTTCCCCAGGGATCGATCCTGGGGCCACTATTGTTCTCGCTTTTTGTCAATTACTTCGTTAGAAATTGCTGTATGTTTGCTGATGGCTTAAAAATATATAGGTAGATTTATTTTATCAAGCAACGACAAGCTCATTTTACAAAAATATCTTAGTCATTTACGCAGCTGGTGTTCAGAAAACACAATAATTTTAAAGTACCCTCGAATTTCATTTGATATTTTGATGCTTTTTTTGGATAACAAATTATTGGAATTGGCTTTGTTGGAAACAAGAAGAATCTACCTTTCAATTTGTTTGGTTTTTAAAGTTTTCAACAATTTCATCGATGTTCCTGACATTGTTCATTTACTTAAATTTTGTGTTCCCCTTTACTCTGTACGTAAAATCTCTTCTTTTATATTGATACTTCAACAATTTTTATTGTAACAGTATAGATTTTTTCGCAAAACTTCCCCTGATTTTCGTTTAAACGTTCTTTAAATATTTATTTAGTTTTGTTTAGTATTAGCGAATGGTAACGCTTTAGAGACTAGAGGTATGTAAGAGTACATCCAAATCATGATTGCCATATTCTGACACATTTAGATGTAGTAAACTGTATCTTCATTTACAAGAAACTATTGCTAAACCAAGGAATATTACTAGACGACCTAGAACTGCGAGATATCCACAATTTGCAAAAAAAGTAAATTTTAGTTACAAAACCGTTTGAAATATTGTAAAAGAAAATGTATTTATTGTATTCAACGTGTTCAAGCAGTACTGCCAATGGCATTTAGAAAAAATCTAAACAATCCCAATTCTGTCGCGACTGCATTGTTTACTGATGACACAAGGCTCCTGAATTTCATAAAAGCCTCATGTTTCAGCTGCAGTACGATTCTAACGAACGTTTTCTGTCAACATTTTAATTATATCCAAAGTTCCACCCAGTTCTTGTCGGAAATTATGATATTATTATCGATAATTTCTCTGTAAATATGTTTATAATTTTTTAATCAGATTTCAAAAATGGATTGAGCACGTTCAATATACACAGCAGTTAAAAATGACTACCATGAAATTGCCCTAAAACGAAATGGAACCTTGTACTAAAGAGTTAGACGAAAGGGTATTTTTCAGATCTAGAAGGCTCTGTTAGTGACATACTGTACGAATATTTCGGTATAATCACCACGACAGTATATAAATGGCAAAACCACTGCAATGTGAAGGAAAAGTAAAGGCGTATTAAGTGCATGAAGGGAGCAACAAATTTAAAATCTAGTTCAATTCTTGAGCTTATTCTCATCGACCAGTTGTGAAAAAAAATCGTCATATTATCCTGAATGAAGACGCTGCAGTTTTGAAAATGAGTCATGCACATTCTGCACGATATTCTCAATTTTCCCTAAAGTTTCAGCAAAATGAGTTCTAAAGCAACTGACTCCCAAAATTGAAACAACCACATGTTGATGCACGTGAAGAACTTTTTGAGTCGGAACTAGAAGAAGACGCCTTTCAGACAAATTGACTAGAAAGATAAGTTGTAGGTGCATTATTATCACAATGAAACCAAGCCAACAAGCAAAGAATATCGCCAACCTTCTTCACCGAAACCGTTTTTTTGACACAAATGAGGTAATTCTGGAGGGCTACTATTGAGGTCATTGTTACAAGTGCCACATAATCAGAACTCCTGACTAACAGTCTTGAGCCAGCCATCAGAATCCAAAAAGTATTGATGTTAGATAACTATTGTGTGGTGGGCTAAAGACCACACTTAATTTTTACCGCGTGTTCTAGTTGTAAATAATGCTTTTGTGGTATCTTTTTTTGTCCCTTGTAACCCTCTCGAGTTTGGCATGACTCTTTTGAAGGACCCGTGATATAAACTACCAATCCAGTATAGAAGTGTCGATATTTCAAAGGAAATGATAAAAAACGCGCATTTTACCAATATGTATAGTAGAACACGTTGCCATGAGTCTGAAAGTCAGTGTAAAATCCCCAGAGTCAACTGTTATTTTGATACAGCGCAACACGCAAGGAAACGAGTGACTTCACGCATATTCATAGGAAACCACGGTAAGGCTTACAATGCGTCAATCTCTGTCCATTGTTTGGCTTCAGAGTACGTATCCGGCAGCGCTGACTAAAATTACTAGCTGTTAGAAACAAGCGCGTTGTGAATTTTAATTGTGCCACCTAATTGAGCAACACGCCTGCGTTGGCAAGTTACAGACATGGTTAACAACCTTGCAAAATTGTCTCACCACGATCCTCGCGGATTGCCTATGTTTTCGCAACTTTCTCACGAATTGCCATAATCAAAATGGCGGATTAACGCAGACGGTTGTTACTTAATGTTATGCCATCTGATTAGGATATAAATAGGATAACATCTGCTAGGAAATCGAGTTGGAGATATTCGCGGATCTCGGTTGATGGCCGGTTTTGTAATCTGTTTTAATGCTGATTAAACTTGTTAGTTAAATTTCAAGCAATAATATAATAATAACTTTAATACTATGTTAGCGGAAAGAAAGTTGTCATTTAAACTTGAGAACCACTTAAACTTTCGTAACGTAATTAATAGTTTTGAATGTTATTCGCACACTTCAGTTACCTTTATTTATCAAGAACATCCAGCAGGAATAAATTTTGGTAAATCGATCAGATTTGTAAGCTTATTGGTGCAATGAAACGTAAGTGTTATTGGAGCAGTGACAGGTAATGTAAATCAACGTGCCATCAATGTCAATCTCTTGCAAAAGTGGCTATAAAAAAACGGGCACCCGCCCCTCTCTTGAAACAAGTTAGACCCGATCAATATGATCGAAACATTTATGTGTTGTGAGAATGTAAAAATTCTTTTCACATTAGAAAAATGTAGCGTCTTTTTGGCCATGTTCATTCCAGCGTTCTTGCTGCGTTATTATTAGATATAATTTTAAAGATCTACATACGTTAAAAATTATTCCTGTTTAGGAACATTTAGTATCGAACTGATGTGCTGATCTGCTATGCGTTTTTTTTTTAATTCGTTATTATTATCATGAATAATTACTACACAATACTACATCAAATTAAAAGTATAACTGTTGGATATTATTGTGTTCAAATTTCTTCTATGCTTCTGTCCATAGCTTTCAAGCGTTCTGTTTGGAATACGGAACGATCAAATTATACCTGATGGACTCCATAGCATAAAATTGTTTGCATTCGACAGTTACATAAACTACATTTTGTACTAACACGCAGAAACCCTTGGAAAGAGACCTGGAAAAACAAATAGATGCTTAAAAAGTCGAGCTAAAATAAAAAAATCCAATGTCTGAGGAAAAAAGCCTTATATGACACGAAAGATTCGTAAACCACATTCATCAGAGGATAATGAAAGCAGATGATTATAATTTTGTCGATGGTACTTACACAAATGAGCAATTCACCAAATTTTTCTTAACTGATTGAGCACAGAGGACTAAAGTATTTTGAGTAAAATAATTCAAGTTTATTAGGCGGATAGAATCCACACCATACAAAGGGAGTTTCATATTTATTGTTTCTTGTGCCGTACTCTTTATAGCATACTAGCGATACTATTAGTTTTCAGCAAGATTGCAGAAGAATCGTTCAATGTTTCAATACACAGCCGAACAAATGGTAGAAAACCTAAGAAAACGCTGATAGCTCCCTTAGCCGTATAATATGTCTTCATAATAATCATATCTCCAGAAATAAATCATTTTTATTCATACGTCTTAAATTTGAAACACAAAACAAATAAGCGTCATCTAGACAAGTTATATGATCTTTTAGCTATGTATGCTAATGACAAGTATGATGAAAAATAAGGGCAAAACTGTATTAATCGTATTCGGTGTTTTTTAAAGCTAGTTAGGAGACGAGCATTTGCTAAAAACAGTCTTTTTTTGATAACAGCTAGCAATCGAAAGACATGATGTTGTTTTCTATGATACTTGATACTGATATTTACAGAAGCAATAAAAGTATAATAATCTATAGAAGCATCCATCTGTTTACCTCGATTCGCAATGTCCAAATCAGTCATGGCAAGGTTATATCGATGTAGAAGAGAAACCTCAGCACTGACGTTCTCAATTAATTTGCCCTGGGGATTGTCGAAAAGGACAAAATCGCAGAAGGTTGAATTACACATTCGCGATAATCAGTTTCTCTATCTATTTTTAGATCGCGAATTAGTCAGTTATGACCGCATACGCTGCAATCTTTGCGCTGGGCTGTTTGAATAACAGAATGCTTTTAATTTAGCATTAATTTGGCGTGCAAACTGACGAAATTGGAAAATATTGGGCCATTACCGACGGGGTCGGTGAAATATGTTGGTTTAGCGTAATTCCGCGTTGGACATAAATTTTAATTAATAATATAATGCCCCGAAGGTATATTAATCTGCATAATTGCTATTAAGGCTGGGGTGAAGCTGTTTTGTATAAAAAATGGCAGGGCGAGAATGGAATGCCTTTTTACTAGTTATTGTGCAAGGTGGACAAAAGTTTGATGAATAAAGTTATATTGAATTAATACATTACAAGTCTAATTTTACATGCTGAATTAATACGTTACCGAATTCTTACAATACATTTAATCCAAGAAAAAATTTTGAGCTAATATGAAGGGCAATTTTTCCACGCTAAATTAATACTTGCCGAATTCTTTCAATATATTTAAGACAATACCCACTTTTTACGTTAGTGAATTAAAACGCCACTTAAAGTTTTGCCCGACTTATAAATTACATCATTAATGCGGCAAAAGACTATAGAAATTAACATGTTGGTACACTGACTTTTCAGTACCTGCGAAGGTACTCAATATGTGCTTCATTATGCATGTTGAGTTACATAGTCGCAATACGTAATTAAAGCCGTTAAAATAATAGTACAACATAGGGGCATTCTGGCAAAGTCAGAGGATGTAAAGTATGATTCTTGATATTATCCTAATACAAACTCTTATATTAACTTAGTAACCATGACAATGGCTTGACGCAAAGCTTCCTCCAATCGGTTGAAAAAGTTATCTCGCATGTGTAACCCATATACCTAAATATAATTTGTTGAACGCAGTTTGAATCGAACAACCAAAATCAGTAGCCATTCCAGTAGTTGGGTAATTCCTTTTTGTATAAACAACTCTAGCTGTTATATAATTCAATCAATTTTAAACTTTACATGTCCTAAAGATGGAAATGTGATTACAACACTCCATTCCACTATGATTTTCTGTATTCTTGATATCGTGTTCTGTCATTTTGATTCCTATTTCTATTGAGTTTTTCCTCAAACAATTGCACAGGTGTCCCTTTAATTCTAATACAGTAAAAAGCAATTAGCAGCGTAATAGCAGGTTGTAAAAGCTCCAAAAGCTGATGTGGATTTAAAATCCACGAGCACAATACTATCGACTTCAGTAACGAATCTATTTTTAAACTTAAAGTAGATATCTCGAATAAAATTTGCGTAGAACATTATACGAGTCATGCATAAACTGATTCGAGAGAGACATTCGCTCCAAGAATCTGCCGCAGGATCTCAGATTTCTGTTTACACTCTATCGCGACGCCATTTGCGCGGAATTACGTGAGGCGTCGTCGTCGTCACCTTTTATCCTTGGCAGTATCGTCGGCCTCTGGAGCACGTGTATCAAATTCACGTGCCGTATTCAATTAGGGCGTACGCTGTGCCAGTAAAAATGAATTAGAACGTCGGAGGATTGCAAAGAAGTGAAGCGAAAATCTTGTCGGGGAGATAAGAAAAAACAAAGCCTGCAATAAACAGAAAACTGAATTTTAAAATGCATTAAAAACAAAGTCCTAAGTTTGCTTCTAAAATTTCTAAGCAATGACCAGGCGAAACTATAGCAATGTTTGTTTTATACATAACGCCAAATTGATGTGACGTCACAATGCATAATATACACATATCTCCTACGAGTCAAACGAATAAAAATCGAGCTCTATAACGTCACTTTTAACGAAGCGCCAACATAAAAAATTGATGCTAAACGATAAAATGCTCATTACTTTGTAAAAACACCTTACACTAGTTTGAACAAATTGTGCAACGCAAATAGTGTAAAGGAAACGAGTTGATATCATTGAGTATACATCTTTATTACCAAGTAAAAGTGTTGATGACTTTTTAATGATGTTTGAAATAACGCACAATAATGTACACTGACAATTTGTCGCTTAATTACAGTAAAAAGGTGTTTTCAAAACACTAATGCTTGGCATAACTGAAATTATATCATACATTTAATTTTCAATTATTTCAGTCTACTATGGCAAAATTGAATCGAAGCCATGATCTGCTATGTCGAAAACAGTATTTTTATACGAGTTGTGACTGTAATCTGCAATATATGGTTAAATTACAAAAAATTATACCCATATACGAAGGTCATGCACATATCAAGCTAGCGCTGAAGCACAGAATCTATCAATCACCCTTTGTTGAGTACTATTATGAGCAAACATTTGGAGAACGATTGGAAATACTCTTGCTTTCCTTCCTTTTACAAGAAAAGCCGATAAACTTGTCAATGTTAATATCTGTCATACCTTACCTCTAAAGTAAAAAGTAATGAAGAGATATGTGTCAAGAGCTGATCACCTTTTTGCTTGATAAGAATGTCATACCTGATCACCAACATGGTATTTATTCGTTTGTAACCTGCTACAGGCCATCAATTTATGAACGAAAGATGTCGATAAGAAGTAAAACACTGCCTATTCTATTACATTGGCTTTTGTTAAAATCCAGCATTTCAGTGGATAGAGTCCTTCAAATGCCACCCTCAATTTTCAGTGCGCGCTGCTTAATCAAAATGCTAAGGGGCGTACCGCAGGGGTTCGTTCTTTGTCCTGTATTATTTCCGATGTGCTCAATACAATTAAGGACACATTGCAAATCTAATTCTTTAGCGTACGTGCTAACACTTTGTGGTATTCCATTCCAAACGTTACAAGAAAGACAGCGATCGCTATCAAAATGTTAACATCATCGATTGTACTTTTGTCAGTGGTGCCCAAGAAGGAGCTAACTAAAAACGTTTCAGTAGGGGAAGCAGGAGTTGAGAATTTGTGGATTTGACGAGATATTTCTGGAGTTTCTCTTGCCAGAGGTATTTGTTGTGGGAACGAGTTTCATATAGGACAGGATAGTGCAAGAAAACCTCACGTTTCTATCAGCGTTGAAAGCTGTTCAAGTCAAAATAATAGTCTTAAAGTTTTTATAATAGTAGTCACAAAACAGAAAATTATTGAGTGTGAACCATTTGCAAACACTTCAGTAACGGAAAGATATGTAGATGAAGTATAGCAGTAAGTCTTATATCATCTTAAAAGAGACACTTGAACCAACTGTTTTAAGCTTTATAAAGCAGGATAGGTTAATTTAAAAGTTTTAGAGCCAGTAAACGTTTCTAGTGTTAAAATCTAATGGTATAATTTACCCAAAATACCAAATACCTATCAGAAGCGTACCAGTCGATACGACTAGATAAAAATGCAAACATTAATTCCACTTCCACACAAAAGATTATTTCTCATATAGCATATCCATTAGGTCTTCTTTGCTTCATATATCTACTCATGGAGCAATGAGCAATGATATTTTAACTTGTTAAATAAGGTAAAAGCCAAACCAGTATGCAGAAAAAAGCAAAACAAATGCTATTCCGTGCAGTCGAAGCACTACGTATCATACGTCAATACAAAAAAATACGTGATGATTGTGGGAATTGTGAAACTGGAAAAGTCACATCGTGGGTTAGCAATCTCATCAAAAATAACAATCATACGTGTGTACGAGGAATCATGCATATTTCGCAGCTTCCCCAATTACTATAGCAAGCGACTCAGCACACTAAAATCCCAAGAAGAGCAAATCTATGAATCACCTCTCTAATAAGTCATACCTCGGGCGCCAAAGAAGCAAGTGTCCAAAAAACAAATCCGTCGCGACTCCGCGATGCCACTCCACCGAACACAAACACCGGACTGCTCTCCGGTGGTTCTCTCGAAACCGCCAACGTGCCCCAGCGGTCTTCCGCGGGGAGTTCACGGAGCATCCGACATTAGTACCTGCCATTTGTTAATTTCCGGAGGCCGCCGCGCGCGTAGGTTAGTTCACCTCTCCTTTGTTAGGATTGCGGATAATGTACTCTGGTTTCAAGGTCATCCGCATGGAAATAAACGTGTACCGCACGGTAACGACACCGCCTTGGTCACAAGAAGGGGTTAACGCTCCGACCCGGGCCCGCTGGTGCAGCCCGACGTTGCCGGCTCTCGGAGACTCCTATCGGGCTCGTGCTGATGAGGCGTGATGTCCCGAAACGGCGATTATGTACAGTCGGTGTCAGAATTCATGAAACGATCATTGCTTTTTAAACCTTCCTTAGCATTTTTCCCTACAGGATTATTAACTAAATATTTACCAGACGATGCTCTTATAAAGCCTCTTCCATTAACAGAAGTTGAACGCCAGCTGATGTAGGAGTTTCATTTATTTTGGCACCGACTGTACCTGTAAGTTCTTTTTTGCGAAATGCGAGCGGAACAGTTTTTGCCAATAAAAATGTGTCGGGGTATTAGTGCAAACTCTTAAAAACACAAATCTTGACTTGATTAGAAGAGTAAAGTGATTTAGGAGCATTAAAAAAAATCCGAGATGTTACTTGGTGCAAACAAACACTGGACGTGGGGAAAACTTGCTCGATTGTTTTGCGGTACCTTTGACAGACAAAATTTTCAGTACTTTAAAGTTAGAAAATGACGTTAGGTCTTAAAAGGAATAAAGTAGATAACGAAATTAAGATTAGTTAAAACACTCAATAATGCTTTTTGACGGAGGTGAATTTTAGGGAAACAAAATTAATTTAATTATTTGCAAGGCTTTTACAGCAACAAAAATTCCTAACCATTCTTGCAGTATTGGAGTTTGAAGTCGCCAAGTCGTAAAGCTAGATTCTAGAGGGTAAATAAAATAACATTGTTGCGACAGTTGTGTTAAAGTTATGTCTGTATTATTAATATGAAGAATAGGCGGACATTATTTTCTTATGTGGATACTGCAACGGTAATACTACCGCGTCAGTTAGAAAATACCAACCTAAACTGTCGTTTTACAGATCAGCAAACGTTCAATAGAACCTTCAAAAGAACTCCTCAGTTAGCAGATGCTTTCCCTAGACCGATGCTGAAGAAGTGCTTGAGGTAGTTGAAAATGATCCATCCTTGTACTAGTATGAGAAGATGGCATGATACTTTACGAGAAAACAGATGTAGCCCGATCAATACCAATTAGTGCAAGTACTTCTCGCCACGGATCTTCCCTAAAGAATTCGTATTTGTGAATAGTGCAGCAATCATCATCTGGATACATTTTCATGAACCCTTTTCTGTGGCAAAAATACATTTACAAAAGATGGAATCAACAATTTCCACAATCAATATGTGCTGGCAATCAAAAGCTCTTATGCTGTMTGTGAAACCCATTTKCAGAAAAGATTCCKCGAAACATTTGGACTGAAATAATTAATAATGAAGTTATGGGACCACATTTCCTTCAGCGGAAATTTGAACAGCGAAGAACTTTGTTCCTTTTATATGATGGTACCCCTTTATGAAAGAGGTGTAACTAATTTCCTCAGTGAACAGCACACAGTGATTCCGCTACTCGCGCACCACAATATTTGAATCTTTACTTAGTAGACTTTTTTCATGTGGGGAAATGCGAAGACACGTACCTATTCAGTAGGAAAGGAAGCGCCCAATGTGGAAGATGCAGGCAGCGTTTAATGAGATGAAAAGGAATATGGAGAATTACAAGTGGGAACAAGTTATCCATTGTGGACAAGATGGTGATCGAACAGAGTACCTTTAATAATTGCACTGTCATTACGCATATTAAAATAAACTTTTTCCTGTCTTCTAGTAATTTACAATATTTCAAAATCAGATTCTAGAAAAATGAACATAATTATTTTTGCTTGAAATTGGATCACCCTATATGTATATGAATTTTCGTAGTTATGTTATGTTGTTGACAAACCCTATACAAATTTTTGTTATAAATGATACCAACCGATACTAGTATACAAGAATTTCCTCAGTCTAATTTAATAAGGTCTTGATTTTTTAGCATATCTTGGTCAGTAACTTCCTAGAGAAGGCAGTAGAAAAATTTGCATGTATTTCCTATGTATTAGTTATAAAACTTTGGTTACTTATATACTTATATACGAGGAGATCACTTGAAAAAAATTCCTCCTGTCATGAAAGAAACAACGGTCATGGTCAAATTTAATTTGTCAAATAGTATCATTCCATTTAGCCGTATATAACGAGGAAATTTAAGCCAAAACGAGCACTAATTTTTGTAATTGGGAGTAAAAAAAATTTGGTGCAAACCATTGATTCCCAAAATGGTTAATATCGACCCCCAAGGGTCGACGATGACATCCCTAGCATGTCCATGTTAACGAAAAAAGAAATTGGGGTGTATGAGTTTCAATTTGAATTAAATTGTTAAATGTACAAAACTCGACATCAGAAAAATCTTGAAAAATCCCCTGACGTTATTTCTATAAACGCACGCGCTCAATCCGACAACGCCGAGGTCGACCATGGATAAACACAGAGCCGGTATTTCCACACGCAGCCACGCGAGAGCTCAACCGTGAAGATCGTGGAGATATCCCATAGCGTTTGTCTCAACAAAGAGGTTTCACAGAATTACACAAATGGCGCCCTAATCTATTCACATATATGGAAATTTATACCGGGAGGGGGTCCGTTCTGGAGCGACTTGAAAAATGATCAAGTTCAAGTACCCAAAGCCCCCGAATTTCCCACGGAAAGCTCGGAGCGTGAAGCACAATCTTAATTCTGAAATTTATCATTTAATCGAGTCAAAAGCGAGCGGAAAGAATCGCGAGAAACGATACATAAGTATACAAAACTGAATATTTGTATTTGGAACAAGAAATTCAAACACGCTGCATTAGTATTAGAATGCATGGTTATGCGTTATTTGATTAATACAAGGATTTGCACTCCTCTGGTGCATAACATACGTGAATATATGCATACCACTTACGCAAATTCCTAAAACTCATCGGAGTATGTCAACCACGCATACTACCCACAGTTCCGATTACAAAGCTATATCTGCTGTCCTATATTTTGTTTCGAATGGCAAAATAAAACATGTGTAGCGAGCGTTTTTATGTGGGTTACGAGCTTAGGGCTCTCATTACTGTTGCTTACGCAATTAGCAAGATGTTTCCTGTAGAATTTCGTACAGTCTACTTCAGGACACAAATTCGGCAGTTATAAAAAACAACTAATTAATTTACAACGAAAAAACTTTTTTGTGCATAATTAGGGGCAGCAGCTGAGAAAGGAACAGACATCGAAAGCAAATCAACCACTGATTATATAAAAAAGTATAAGAAGAAATTGAAAAGGATGTTCAAGAAATAAATTATACAACGGAAGAGATTGAAAAAGCAAAGAAGGAAAAACAGCGTAATAATAACTGGACTCCCACGACAACGCACTACTAACAGAGGAAGAAGACTGAAGTTACGGAAAGAGCAAATATTGCAGTAATGCAAACAAATGAAGGCAAAAGAAGCGTGATGCAAAAGAAATGTAAACCCGAAAATTGTAAGACGAGATAGTCATCAGGCAGAAAGTAAAACAAAAACAAATCAGGCAAATTGAAGAAGCATAGAAAAGGCAAGGCTACAACATGTTGATAAAAAGGAATAAAGATTACAAAAAAGTTGGAGAACACTACCAAAAAATTAAATAGCAGATGTAACAAACTCGACCTGGTAAAAAACCGATTATGAACAACAAATACAAATGGAAAAAATACGTAGAAGGCGAGAAAGATAATAAAAAATACATAAGGCCCGGAAGCAAATTAAATAAGACGAAACTAAATTGTAAAAATACGCGTAGGTGGCATGTGAAATGTGGGAGACGTAAGCGGAAAAGAAGATTAATTAGTCACAAGAGTCAGAAGTACCTGGGAATAACAGAAATGAAGAAGAAATGACAAGGAGAAGAGTAATAAAAGAAGCGCACATATACTACAATAGAAGTTGAAGGAAGATGGAGCAGGACTAACAGTAAAGTCTGATCACATCAAAAAGATAATAAGTGAGAAATAGTAAACAAGAAAATTAATAAAAAATGAACAAAACTGTAAAATTTAGAAAGATGAAAGAATAGGAAAGAAAGGAACAGTACGCCTGTTTGAGCCTAATTAAAACATTGTGTTTTGTTTAAAATACAATATATGGTGACACAAACCAATCAGCGATTAAAAGAGAAACAAGTTGTAAAATAGAGATACAAAAGAATCTCGATCGCGTGCGGACGCGTTTTCGAAAATACATTTTGGAGGCAAAAAATCCTTTTTTCCCGCTCTACTCCCATCCCGTTGCCACCAGTGGTAAGCTTGGGGACGTTGAAAAGGGGGAGTACCTTAATAACATTTTTTAATTTTCATTACCGTGCATCGTCACGGCTCTATGCTAACAAAATCAGTTCTTGGGATAAACAGGAATATCAAGGAAGTGGAGACAGAAGTACAAAAAGTTGTGCTAACTTTGTCTATGACGGAGAAGCATGAATAGAAGGAATTATAAGGAGAGACACAGTTAGTAACGAAACAGCAGTGGAAACACTAACATTAAAAGTCTATGGAGGTAGTTGAAGAGCAGCAACCGAGATGACCAGGACACATGCAGAGAATGGGAGAGGAGACAATTGCATAGATGTACGAAGCAACAATACAGATGAAATTATGAAAGATAGTTTACTAAGACGAGAAAAGCGTTAAAACAAATGGACTTGATCGTCATTTTTTCGATTGTAGGGGGTAATAAATGTTCGTTGATTAATAAATAATTAATTGCTGTTTATTAAATGAACATGGGACGTATTTGCATAAGAATACCAGTAAATAACATACCAAAACAAAGAAATCCAATACACTCCCTCCACCTCGTTCATGACATCCAGAAATTAATCAATCAGTGGCTTTTTATGGACCAAATGGAGTATTCGTTCACTCAATAAACACCGGAAACACACAGAACATTCTTTTACTGTACTGAATTGCACAACCAAATTCAGATAACTCACCGGGGGGCAACGATGCCCCCAGGCTAGTCACAAAGTGTCTTCTCGCCTAGGCCCCCCTCTTCTTATTTCCACCTTTGGCTTAATTTCCTAGGTTATTAAACAAAAATAATAGTTTTCAAAAACTACTAACTATTCTACCAAGCAGCCGCATCGGCAAGCGATAGCGCATGCATGTGAGTTTCTGACCATCACAAGGTCTCCTCAGAAGTGCCCATTCTGAGATCAACATCGAGGGTCATACACTGCGATGCGTCAAGGGGTTATCCTTAACCCCAGGCACACCAGTTGTCGATTTGAGTATCGGACATTAACTGGACCGACGGTATACCAAATACCATCGGTTCCCCCGTTGCTGGCAGGGCACCCAGATACCAGAATCATACAACAATCTCAAAAACTGTCTCAGTTTGGTAGCAACATAAAAACCTGACGTCAGGACTTTCAACAACAAAAATGCTACCCTGTTAATGTCTCAAAGAGACAACAATCAAAATACATTTCAGTACTCACTACTTTAGTACTTTAAATCCGGTAATACTCCAATTGTCCATCAACTATGGTCTAGCCACAAAACAAAGGAACAATCACCACTCTGAATTAACCAACTAACACATTCCAGCACTCCAGTCATACTAATGTCGCGCTGCTCCGAAAAGGGTCCCGCCCAGAGGTTTCTTTCTTGTAAACAAAACATAACTCATCTGAACTGTCGGTTCATTCTCGACTTAATAAACATATAGTCAAAATAATCTTATAATCGAACTTTAAGTCAATATGGGTATAAATCAATAACGAAAATAAAATAAAATGGATATTAATAAAAGTAAATCTACTTATTAGAATAAAATTAAACAAGGGAAAAAATGTCGCCTTTCACGATTGTTCACTATAAACTTTAACTCAAACTACTAGTGGCTATCTTTACTTGATTGTTGTATATCTCCCTGGAGGGAAAGTTGCTCACAGTGATAAACATTAAATGTACGACACTAACCTTCAAGTTTATTCCGCATATTACCGTCTAGAGAAAGGCACACGTGAACCCTACACATCCAAAGTGAAAGGCAATGTTTAATTCTGTTCATATTGATTTAAAGTTCGATTACAAGATTATTTGGACTATGTTTTATTTAGTCGGGTATGAACCGAGAGTTCAGACGAGTTATGGTTTGTTTATAAGAAAGAAACCTCTGGGCGAGACCCTTTTCGGAGCAGCGCGACATTAGTATTAGTGGAGTGCTGGAATGTGTGGGTTGATTAATTCTTAGCGATGATTGTTTCCTTCGTTTTGTGGCTGGACCTGAGTTTGATGGCATTAATTTAATGTATGAGTATTGAATGATTGTGGACGTGAAGTGAACCAGGGGCAAATTACCTTTTCTTATATGCTAATTGGATTTTTGAGAGTAACCTGTGAGTACCTAGATTATGTTACATATGAGCTCATATGATAGGTTAATAACTGGCGATTGATGTTCCGTCAGCAACGAGGGATTGTCTGGCGATTACGCTAGAAATCTGTCGATTGCTGTTCCGACTGAAACGTCTGAGTGATTTACCCTCAAGAACGTTGACTTCCGGGTTGTGTCCTGGAGGTGACCCTGTGATGGTCAGAAACTCACAAAAACATGCATGCGCTCGCTTGCCGATGCGGCTGCTTAGTAGAATAGGTGGTAGTTGTTGAAAACTATTGTTTTTGTTTAATAATGTAGGAAATTAGGCCAAAGGTGGAAATAAGAAGAGGGGGCCCAGGTGAGAAGACACTTTGTGACTAGCCTGGGGGCATCGTTACCCCCCGGTGAGTTATCTAAATTTGATTGTGCAATTCAGTACAGTAAAAGATTGTTCTGTTTGTTTCCGGTGGTTACTGAGTGAACGAATACTCCATTTAGTCCATAATAAGCCACTGATTGATTAATTTCTGGATGTCATGAACGAGGTGGAGGGAGTGTATTGGAATTCTTTGTTTTGGTATGTTATTTACTGGTATTCTTATGCAAATACGTCCCATGTTTATTTTATTAACAGCAGTTAATTATTTATTAATCAACGAACGTTTATTTACCCCTTACAAAAGGCCCAACCCAATTCCCAACGTTATTACGACAGCTCGTTAGAACACATCGGCGCGCGTTCTGTAATAATACCCACACAACAAAACTCTGATCGATGCACCGATATTCCTCACAATTCCAAATAAAAACGTCCAGATAATGGACACGTTCACACGAACACGTGACAGCTGATAAGACGGCGAGGAAAATTCGACGGCGCTACAGGATATTAATCCTAAGTAAGAATCGGACACGTTCGTCCATTCCGAAGGTAAACAACAGAGGACGGCGTCGTTTGTATTCATAAACACGCGCCGTATCTCACGTCGGATCAGGTGGGCTTTGGTGAGGGGATTAGTCCATCGATTGGGAGACAGCAACAGGCTGGGGAAAACGCCCTGAGGACGCGTCCGGATTCAGGGATTCGCGAACTAGTGATGGGTCATTCGCTTCGAGGTCTCTTAGCGATGAAACGTCCGGTTGCAAATCAAATAATAGGCTGGGGAAAGCAAATCCATTACTTTTCGTTCACTTCAAAGTTTTATTTAATATGGAGATTTAGGTCAAATCTCTTATAAAAGGCTTGGACCCCTAGTGGCTCTGACTGGGGCCAGGTCTGGACTATAACGTGAATGGATCAATAACGCAAAAATAACTTCTTCACGGTCCCACCAAGACACCCAGCCAAACCTTCTTGGTTTGGTCACCGTTTAGACGTTTCTTCGCGTTTTGATCACGATTGTTTCAAAAACGGTTCGATTTGGTTCTGGTTTCTGGTGTGGCATCCAAAAATCCAGCTACTTCGATAATTTCCAAGATTTTATTGCCAACAGACCTACGTGCGCGGGGCTCATCTTCAACATCCAAATTAGCGGGATGGAATCCCATGTTAAAAAATAAAAAAAAATATTTGTAGGTAGAGAATTTCAGGTCTGACATTCGAATCTTAGGAGTCTCCGTCAAACCGCTTCTATCCAAGGTTATTTAACTCGTGACGTCAAGTGTCATGTAAACATTACCGAGGAGCGTGCTGTTTAATGGTGTAGTATCATTCTTGTATTGGAAAAGCTTTTGTGTGGTGTTTATTGAAAGGACGGTGTAAGAGGTCGCACCAAAAAGTGATTTGCGTGTAGTTTTACAAGCATTTGCTATTATGTATGGAAACAAAACAAGTGTTGTTTTGTACATGGTTATAAAAGTAGTTCAGTCAGTACAGCTAACAAAATTTTTGTAACCGTTCCTCGAGATTATCAATGTATGAAAAAGTTATTTAAGGCCCCTAGACGTGATATGCCCAAAATCGCAAAATTTGTTATAAGTGTTTACCATTCAGTTTCCATTTTGTTATAGCTTGAAGAGGATATGAAAAATTATATGCGTTTAAAGTTGATAGAGGGAAATGTTATAATAAAGAACGACGTTGTTCCCCATATATTCGGCTGGTAGCCAGACTGGAAACGAGCTGCAAGAGCCCCGAAAATAAATGGCAATTTATATATATTCTGACCTCTAAAATAAATGTCAAGTTTAGGGTACATTTCTGATTCTTACATTTTTATGTTTACAAACAGTATGTGTCCAACAACCCACTGTAATCAAATTATCAATGCTATGTTAATTTGATAAAAAGTTCACTTATGCTGTTGCTTTTACGTTCTTCATCTCCGCCGCGTTGAACCGCTTCACTGTACACAAATTCCATAACAATGAACATGCCTTCAGAAGTCATAACTCATAAGTATTTCACTTTTTCTTGGCGTATTTTAATTCGCTTGTCACAAAATGAACGAAAACAACAAACTGATAAATTGACGGGCTGAGGCTGACGCGTGACGCGCTGACCTCAGATGTAAGCAAGCGGTCATTTACAAGACACCTGACGTCACGGCCAATATGTTCGCGTTTTGGCGGTCCCTTTAAATATTCACATTTTTAATATTAAAAATAAACCTTACGATGCATTTTTTTCGAATTAGATGCTACCTAATAATATGCAATTAAATAAAATATAAATACATGGCAAATACCCAATTGAGCAATTGACCAATAATTATAAAACTATCGAATACTTTTTCAATAAGCATAAGTATGAAGCTATGTGATTAATACATTAGCACTTGAGCAAAGAAATAATGGATTTTTTTCCCATTTTGGACCATTTTTGCATAATTATAATTACTTTTCGGATGTCTACAAAAATGAAGGAATGTCCAATGCCTTCGAGATACATAAAACTTCATCGATTCCTATTCTACAAGTCATTTTAGAGTAGTGTTGTAAAATAAACGCTTCTAGTACGCTACTACATCCGTAGCCGTCGAAGTACGTGCAAAATATGGCTAATGTTCACCTTCTAAGGAAAGCAAGAAAATATTCGCGAAATGTTAAAAATGTCGTCCAAATATAGTGATGTAAAAGTTTGGAAAAAAACTTTTTTAAAACCCTCAGACATAATTTTTACGGCAAACCCATGCTTTTTCTTTTGGTTTTATAGTTTATAAATCAAGATATAAAATATTGCTATCTTGCAAAACAAATTTTACTGAGTTTACTTGGGATTCAAAACATATCTGAATCTTCTTCTGTTGTTCTAGACGAAAAAATGTATATTAATCAACCTCATTTAAATTTGTATTTCTACAATTATCTGCTAACATGTTTTCGAACATAATACATCTATTACGATAACAGAGGGAGGAGTGTTACTATAAGAAACGTAAATGACTCGTAATTGTAATCAGTGTTAGAATGCATGTCATGTCTATATACCAAAGCAATGGTATGATGTAAGTAAGAATTTAGGATGGCAATGCCATCTGTCAGCATTACACTGACATGATGACAAAGCCACCTAGCTGCCTTAACGGGTACTACTTCCTAAAGGAAGTGACCTGTAACCTGACAAATTGGCATGCAACTGCATACTTCAATTTGTAATCAGTGTTGTATTTTGCTTTAATTCGGGCAGATAATCTAATAAGTTATTAAAATATGTATTCCATCAATATATTATCTAATCAGCAATTCTTAAACTTCACCAGGAAAAATTATCGACGTTCCAGTCAATCTTATAGAATTTATTTTAAGTACTCGGATTTCCCTTTCTACAATCGATCACACTGAATATTTCGCAGTGATTCGAGCGGTTCTCGCAATTAGCATATTATCAGAGTTACCTCAGGCCCTGCGTTGCTTTTGTCCGAAAACCGCGGACAAAAGAAATTCTTTTTTATGTCTTTGTAATGTTTCTTTCCGAAGAAATACACGTTTGGGTGTAGGTAAAGCTTTTTGAAATCACCCTATACACAATAGATACTTGTCTACAAAAGATTTTATATCCATTGGTTTATTGATTTGACAAACAACCATTGCCTCACATAACAACACGATTTCAAAATAAATATTGATTAGTATTTAGTTATCTAGAATTTGCGCTAACGTGACTCATTTTGTTGTAAAATAGGTAGTATGACAATCTAGTTTACGAGACCTATATTGGATAAATAATATACCTTCTTAATAAAATAATAATAACTAACAGCTACAGAAGACGAAAGCTTTCAATCGATATTTCACGTAGACTGATATCCCTCATACATGCTCCGACCAATTTGAAAGTCCTTTCCACAGTCACCTCGCCAAGAAAAAAAACTGCACGCGCAACGAAACCGACACCGCATTATCAATTTTCAAGGATGCATATTTTGTCAGGAAAAGCGACACACGGCCACTGCGATCTCTCTAGCTGTTACGTAACGCCCGTTGTTCAAATAAACTTGAACTGATTAAATTATTTATAAGGCCGGAGCGGTGCAACAACAATTCGGCTCTCACTCCCTCCAGTCGAACATGTTTAACCAACACAAATATTTGAGCACTGTTTATATTGCTGGTAAACTCTAATTGTTAATTCGACAGAGTCAACAGTGAGTTTAGAATGGCGCAAATAAAACAATTGTTATTACAATTGAATAAAGCAGGCGAAATTTTCCGCTACCGTTTCCACCAAAGGAGCAAAGTGCGAAATTCCACAATTAAACGGAAATTATGTTACGAGATTTACATTTCGCTTGGAATCAACGCGTTGAGTTTCTTAACGCATCTGAAAGTCGAACGAAAGGAATTGGGAATTTTTACAGGCGAGCTGAAAATGAAAGGTGTACGTGGGGTCAAAGTTCATGTTACTAGGCATCTCGTTAGATGCTATATTTTCATGATAAAGCAACGGAATCTAATGACGAAGCCCATAGTAGAAAATCTGCTTCAAAATCACATTTTATCACTTTAAGAGTTAAGCAGAAATAATTCACCAGAAAAAGCATTATTAAATTATTATTATTATTATTATTATTGGTGAAGACAAAAGAACATTATCATACAGTTAATCAAAACCAAATTAAATGCAACAGTCGAATATAGAAAACGTCAATACCTAAATTATTAATCGATCGAACACAAATGATTATTGCAGCCAATAGAACATGGTCAAAAAAGACAATCAGCAATGTTACACTTTTAACACTTTCGAAAGCAAACGGCAATAAAAAAAGTCAAATGCCAAAAAAAATAAAAATTGCTTATTGCGACTGCAAATGTGAAGTTGAAATTAAAGTACTTCTAAAGCTTGTGTTTGTATTTTCAAATCTCACTACTGAAGCTCTGTAAGAATTGTTGTTTAGGTGCAAAGGAAGCAATGGTGCTATTTAGTTACAGAACATTTCATTTTGAAAACCTACCCCACACGGACAGATGTGCATCAATACGAAAAAAGAAGAAGAATGGCTATCTAAAGCCTTAAAGTGATTCTTATTTAAATATTAAAAATATTCCCATTAATCCTAAATGTCCTAGAAGACAATATCAAATTATCTTATGATTTTGCTTTTCTAATGTAGACAATGCAAGAAGATCCAAACAATTTTTCGAATTGTTAGTTAACCTCTTTGCATATCAAAAATCTCATGTAAGTACTTTTTATGATAATATCTCTCAGTAACAATTTATATCAAATGGTTAAAACCAGGAAATATAATGTCCTTAAATTTAATTAGGTAAGTTTGAAACCAATCGAGCATTTTGTAGTTACTTACCCAGTTATTCTAATCAGAGACAGGACTGTACATAAATGAGGCTTACCTGCAACAAAAAAAAAGCAATCAGCATAATACGTCACGAATAAATACAGTGTTTCATGGTAATTGGAATTGATGTGAAAAATGCGTGTAAGGTTCAGTGTTATCAGGAATACAAAGAAATTATAAAAAATTACCTGAGGGAGAGATTTACTATCTGTAAAGCGACTAAAATAAGGTGTATTTTACGTTTGCTGCTAACCGACATGCTATCTGGCGCCATCTTTTCGTACTTCTGCACGACGTTAGTTTTTGTACTCGGCTATCCGTTTACTCTGAGTGCGTCTTTTTAAAGTTCAAAAAGATAATAAGTCAATACAGTGGTTGATGCAATCAGTGTGATATTAACTTCAGCAAGTTAGAACAAAAAACTAAAAACAATAACAGTTTTCATGTTGAAATAGCCTAAATATTGTTAAGAACTTTATCTATGGCGGGAAGTCCCTGAAGATGTATAGCATAGACGTGTCTTATGTAATAACATTTAGGTTCTTACATAAAAACGTATAAATAGGTATACCAATTAAGATTATTAATCTTTAAGCCTTAAAAATAAAGTTCAATCAACATCCTATTGTGCAATGCAAGAGAAGAACTGCTGAAATGTGCTTGTATCCTCCAGCTCCATGTTGTAGAAGTAAATTACTAGTATATCATATTTTAGTTTAAAACTTTTACTTCATAAGGATCGTCAATCAAAGAGATGGATGCAGTCGGCACAGTCCCAATACTTCTAGATCTTTAACACTTTTGTACAGATAATTTACTAGGTCTGTTCTTAAAATGGTTTGTAGTTATAACGTTACAAATTATAATTAATTTACCATAAGTATCTCAAACGAGATTAACAGAGATGTTACCATTGTAACATCGCACATTATTTTTTTCTATCGATGAAGTATAATGGTTGAATTTTCATTAATGATTTAGCCAAATTTCTTATCCAAACTAAGTAGAAACTGAAAGTTTTTATGCAGACGAATCATCTCCAAGGAATACTACATCAAGCGACAATAAACTTCCACTGCTGATAAGCTAAATCCAGAACCAATAATCAACAGATGATCGCTGCACTGCTAATGTAAATTTCTTTCTAGGAATTCGTCTGCTTCGACACATTTTGAATACTTCGAGTTGGCAGCTTCCCAGATCCGAGGAAATTTATTACCCGTTGTTCGTGCTCACTAAATATTGACTAAATTTATCAGTTTCAGCTGACATGGGTCGTCGAACTGAAATTCAATTAGCAGGCAGCTGCGTATATTTAATAGACACGTCAATTGACAATGGAATCTGTGACGACGCGAACAAAATATGGAAACGCTTCAATTCCACAGGCGATGTCCCATTACCGCATGGGACTGAATTCAATTGTGGCCCATTCGCTCGCGGGATGGCGGTTTTTAGAGAAAAGCCTCGCTGGTAATAATTAATTTCGACGCATGCAGCGACGTGGGAGAAAACAAAAGCATGCCAACGCGATGTGGACGGCGCCGGTAAATTTAATAAAAATCTCATCAGGCAGGCGGAAATTCAAGAGGCAGGGCGCTGGCGCTGGAAATTCGAGGGATATTCCTTTAGAGTTAACGGATTGGTGCCAATTTGGAAGGTGGAATTTGATATCAGAGGTGCGCCAAGGGAGGACGAAGATTGTAATCTAGATTTTCCTGATGAATTTTCGTTTAGTACAGTCCCAACAAGTCCATTTGCGAAGAACGTGGACAAGATTGATTATAAGAAAATAACTATTCATTAATTTAACTTTTAACAGTGGCACTGGCTCACTGCCAGTAGTGTATATGTCCTCTTTGGGTCTAAATTATAGCATTCAACCCTCATCGCATTGAATTCGTCAACTTTGCTAAGCATATTTCGGGTACCCCTTCAAATTCTTTTAGAACGGTCAAATTTAAACCCTTGAATGGCCTGTGGTATTGAAGAGCGATAATGAAGGACGCGAACTGAACCCTAAAGAATAAAGTTATGGACAACATTTTGCAGTGACGTCATTCATTAACAGTTAGCCTTGAAGAACATCTTCAGCTCGTTGCATACACATATTTCTTGAACACAAACGAAAAAGTGATTCATCAGTTGAAACGGCAAATGAGCCCTAGGAAACCTGTTCCTGCGAAAGACTTTTTTAAAGTTGGGTAATCATGCTTCTTAGGTACTTTTAGAAGACGATGTTTATTGCTATTGGTTTTCGTTCCGTCAAGATATTAAGAGCAAGAAAGCTACCATCAGTGACAGTTTTCCATGATTTTCATGCCGATCTGACACAAACTCCTTAGACTGTGTTGCTACAAAATATAGTCAATTTTTCGAAACATATACCGCCGACTCCGACTATTATCCATTAAAGATAGTTTGAATAAAATGAGCAAAAATTAGCTTCAAAACTTGCTTTAATATATGTCAAAATCAATTTCAAAACAAGCCCATACCGGCCTATATACATATTAGCCACAGTAATTTTAGATTACCCAGCTTAATAGCGATCCCCTAGGTGACACGATAGCCAGATTATCTGAACATTGTTTAAAATCTACCTATTTCTTATGGAACGATAATTTTTATGAACAAAAATTAGGTGTGTTTTGAACAGGTAGCGATAAACAGTTTTCAGTTTAAGCCAAAATGTTGGTATAGGTACGTAGATGATACTTTTGTTATTTAGCCTCACGGTATAGAAAAGTTGGGTAGGTTTTTAAATCATTTGAACAGTCAAAATACTGACATAAAATGTACTATGGAATTAGAAAGCAATGGCAGTTTACCTTTCTTGGATGTCCAAATTTACAGAATAAACACTGGACAGTTTGGACACAAGGTTTACAGAAAACTAGCACACACAGATATTTACATGCCACATCCCACCACCCACCCTCTCAAAAGAAGTCTTATAAAGACGTTATTTGTTAGACCACAACGGATTTCAGACGATAGTTCTTTACAAAAAGAAATATATCATCTTAAATCAGCGCTAGTAAGAAACGCTTATAGCAGTAAGAATATTTGGTCAGTTTTTAATAAAAGTGCTCATCAAAATCAAATAAATTCTCAGCCAGGACAAAGTAAATTGAAGTTGAGTTTGCCTTATGTACAAGGCCTTTTGGAAAAATTAAAGAGGATGCTTAGAAAACACGTTATTTTAGTTGTTGATAGTACATATAATTAGATAAAATTTTAAGTTCTCCTAAAGATAAAGTACATTTCGAGAGTGATGGTGTCTACAAAATTACTTGTTCTTATGGCAAGTGTTACATACGTCAAATTAAAAGAAAAGTAGGTACGCGTTTGAAAGAACACATACGTGCTACTAGGCTGCAACAGATAGATAAATCTTCCGTAGCTGAACACTCATATTTGACTAAACACATGATTGACTTTGATAAAACAAAAATTTTACATAGAGAAGTCTACTATTTTACTTCAATTGGGAAGGAGGGTTTTATTCCAAAAATGAATGGGATATATAGTAGCAACTTTGAATTACAGAAAAACTTGATAGGAAAATGGGGAATCACAAATAGGTATAAGAGAGAACGACTGCTCTGCGTTCATCTGCACAAGTTAACATTGGAAGCATCAGTGGAAGGTTACCAGCTGCATCCTATGGCGTTGGTGTGCCCATATCTTAAATTTAGACATCCAATAGTGGAAAAACCCAAAATTTAGAAATGGACCACATGAGGTTTAAAGACCTTAAAAAACTTTTCCTCGGCGCAGAAAATGAAATAGAACTCAAACTCGCGACTTTATCAATACTATGGATTGGTTGACCTGACCTGGTGCAAACCAATAAAATCCCAAGTAACTGGACCAGACAGCACTTAAAATAATCGCAATATTCCACAGCAACTGCTTCAACCGTCACATCCCGATCCATATCGAAGACAGCAATAGCTCACGTGCCCGTTCAGATCCAACGCACTCTGGATTTTACCGGACGGGACCAATCGATTCCGGGCTTTCTCCATGTCGGGCATAGCAAACAAGGCGTTAGCTCACCCCCTGCCACCCTCACGTGCACGGCCAGTGTTTGTTCTGTCGCGGCCACCTATGTTATGGAGTTTTATTTTTCGACGATTCAACAGGCCGGTGGGCATGATATCACAACAAAAACATCGCTGCCAGGTTCTGAACGCCCAATCGATAGTCTAGTCTATCGTTGATAAAGAGATTAGGTTCTCTATGGATAAACATGATACGTYGAAGGAGCCGTTTGTTCACTGCACTGTGTATAACGAAGAGATGGCCACGCAAAAAATAGGTGGCGCGGGAAATAAATGCCATAATACCTTTTTCTGGGTTTTTATGCAAATATACCAATCGAGTGATAAGAAGAAAAAAACATTGTAACTGCTCCTTGAGAGGAGTTTAGTTACAAATGTTGCGAGGCAGCGCTATTTGACAGCGGAGCGAGGTCGTGGGTTCACTATAAACTTACCTTTATGGTAAATTTACAAATTGCCCAGGTAATACTTTATGGGCGCAACCAAATTTTTTATTATTAAAGTAACTAATACGGCCACCGTGCGGGAAATTTGGAAAACCGCTAAATAAATGACCACTTGGAAAGATACAGTTTTTTTATATAAGATAAAAAGAAGTTATAAAATATTTGCAGGCGGTTGTACACAAGATGGGAAGTACTGATTGATAATTAACGTATATGCGGTGACCAAACAGATAAAATTTGTGACTCTTCGCAAAGCTTTGCTCAGATTTACAATTAATCTTTATATATCGATCTCAATCTGATCTCATGTACATTCAATAACCGCTACGTATAGTGTAATATCGAATTTTTAGAATTTTTTCCATACACATAAATCAATGAGCATTATTTGGTATTATTATTTGAACTGCAAATATATCTCATCTAATTTTAATGCATGACTAAATTCCTATTTTAATGAGTAGTATCTATTTTTATAACCATGAATGGTAAACATTCGAATTTGAATGCGCAGCCCATACTTTCTAATTTTTGATCGCGGTGTGCAATCGTCCTTTGCCCTGTTTGTTCACAGGTTAAAATTTTCTTTTAATTCGGAGGGTCATAAACGTAGTTTCTACCTGTACATTTTTTTGGAAATAAGAAGAAATCGGAACTATTCTACTCCTACTATAATCGGTATTGAAAGCATATGTGTTTATTAATATTTTAAAGTTTTACAGCATATCAAGTGCAATATTTTTTACTTATTCAGTTATACCTACATATATGCTTACATTTAGCCACTTATTAAGAGGCGTTTGTGACAAATACATTTCGTAGGGTAACTGGTCAAACAGATTATTGCTGATTTCAAACCATGGGGCAACTGAGTACCTCTGAAACAATTACATATGTTCATTCTTATCACTAGGATCTGTCGCGGCATATACCTGAGTGCTTAATCGAGCATACCCTACAAAAGTATGTTAAAACCATTGGAGAAGAAGCAATGCCTGATGGAAAACCAGGTAATAAGAAAGWGGAGATACGATTACCTAAAATCTATAAAAAAAAAAGGATGGGTTAATGACTCAGGCGTTAAAAGAAAAAAGAATAATATTCTACACGCAGGAGGTGAAAATGGTTTCGTTCCTAGAGTCCTGTATCTTATATGTAAAAACTTAAAAGAAGCAAGCGCCGATTATCATTCTGATATGAATGCGGAAGTGTTTGAAAACTGGTTCAAAAACATTTTATCGCCCAAATTGCCACCAAACAGCGTCATAGTAATGGACAACGCTAGTTACCATTCGGAGCAACCGGATAAAATTCCTAATACAACAACTAATAAGGCAACCATTCAAGAGTTTTTAAGAAAAGAAGATTTATATTTCGAAGAGGACTACACTAAAAAACAATTGTTAGAAGTGCTTGGCACAAAAAATTTTTCGAAGAAATTTAAAATTGACATTCGCGCTTCTGAAAGTGGACACACCATTCTACGATTACCCCCATATCATTGCATTTTCAACCACATTGAAATGACATGGGGGCAGTTGAAACAAAGAATTCGACGAGGGAACACCGGTGGAAAATTTAGCAATGAAATGCTGCTAAAAATTAGACACGAAGCTGAAATAATAAGTGTCGATGCATGGAGAAATTCAGCGCGGCGTGTACTGGACATTGAAAATCGGTACAGAGCGAATCATGTACAAGAAGTAATAATAGAAGTTAAGTTAGCAGTGAAAGTGATAGTGATTAATTTTCTTTAGTTTGTGACTCTTGTAATGTGCTTATTAACAAGCTGTAATGAATATAATCGATACCGTGTATAAATTTTTTGTGCACTATTGTAAATTTATGTAAATAATTTTCTACTTACTACTTTGTATGTTTTTTATATTTTTGTATATGCAAAGGCGGTTATTTTATACATCGGAAAATTTAAACCCTATAAAGTATCACATAAAATTAGCTTATAAAAGCTTCTATGTTTTATTGATTGATAAGTTATCACAATTAACAAATTTCAAAAATTTATAGTGCAAAAGTTAAKATTTTAGCCAACAAGATTGTTTTGAATACGGTCCATTTAGGAACTTTGAAGAATGCCACTAATCCCAATAGTTTAGGACGGCCGATCATAAGGTTGTAAAAACCCTCATTTACAATACAATAGTTTACGACGGCTGTAAAATCCTTCTGCATAAGTCAGTCTCWTAGATCGTTGCTTGATACTTTACCTACTGTTCCAATTTCTGCATTGTACTAACTGAACATCTAATTTCAATATCAACAAATAAATTTAAAATTGCATCTTTCCCACAGATAAGGTTTGGTTTTAACACCTGGTGTGGTTTAATTGGCTCAACAATCGTAAGTCCGTATATTTTTTTAAGGAKAATTACATTCAATTTMCGTGAGACATGCTGGACGAACTAAATTTAGAAACTCGTATTACGAGGGGTGTACAGTATTTATTGTCCCTAACATATAAAATAACATTATTTTTATACAATTTGTTCCGCCTATATTCTAGCATAGTTAGTTATACCCTTTAAAAGAAATCGGGGTTTGATCACACAAAAATTCGTTGGCTGCTATCATGACTTCGCCATTACTGCCAAATCTGCTTCCCCGAAGACATTCGACTTTGGAAATAAATAAAAATCATTAGATGCTAGGTCTGGTGAGTACGATGGGTGACGTATCAATTCGAAATCTGCATTGCGTATAACATTTGGAGCGTTGTCCACCAAGAAGAGGAAGTAGTTAGGTGCAAGGTGGGTGATCAAGAAGTTCGCTAGAAAAACCGTAAATGTTCTTCATGATTGTGGTATAGGGACAAACATTGCGAGGAAAAGAATTATCCAACCTTTGCTTTACTCATTACATCTGGTCAATAAACAAGGCTTAATGCCTCAGGATCCTTTTGCGCACAAAAACGATTGTCGKACCAGGCATTGTTGACTGCATTCGTAAAATAAATACAAAAATTCTMTCTGCAAACTTGAAAATTAATTATATAAAATACAAACTGGAATTTCGGAACGCAAATGATACAAATACTTCACAACACTAATCTATTAAATTATTAATCATATAAGCTTCTGCTTTCATCAATGACGATATACATAACAGTAGGACAACAAATCAATTGATTAAGTACACCTTCTAGCGAACAAAAATCAGATTATCGTATCCAAGAGGATATTAAACAAAGCAGATATCGTCCAATACAGTCTTGTTTGTTACATTATCAAATAAAACCCCTTTTTGTCAAGAGCCACAGCTCCAATATACACTATACTTTTAATACAATAGTGAGTGTACGAATCACAATTTTACGTTCCATCGTCATTCGCTTGTCCAAAACCATCAGAGTAATGTTTAGAGGCTTTTATCGCTCCCCGTCCGCTGTGTCGAGTTTCCTGCATTGTTCTAGCTGGCTGCCACGAGTAACGCGGTTTTGATTACGACCTTGATACAATCTCTCATACAGAGATCGTTTACCTACGCCAGCATAATGCTCTGCATTATATACCTGAAGACCAACCACTTTTTATCTGTGTAATGCCACTTGCTCAACCGGAGCTCTAACGACATGGGAACTGTGTACGAGTCGGGACGTCCTTTATGCAGAAACTGACGGAGCATGCATCATTAGAGGGATCTGATTCGATTCGCCCATGTAGTTTACGTCTAACAAGACGGGTGAATCGAAACGTCTTAATGAGATAATCACGGAGCAAAATGCGAAGCGATATTATTACGATTACAGCAAATTTATGAAGTTCTCAAGTTTTTCTCAATATAGCAATTAATCAGTGTGTTCCTACATATTCCTCCAAAGCACCACAGGTAGAAAAAATTGGGGACTTGCCTAAATCGTATCCACGTGCATTTAAAAACGTTTACTCATTGATGAGACGCAAACAAATGATATGGCGAAGGTAAGATTATGAACAACTAATGTCAACGCTGATAAAATATGAGAAGTCGTTTAAAACTCAAGGCCAGTACCTAGACCAAATTTATGATGCACGGGTTCACTGCCTTCAGGAACAAAAAGCTAGTAAGTAGTAAGATAAAGTGAGTAAGATGTTTCGTCCTTTGGAAAGTAATGAATCTGAGGATAACTCTGTCCTTTTCAGGACCAACTACGTGACGAAGGACCTGGTGGTGCATAAACTTCCAGGAAAAAGGAAAAGTCGTCTTATCAGAAGAAGATGCACTAAGCCAATTAAGGAAGCAAGTGACCTGCTGCAGTTACCTTATGTGAATGTGAGAAGGAGAAGACCTTTAGTAGAATCGGTGATAATTTGGGTAAGCAAGTTACGATAAGTAATATATTTATAATTAGTATGTGTTATTTTACTATCTAGGAACGGAAATTAACAAGGTTATATATAACATGATAAACAAAATATAGTCCCATCGTTGCAAATTTAAAAACGACACTGATTTGATGATGAATCATTCAAGAAAAGAAAAGAATGGTCATAACAATTTCCAGTTCTTTTTTTAGCAAGTTTCTATCAATTCTCAAAAATTATTCTGTAGGCAATGATGAAATGCCAAAGAGGCAGCAGAGTTCCTTTACATACATGTGACAGGTAAAGCTTTAGGAGCGTTCAGAACGTTCAATAACTAAAGTATGCCCATACATAAATGTTTATAATCAACATTTCAACAAAAAAATGACACGTTAGGCAGCCTATAATATTGTGTACTGTAGGGATTACCAAGAACTGCTCCTTGGGTAACACATACTGCTAAATATTTGACAGGAGTCGATATTACATATCGACATATCGATACTTGCAGTATCCACTTGTGTGTTGACGACAGACCTTCGAAACTTCAGTTCATTTGCAGCTAAATATTCTCTCAAGATTATTCCAAGCAAATCAAGTGTTATTGTGAATTCCTATTGTTGAATATGTTAAAAACTTAGGCCTTATAATTCATTATGTCACGTCATAAAGAACCCCTAACACACTGTACACGTATCTTAAAGCATACATGACTTTGAAGAGAATCTAGGCAGTTAGGTGCGAAGATAAATTGAAAAGTATTCGGCTAAACCCAGATATGGTACAAATTTACCCGACGTTTTTATAGCGTCATATGTTTCAAAATTAATCTGGCTGTGTAATAACAAAAAATTCTGTCAAATAATAATCGCATGACAGGCCGCGGAAGTTGCTAAAGTTTTACATTTTGCAGCAACGGAGCCAGCTGGAAATTCGTCCGGTTATTAAATATATTCATATTAAGGGTTTATCCCCGAAAGATGGCACATTACGTGAATCTTCTCAACCGTTCTTCCACGATTAAAGCATGCGCCGCGTTCAGGAAGACCAAAAATAGTCACTACAACAGGAATTGTTGGAAAACTTCATAAACTTGTGTTAAATAACAGGCGATTGAAGTTGATGGATATAGCGGATATTGTGGGAATTTCAACACAACGGGAATATAGAAGTTTTGAGCTTGTTTAAACGAAATACAGTAAATTTTTGAGGTAAAGAATGAGACATGGATTCACCACTAACCTAACTAACCTGCCCCGAAAGAGGTAAATCAATTCTGATGGCCGAAGGCATTCTGTTAGTGGATTATCTTAAAATAGGTGAAACAATTAACGGAGCATACTATGCAAAAAAATTCAAGAAAAGCGAACCGGATTAACACTATTGTTACTTTAGTTTATTTCCAAGCTTGAAAAAAGTATGGGTCTGAAGAAGATATGATTACTGTCACAAACGAGAATTTTGACCAGTTGGACGAAAGGGATGGAAGTGCATTGAACTTGACGGGGATTAGGCTGAAAAATATGTTTTCTTGACTAGGCCGGAGACCTCCTTGTGCAACAGCTTTGTTTTGTATCACTTCTCGTGCTGTTCCAGCATCGCCAATTTTAACAACTTTAGGTGAATGGTCGAAAGATTTTACTGTGCAAGTATCCGATGATGATTCGGTCGACAATCTTGAGACCGAAACGACGACGAAGCAAATGAAACGATTTGGGACGTGTCAAAAATTGTATGTGATAGGATAAATACTTAATCAACGTTCCCTCGCTTTAATGACACCCACTAAGGTTAATAGGTGTCTCTAAACTGAATGCGAATCACGTCGATGATGATTAATCAGCGATAGCGTGTCAATTTTCCTTTCGACGGCGATGATACGTACACCAGGGAAAGTATTGCACGAAAGGATCTATGACATTGCCGACTTCTTTCACGCAACGTTAACCGCGTCGCTTCCTAAAGAAGCGAACAAAAATTCTGTTTTCAACAAACTGCGGTGTTGAGTACAGAATCCGATTATTTCGGCGCGAAAAAACTATGGAGTATCTAATGAGTCGTGAATACTTTCTCTGTTAACTACTATTTTTGCTGTCAATCCAGTTAGAAGCTCGAGTTGTTCCCGTATAATTCACTTTCATTCGATTTAAAGCAGAAGATTGACACCTTTATACAAATCGATGGGTCACCGGACGGATAAAGACCTAAAAAGCTTTCCCCTGTACACAGATCAATATACAATTGTCTCTAATGTTCATCCGATCAGATTTAGTACTTCCATGCAGTGCCAAAGTGAACACGACCGGCACAAATACTGAATCAATTAATTTTAAGCCTGTGATAGCCCCAGGATCGCTAGTACGAATTCCAATTTAACTGTGCCGCTCGAGATAAGCTCATTTGACGAATTACAATTGGTGGGATCGTTAATAATGGACCCAGTGGCGTACCAAGATTATCAAACTTTGCAAACAGACAATACAAAAAAATAGGAGCATAGAGGGGGTTGCTCAAAATTTTACTATTTCAGCAAAATCAACACGAAGCGAACTTAACAATTAACTGTGCTGCCGCAAGAAAATTTCATGTCAATGAGAACGTGAAGACAATAATAGATTTCGAAACTTAGCTGAAAAACAAATTTCCGTTGTTGGCAAGTTGTGAAAATGCTTTTTTGTCTACTCCTGTATACGTAAATGACAATTATTTCGCGGCTTTAAGTAAAATTTTTCCACTCTAGGAAGTACAAATATTTTCACATATACCTTAGATGAGTTGCTATGCAAAACAGCTTTACAAGCAGTAAGTTGCAATTTGGAATTGAAAGTTTTAAACTGGGCATGATTGAAGCAGCAAATTCAGCATTCCAATAATGTTTTACCTGTCTCCAAAAGTTCATGGATTGGAGAAATGACAACTAAATAAACTCGTTCTCGGAAAACGTCCTTCTGGCTTATGTTGGAGACAGTTTTTGAGTAAATTGGTATAAAAACTTCCAACAGTAGCTGCATGAGATCCTTGCACAGTTCTAAGGATCTTATACCAACTATTCTCTGGAATACGTATAAAATAAATCAATAAATTTGGAGATGTCCCAAAGCAAATTGCAACATCCTATTCGTATTAGGTGTGATTCGAAGATGCTTCATATGCCTAAGTAATATGGAAGAATTTGGAAAGATACCTCAAGGCCATTTCATTTCCAAACACGACAAACAATGTACACTAAGAACTGAACAAACAAAAAAGTGTTGAAATAGTCAAAATTATGGTCAGCCTTATGCCACAGCAAACAATACCAAAAACTTCTCTTTCGGATGATAAAATAAACATAAAAGATTGTAGATGTCTGCTCAGATATATAGGATGTGTTTAACATACATCACTTGCTGCAATCAACACTTGATGTTAAAATGTCGCATCTGGCCAATATTTTTAGTTAGGACTGGATCCAATCCATTTTATGGGTTAAAAATGAACACAGATGTGGAGTAAGTATGGCTTTTTACAGAAGAGAACTTTTGTTAAGAAAGCACTTGATATTTTGCTACTCTTTTCGATTTCATGTATTTAACAGTATGTCTACGGAAGTGTTTTATTTTTACTTTTTCGAGCAAAATGTAGTGTATAAAAAGTTCTGCATTGTCTCAAATGTTGTTAAATACAACCGACAAACATAATTTTTTAAGCCATATAGAGGGTCTGTTAAAAGTACCTTATTTTTTTAATATCGATATAAGGTTCGCTTAATTTTTATAACTCAGGGGATGTGTATGGACATTATTAAATGTCTTATATGTAAGTATGCCATGACAATGATTACATATAGTTATAATTTTACTGATTGCTCAACGTATCCTTCCTTTTAGATGCAGGTAATCACACTATCATTGAATCTTGCACATGTTATTTGATATTTAAGTAAATAAGGTAATTTATTTTCAAGAATAATTTATATTTTTGGTACACCTCGTAAATGGCTTAAAAATTTTGATGTTGGATGGTTACGTTTTACATTTGATACCAGGCAGAATTTCTTATAAATAACACACCGAAACATTGAATATTTGGGCCTTGATTTTCAACGTTGACCAATACAAAAAATGAGAGCTACCTAATTTGGAAGATAAAATGACAGCAGTACTACCCCACATTAGTGTCACTAAAATAAATCCTTTTTACAATCAAACTTATATTTCTTTTATGTTTCAACGCATATTAGTTTATTTGTTAGACGCTAAAATATAAATGCATTATTCATTGTACCTTCCCAGATGGTGCTTTGAAAGGACGTATATTTCTAATGATACAAACATTATAGAAAAATTGGGTTCCTGTTGTATGAAAAGGGGTTTAGAACTACTGACGCACTACGATCAGCAATTCTTTTGGGAATGTTTGCAGATTAGCTGATGACGAATATCTTGTCCTTGTCGAAGCTTCCTGATCTGTTTCTAGCTTGCTCCAAAGCGTAATTATACAAAGCCTAGAAGCCTACGCACCACTGAGCAAAGGACATCTAGCGTGTCTCCTCCCACACCAAAAAGTAAACAGTTCGTTAATCAATACTGCATGGCTGGTAAGCAGAACATTAGCGAGGAAAACAACACAGAGGATGTGTGGGTAATCTGCAAATGTACGTAACGTTCTTCGGCTTACATTACACCGAAAATACGTTTCATTAACGGAATTTCGGAATCCCCGTAGACGGTCAAAGTCGGCGGAGTAAAATGCGGGGGATAATCCCACTCGAACTGAATTATGTCGCGTTAGAGTGTCAATATTGAACGGAAGATTAATGGAATTGGAACAATTCCAGATTATTTCGATTCCAGGCGCACAGTTCGTCGAACGCAATTACATGTCACGTTGCGACCGCTTCCTGGAGGTGTTCGGTAAATCGTTGTAGCGGATGAAATTGGTAAAGGTTCGACATGTTGGTCGTGGAAGTTACTTTTTCAATAGAACATGTTTGGGGTTAAAATTGTGCTCTGATCTCCAAATTTTAACTTTCGAATTCTTAGTCTTTTTCTATCGTTACATAGTTACAAAGAAAAAAATGCGTCATTCCGGTTAAAGTTACAAGTGATTTGACAAAAGTACCTTATAATCGATTCAAAAGATTATAAAAAAGATAGTTACGAGAGAAAAGTGGACAAAAAAAGTTCACAAAATTAAGTGAGTTTGGGTACACAAATAAAAAGGTTATATCCGATATGTATAAGGAAAATATAGTGCCTACGGTAGCCTCTTGAAACAAAAATTATATGATTCAGGATATGATATTGAAAGTTGTGACGAAACATTTAGGCTATTGGTTTTAATTACAAAACGCTTGACACAAGAATGGCCCTTATGGAATCATCACGTTTAAAAAAAAAGTAGGATCCGAATACGTGACTCCGATAAGCATTATCGAGATGAAGGGCGCAACATAGTTTATCTCGACGAAACATGGTTGGATTCGCATGAAGTTGTGAAATATGATGGTACAATACATTGCTGTTTAAATGCACCCTCTATCCCGCGGAAAAAGAATTATTATTCTGCACGCGGGTGGAAGTAATGGATGGGTCCAAAACGGAATTATTTTGTCAGCAAGGAATATAAAAAATTGTTCTGCTGACTATCATCAGGACATGAATGCTTCACTGTTGAGACTTGATTTACGAAACAGTTGTTGCCATTTCTACCTCTTTACATAGTAATGGATAACGCAAAGTATCATTCATAACAATTCGAACTACTATAAAACAGAACATTATCGATTATATGACAAGAAACAAGGCCACCAAAAAAGACTTGTCGAATAAAATTAAAAATCTTAATATTCCTGATCAATCGCGAAGAAAGGACACATCGTGTTGAGACTGCCTCCTTACTACTGTGTTCTCAATCCAAATGAACTAGTTTGAAGTGATTTAAAACGAGGAATTAGCAGAAACAATAATTCTCCTAATTTAAGTGTTAGTGTGGTGGACGTTATTAAGAACGAAGTTGACCAGATGAGTGCTGAAAAGTGGGTAAACTGTGAAAAACATGTTATCGACATTGAAAACTCGCATCCGTCTCCAAGTGTGAACAGTTTAATCATTGATTTACATTCTGATTTGGACAGTGACAGCGAAATTTTTCGAATACATTTGTGATAATGATTTAGAATAATTATAAAATTATTCTTCATGCGGAAACAGTTTAATGTGCGTGTCCCGTTTTGAAGCGATGCCTGTTCACTGTGACTTTTGAGCTCTGTTTCGGCTAAAGGGACTACTTCAATTGGTAAGTAATACCTCATCGTTGGAGTTAAAATCTTTTACTGGGGTCATTTAACCTTATTAGGAAACGGGGAATACAATAACAATACATAGGGCGATATTACCATTTACAAACATAATACACACTGGAAATTAAACAAGATTCTATTCTATACACAGCAATGATTATGCCAGTCATGACGTATGGAGTAAAAGATGCCGCAACAACAAAGACAAACAGAAAAGCTTGAGAAGGGCAGATAAATGTATTATACAACTTCTAGCCAAGGCAATAAATGAAAACGAGAAACAATCAACAGCAAAACTCCTGGATGGCAGAACGATCATAAAAGGATTAAACATACGTGAGGTAATCTGGGGACAGGTCCAAAAGGGAAAGGTAAACCACATATTAAGAGAGGCCTGCGAGCTAAGCGTGGACAAACTAAAAAGGGTAGACAGTGCATGGAGAACAACTGTAGAACGATAGAGATAAAGAGGATAGAAATGGCAAGAGACAACGTCAGGTTATACGACATACAAGAAACCAACAACACCAAGAAAACATTCAAAGAATATGAATGTACCTATACAGGGTGGGCCATCTAACGTTTGCATTTTGAAATAGTGGTTATTTTGAGTTTGACAACACTTCTGTCATTCGTGCTATAACAAAAATTTAATTTAATATTTGACATTTACGAAATGGGTCGCTTTACGCTTGAACAAAATTGGGAAATATTGAAAACTTATTTCCAAAGTGGTGAATCTTCTGTCCAAACTGTAAGAAATTTATGTGGAAAATTCAGTAGAAATGAAATGCCTTCACGACAATTTGTGGATCAATTTGTCAAGCGAGTTCGTGAAACTGGATCGTTATTGAATAAACCAATACGTTTACGTTCTTGTCCAGTGCGTACAGCTGAAAACATTGCTCTTGTTGCTCGTAGTGTGCGTGAACAACCATCAACATCAACTCGTCATCGTTCTCAAGAATTGAACATTTCTCGCACTTCTCTCAGGAGAATTTTGCATAAAGATCTCGGTATGAAAGCCTACAAAGTTCAATTAGTCCAAGAAATAAAGCCTCATGACCATCCAATGGGTTTTCGATTCGCAGAATTGGCTGAAGATCGTTTAGCTGAAGATGAGCATTTTTACCGAAAAATCGGGTTTTCAGATGAGGCTCATTTTCACCTTGCAGGCTATGTCAATAAGCAAAATTGCCGTATTTGGGGATCAGAAAATCCACACGTGATTGTTGAGCAGCCAATGCATCCACAACGAGTGACTGTTTGGTGTGGATTTTGGCCAGGAGGCATCATTGGTCCATTTTTCTTCGAAAACGATGAAGGAGCCACCGTTACTGTCAATGGAGATCGTTACCGTGCCATGCTCAACGAATTTTTGTTTCCAAAAATTGAAGGGAATGGCATGGATGATGTTTAGTTTCAACAGGATGGTGCCAACATAACCATCGATCTTTTGCGAACTGTTTTTGAAAATCGAGTAATTAGCCGAAATGGTGAAGTGAATTGGCCATCTCGCAGCTGCGATTTGACACCGTTGGACTATTATTTGTGGGGTGCCGTTAAAGATAAGTGTTACGTGAACCATCCAGAGACTATTGAGGCTTTGAAACAGGAAATCGAAGTTGCCATTCATAAAATTGAAGCCCAAACAATCGAAAATGTACTGAAAAATTGGGTTGATCGGATGGGGTACTGCAAAACCTGCCGTAGTAGTTATTTGAATGATGTCGTATTTTATTCATAAATGTAAAAGTTCAATCTTTCTAATAAACTTATAACTTTGAAAAATATTCATTAATTTTTTATTTATAGCCGATCAAAAATGCAAATTTTATACGGCCCACCCGTTATAACCTCTTCACTCCAGTCCTTATAAGTCCATGCACTAGGCAGTCGCACTACTAGCAATCAGTATGCACCCCTCCAACCCAGCAAAGACGGCCGGCCCGCGGTATATCCGCGAGTAACAGAAATGCTGACCGTACGCTAGCTCAATCAATCAATAATTACAGCTACTGTAGTTTTGATGAAGGGACAAATCTCAATGGAATGTTTATAAATTATGCACACATCTATGATAAAATACCCCCAACGTCTATTAAATTTTCTTCCTTAACAAACGTGGAATTTTCGTTTTACCGACTGGGTGCGACCTGACAGACTCAGACGCGATTATACAATGCGAATAGGCTAACGGCGCGTTCGCGAATATGACAGATTTCGACAATTAGGGTGTGGGTAGGGTTTGGGTTCGTCAACCCTCTCCACATCCAAGTGGGAGCGCGTCCTTACATGGATACTGTTTTATCACAGCGGGTGATGTCCTCATTAGAGCGCGATCCATTTGATGTTGTTAAACCAATTAGACCGTACTGGTGTGATGATCTCATGTCTGAAAGTCGGAGCCGAGCTACTCTAGGTACAAAACAACGCCGTTCACTTTTGGATGTGCTTTGTAGATAGCTCCATTACGCTCTTGTTAGTTGGGCATGTAGACCTACACACGCCAAATACAAATAATTGCCCATTTGTGTGTTATCTTTATGTATTTAACGTTTTGTTTGAACACATGAGTAACTGCGTATATTGGGTTTCATTTGCGATTCAATTCTTGCGTCAAATATTTATAGAAAAACTATGACGTTATCGCTAAACCAGAAGTGACGTTAATCTGGTGGTTTCCTACTACGTTATGTTACGGATATCCTGTGCAGACGTTGACACAGTATCAAAACAGAGTTTTTATTTAGAATTTACAAGCAATGTACTGAACACATAATGAAGCAAAACCCTATCGAAGTAACACAATGATAGTAAGTGGGAAGACTTTTGTGTGACTGGGCTGTTCAATTCAATTTCACTCAATATAATTAAACTTATAGTTAAGTAGCGTTCAACACCTTTCTGGACTTTAGTGAATATTATTTTTTATGAAAGGTTCAGATGAAATAATGACCACTAATATGATATAACGCTATAAATGATCTGTAATTTGCACATGCCTTAGGTAAAAAAATGCATAAATATTTTAAATTCAATGGCTGGTGTTTAAAAATGTTATTGTATTTGCCATTGCTATTATCTTATTCATACTGATAATATTACATTTTTACACAACACGATTTACAAAGATGTATACCTTTTTGGCATAGTCAATCTGTATAGGTACGATATATTTTGATAACAACCGTCTGCACTTGTTAAACAAGGTGGTGAACATCTGCATGCTTTGTATACTTACAGTATATTTCCACTAATTTGAGCTTGAACAGCAAACGTATGCGTTAAATTGAAATTTTATTTCTTACTGACCCAATGCCCTTAATATAAACCAGCGATTTGAAGCATCTAAGAGATTTAGCAGATCTAACATGAAGTGGCAATGAATTGTATTTTATAAAACCTTAAAAAAATAGAGATTTAGAAGCAGTTGCGTAACTTCTATTCACAAAAATATCACCAGCATTTCGAGTTTCATATTGATGAACATCGTGTGCCCTATCATTTTTGTTAGGTAAGGTGGCACGAGATTATTTATTATTTTATATATAAAGACCATCGTAAGATACAGCATCCTATCCGCAGTATTCAACCATCGTAGAGCAATCAACATAGTCCTAATGGGCGTGAGCCTGGTAAACTTTAGAATAATTCTCATTGCACCATTTTGAAGTTTTTGCAAGCAAGACATACGCACAGTATTCAAAATGAGGTTGTTTAATAGTTTTATATACTCTAATGGTCGTTTCCATAGAGAGAAATTTAACCACTCTTGATCAAAAGAACAACTTTTTTGATATTTTCTTTTGCATGTAGTTAAAGTGCTCTTCAAACGATAACAAGCAGTCAATTGTGAGACCTAAGTATTTATATATCCTTACAATATCAATTCTACAATTGCAAATACGCAAATCTATTTTATCTAAATCTAAAAATTTATATTTGTATTTAGTAGTCACAATCATACCCTTAGTCTTTGATACATTAATCTTTAATCTATTTGAAGCTAGATACTGCTCTACCTTTGCAAGAGTTTCATTCATTTTTGCTATTGCTGCATCTAAATTAAAATCACTTTCAACAAGTAATGTATCATCTGCAAATAAATTTACAAAATCAAAACCAACAAACAAATCAATATCATTAATATATAGTGTAAACAACAGAGGCCCTATCACACTCCCCTGAGGTACTCCACATTCACTCACCGCCTCTTCCGAAACTATATCCCCAATCCTGACTCTCTGTTTTCTACTACTTAAATAATTAACCAACCACTCGTGCACCTTTCCATGAAAACCATATTGAAATAATTTTCTGAGCAATATCGACCTGTCAATTGTCTCAAAAGCTCGCTTCAAATCGAGAAAAACACAAACAATATACTTATTAGTGCTAATATCCGCATAAAATTTACTAAGAGTCAACTGGAGGGCACTCTCACAAGAGTGATTTTGCTTAAATTCGGATTGATAACTCAGCAATATTTCATATTTTTCTACGTGCTGTAAGAGTTGTCTGTAAACTACCATTTCCAATATCTTCTCAACAACAGGCAAAGTATTAATTGGTCTAAATTCGCTGCACTCAATAGTGTTTGCCACCTTTGGTATAGGAAATATAGTACTAATTTTAATTAAGTTGGGCACACAAGCACCAGACAGTGAAGTGTTAATGAAATTCAAAATAACATTACCTATAGTTTGAAATATTCTTTTTAGGATTCTAGGGTTAGTGCAATCATTCACATTAAATTTATTATCCACTCATATCAACTCGGCTGAATTCCGATAAATTTGGATACATATTGCTGTTTTTAAATTGGCATGTATCATTGTAATCTACATCACTCACAATTGAACCAATACTTTCTATAAAACAATTATTGAACCTAAACGCTTTATATGCAATGTCCCGTTCCCTAATTTTGTTTTTAACATCACTATCAAACCAAGGTAACCCATTTTTTATATTAAAAGTAATAATCGGTGCAACTGCATTGACCACTTCTTCACAGATTTTTATGAATTCCAAATACGGATTATCTACATCAACGGAGTTCAAAGACCATTTACACATTCGAAGTTGGCTTGCTATTATATGAAGATTATATTCAAATAATACTTCCATCGACATCTGCTTTGGCCATACTTGCGAAACCATTATCCATAAGCCATCATTCACGCTATCAATCTCTTTGGTAAGAAATGTTCGCTTGCTAAATGCAAAAGCTCCTTTCGAGATGTGTACAACAAGAATTTCGCCCATAACAACGGCGTGAAGCTCGAAAAGAATGTTTTGAAGCGATGTGAACTCGTCCCACTCGCACAGTTGGTTTAAATAACTCCGACGCTCCGGGTTGTTAACCCATGCCACGGTCTTCAGAAGCCTCGGAATACATCCAAGGTCAGGACTAGTTTTAGAACGCATAAATTCCTGCCTCAAAATCCGAGCACATCGATGTGAAAGAAGGCGACGATATTTCGAGGCTCGACGCAGTTTTCCACAATTTATCGACTTCCCCGTGGGGGCTAAAGTTCACGGGGAGAAATAGATTAAATGTCAAGTCATCGCGGTTTACAATATCATCAGTTAATCGAAAACATCAGACGCGTAGGCTGAGCGCTCCGCCGGTATATTATTAAGGTTACTTTTCCCGTATTAAATTTTCATCTGTATTTACAGCTTTAATCTCGAGTACCCCCCCTACAGTGGTACATCTACTACGGTAATTAATTCAGGAGAATCGGGCTTAGGAGGAAAGTTCTCGGCAAGCTCCCGAGTTTAGGCAGGAGATTACGATTTGCATCACGTAGCTGCTGTTTTACCGACGCCACCTCCATAACCGTAATCGATAACGCAAGAAGTTTTATAATTACAAAACTCAACCTCTACAAGTTAAACAACAACTTACCGAACCTCCGGAAAGTGATTTCTATCCACACGCATTTCAAATTGTCTCGAGCCCGAATTCGTTTACTTAAAAGCTACAAATATGAACGCGAAMTTGAAAATGCATGCAAATAACTTCTACATGAACCGCTTTGATCTTCGATGCCTTACAACGAGATCGAAATAGGACTTCGCAAGCTCCCACTGAAATGAGTTACGTTCTTATCGTACTCCAGTTTTGAGGGGAAAATGGTTTTCGCAGTCGCCTAGATATTTCTCAGGATAAACATCAGTACCGAAACTAAAAACGCATCAAACGTTATGAGAGCGGAAAGATCAAGGACTAAAATCTACATATATTGGTAGAGGTTTCTCTAGTATAAAGCTGCAGCGCATGCTACTTGCTGATAAAATGTCGATTTGCGCCAACCAAATTTTGTTCTTCCTACAAATATTGCGGAGAATGAAACTCTGTTGGTCATCCTTATAAGCCATCAACTGTCACATGAATACGTGGAGGGAACTACTGAATAATTGGAAGACGATATTTATACAATGTGATGTGTAAATATAGGCCGCAATCCTTGTCCCAAATTTGAAAAGTTTAATGAAAAATTCGTCCTCATAAAAATCACTTACTTGGTGGTATGGTCCAACTACTACACAATGAATGTTAAAAATGATTTCAGAAATAAAATTTTTACAATGCATCAATAGGTTTTCATCAAAGAAATCAAGAGTAAAAAACTTATATAACAAAAACTAAAAAAGCTGAAATTTTAGTAAAATATCAAACCGAAATAATTGTTTTTCTTAATGAAAGTAAGAATTTAGGATGGTAATGCCATCTGTCAGCATTACACTGACATGATGACAAAGCCACCTAGCTGTCTTAACGGGTACTACTTCCTAAAGGAAGTGACCTGTAGCCTGACAAATTGGCATGCAACTGCATACTTCAATTTTCATCATGTCAGTGTAATGCTGACAGATGGCATTGCCATCCTAAATTCTTACTTTCATACCATTGCTTTGGTATATAAGCAAAACCAGTTCTATGCCGTGTTGTCTACACTAGACCTAAACTGCACTGATGAGCTGTAATGACAGCGAAATAGTACTATCTGCAGTTGGTTGAGGTGTAGACAGCACAGCATAGACATGCATTTTATGTTTTTCTTAATGTTGCCGTTCAAACGTCGCGCAGTATAATAATGTGTTTTCGAAACACATGTATGCAAATTTGCGCTCTTTAACCTGTTTTATTTATTTAAGTTACATTTTGCATTTTGTGTTCTAAGTTAGACTAAAGTAAGGTATGCATTCAGCTTCATACCACTATATAAAAATAAAATCCCTCTTTTCTGACGAAACCCTACCTTAAAATAAGGATTAAAATGATATTGCAGCGCTTTAAAATTGCCTTTATCGCTTCTTATAAAAAACTTTGTTAATAAAATCTCAAACTGACGTCTGAATTATCCCGTTAATCAAAAGCAGAATCTTTAAAAAGTGTATCATCAAAGTGAAAGACAAGTTCTTAATAAAATAAATCAATTAGTCACCACAGAATTAACGTACTAACCTTTTAAAATCTAAACCAATGTATTAAAAAAGACGTACCTATTAGATACACGCACTATTTCATAAAAGAAAACTAAAAGATGTTTTCCAAATACCACCCATTTTATAATTTCCATTATCCATATCAAAATTATTATTGGAATGTCTATATTTCTATAGAATCTTGTATTAAACGCTTGTAATAAAAATTTTCTGGGTAGCCGAATTTTTGTTCAATGAATATTCAACTACTGAATATATGTGTCTTTTCATACCAGTCCCTACTTATATTTTGTTCTGACCTATCTAACATTTATGGCAAGAACAAATTATTCTGTAAATATCGTTACTTTCTTACAGTACTCTTTTTGCCATACCAGAAAATTTTATAACGTTAAGAATTCACTTGATTTGCACAAGGACTTGTATTAAATTGCTTACTGTAATGATTTTTCGCCTAGAATGAAATAATGTCCTTATAAGATTATTCTTTCCTGTGTGATTTTGGTGAAATGTTTGCATAAACAAATTAACCACTATTTGTTCATAAAGTTTAGCATTTCATAAGAAATAAGTATGTTTTAAACAGTACTAATAAAGAAACCACATCAAAACTACCCGTAATTTTAAATACGAAATCTTTCCATACCGCCACTAAAATTTAAAGAATTTTTGTTGAAACTAAGGGTTTTTTCCCTACTTGGGCTGGATACGTATTGACCATAGGTCTTACGGGAATATTAATATAATAGATCGAGGGCAAATCGTACAACTTCGGTAGCTTGCAGTGAAAATATGCTAAAATAGTTAAAAATGATGCGTCTTCATTTGAAAGAAGTTTTAATAAGATCATCACCAATTAAAAATCTTAAAATATCCCAGGGCTTTAAGCATTTATTGGAAACACAGTTCTTTGTTACAAAAATTGAAGGCTGTGTAGTATTACCATGTACTATACACTGCGGTGCGAGGAAAAATTATTTTGAAGTTATCAAATGTTGCTTCAACCTATAGTCATTACAAGATGTCTTTAGAATCCTTGATTTTGCTTTCGTAACATCTATCCCGCTCCCTTGCGCAAAACCCTGTTATGTCGTCACCTAATAAACTTACCAATTTACGACAAACTCTAGTAAAAGGCCCGCAAGTACTCACCTGTAACAAAGAAATAGCACTTAATGACACAAAATAACGTAAGATGTAACAAAACACAAGCATTTCCTTGTCGAGCGGCCTCGAGGAAGCGTTTATTTAGCGGTTACGTATAAAAATGTGAAAGTAATAATTAAGTGTTGATTGGCGCTACTAAATTTATACGTTGAGTGCCAAAATCAATGACGGAAACCGCTACCTGGAAACTAACAACGAAGAAGTTCAAGAGACGATGCTTTGCTGCTGGTAATCAAAGTTGAGGCTCGCGCGTATTCCAGTGAAAGGAAATTCCAGGTGTTTGTTCCAGCCCGAACAGTTTTTAGTATGGTGTGTTACGTAAGTGACTGTCACTTTACAAAATCTTCAAGAATGTGTTTTGATACCTCGAACTTCTTCCGGGATCTTTACTACCAAATTGTAACTAATGGAGGCGGTGATGTCAAAGTCAATATTTGCTGTGAGTGTGAGAATGGATTAGTAACGTCAGTTATTTTAAAGTATGTACAGTAGTGACCCCTTATACTGAACTTCAAGAGACTTACGAAAACGGTTCGCAATAAACGATAAATGCTAGGGTAAAAAAGATACCTAAATTTGATCGTGTAGGTCAACCGGACGTTAAGAAGTATGTAACACTGTGCAGCATAGGGAAAAAACTCAGCGTTCTAAAATAGTTTTGAATTGAAAAGCATAATTCTTAAGACTCGACCGCAGGAGACGGATTCAGATTCGTGTTCAGAGGGTCTAGAGTTATACAAAATTTCAGTTTAATAGGTCGATAGGACGCTATAGGAAATAATTACCATTCATTTAAAGTAAAAGCTTTATGTGTTTTCTTTGAGATTGTGTCTTAGTTCTGTATTAATATAATGCAATAGTGTTGACGAATCGAAAAGGCTTGTTTTTGCCTGAAAAACATAGTAATTAGTGACTTTCATTAAGACCTCTGCTATTTTATTATTGGTTTGCTACAAACGAAATTTCGTTATAAGCAGACATTACTGTATGTCATGAAACTGTCTTAGTTGCATTAGAACCAGGATAAATATCACACTGACGTTGAATATTGGTTAAAAAGCAAACCAACACTAGTATGTTCACTAGCCGGTTGTAATACTACGAAGAAATATTCGTATAAGCTATAATTATCTAAATTGGTGAAAATGCAAACAAACCTGGTTACTACTGTTATCTCATATTCCCCACATCAAAATACTGACTGATAACATACCACTGTAGCTTAAAAATGGAAGTACGAATTTGTAATCTAAAACTTTTGAGGTCTTGAGTTTATCACTAATTATACACGTATTGAATCCGATGCTGCCAGACTAAGTGGCTTCAATGCGGCAACAATTTTGTAAAACTATGATTTGTTAGCAATTTTATCTCAGCTGTTAGACAAATATTGTTTGTTTACAACGGTTATGGATAAAGCGGATAAGCCGTAGATAACCAGCTGGAGTGGCAGATTTTTGTGTAAAACTGACATTCCTGATAGTAAACTAGATTCGTATGAAAGTGGTATAATAACGGTATAATGAAGCTTAAAGTTTAAGTATTTGCGGATAGAAAAATTCAGTGTTTTTGTTTCCGGAGTGTTCATGCGATTTCAGCTATTTTGTGAGTGAGGTAAAGGTTTTGCTTAAACTCCAAAAGAAATTAGAAGGAGATAACGGTTAAATCAAAAAGAAAAATATTGTTTTCTGTTCCTACTTCATAAGTGCACACATATATGTTCAGGATGAACCGCGATGAACTGATTTATTGCTTAAATAGTTTTTAACAAAGATAATTGAAAATGCTAATCTTACATTTAACAGTTTATTTGCACCTTACTATTATTATGTATGGGACACAACATTTTTTGAATGGCGTCATCTAGATGCTTTACAGACGTATTTCCTTCGATATTGCACCATCCTAGGACAGACGTGATAAGAAATTTCTGTAATGGCTTTCTTTGTACGATTCTTGTAATGCTCATTCAAGAGGATATATGGGATTCGTAATTTTAATGACATAACTGTACCCTCGACGGTTTTGGGTTTTAAAACATGTAATGGTTGAACCTTATATGGCCTTAAATATAAGTCTAGCCGCGAAACTTATCGTAAAGTGCTTGTGATGGAAAATAAGTAGCAGTTCTTCCATTGCTGATTAACTTTTTTTGGAATCTCGCGATACTTGCGAATACATACACGATAATTTCGGGTACAAAGGGACTGAAGCATCTGCGATAACTCCACATTTTTCGTATCAGATTAGGTTACAGTCCACATTTGGGAAATTATATCGACTATTTGGGTTCATTTTCGTAAAGTTGCTGTTACTAACGATTTATTCTGAAAAACGATTTTAAAATACATACCAACTGTGCTGTTTTTCAGTATGTAATATGACAATGTAAGTACTCGTAAATACATGCAACGTGCACTTTAGATATGGATGATCGTTGTTCTATAAATTGTGAACCTATGTTGTGTTTGAATTCACAAGGTAATTAAAACTTTAGTATTATATTATTGTAGCCTTAATTCACAAAATAATTACTTACTAAGAAAGCTTTTCATCTCTTTTTTTGCAAAAAAACTCCCTGAGTTAAATAAGAAGAGTATTAATTCCAACAAACTGTTTAACTTTTAATATACCTAAATGATGTCAACCCTATTTGGCGGATAAAATGGTTTCTCTAATTAGCTGTTGTAACAAAGCTATGAAATCATTCAATTGGCAAATTTTGTTTGTCAAAATATCTTAAAAGGCCTACTCGATTTTACGGAATATGACAACATAATAATGGCAATGTTCGATGTGAAAATTAAAATTCCGAAGCTATTAAAATTTGCCCGTGACGAAGCACAAAAAAATAAGAAACGACATCATAAATAACGAAGGTCAAACAGATTTATGAGTTTACCTACATAATAGCTTTAACTGTTGTCTTCTTTAGACCAAAGTTTTATATTTCCTGGTGAAAGGCACAAAAATGGGTACTAATGATATAAAAGCTTCGAAACCACTGCCAAGAATTCACAATATGCTCGAATTAGGCAGAAATGACGTATTGCTTGAGGTAAAGCATTTAGGGATAATAATAAACAGTATTGAGGATCGGGGTATCTCGATAAAGCGCTCAGTAGAAGATGAAAATGGTGCAGAAAATGAGACCGTTGTTAGTACAGATCTGAATGTGACCGAGATAATATTTAACGGGCTACATAAGTTTTGAACAAAAAAGTTGCGCGTAATTCGATGGAAGTAAAGGTCAATGATAGCAAAAGGATATAATAATAATAATAAGACACTTAAGGAAAGAGTAAAAAAATTACTAAGACTTATAAAGATAAAGTGGCGTCTCCCGATACCAATAGAGAGAGCTATGAAAGTGAAAGTGAATTTGATTGCGAAAATGAAACAGATCACAATGGTAGGCTATAGACGATGAAAAATACTACGGCGTTTATTACGATGAAACTTGGTATCTCGAATGAGTTTTAACATTATCCGAGAAAAGCGGAACTGGATCAATTTATATGGACAAGGCTTAATAAAACTATGAACATTGAAAAGCAATTTATTATTTATGGACCTGTCAATTTGGAAGGATCTGAAAAGGTTTCAAAAGAGTACGATATTCAAAAAAAGGAATAAAAAAGTTAATAAAAGCTATATATTTATTTAAGGTACAATTTATAAGTAGTTGACAAGAAAATCGGCAAAAATAAAAGTAGAAGTGCGTGGAAAAGCACCGAGGATTTAACTAAAAAATATTGCCAATATTTATACTTGGAAATAACTTGATATTGCATCACAAAGTAGGTGGCATTACAGATTACTTTGTAATTCTTTGAAACATGTGGAATTGGGTATTTGTCATGTATTTATAATTTATTAAATTCCATATTAATAGGTAGCATCTAATCCACAAAACAGCTGTGACAGCTTATAAATGCGAAAAAATGGATCGTAAAGTGTATTTTTAATATTAAAAATGTGAATATTTAAAGGGACCGCCAAAACGCGAACATATTGGCCGTGACGTCAGGTGTCTTGTAAATGGCCGCTTGTTTACATGTGGGGTCAGCGCGTCACGCGTCAGCCTCAGCCCGTCTATTTATCAGTTTGTTGTTTGCGTTCATTTTGACACAAGCGAATTAAAATACGCCAAGAAAAAGTGAAATACTTATAAGTTATGACTTCTGAAGGCAAGTTCATTGTTATGGAATTTGTGTACAGCGACGAGCGGTTCAACGCGGTGGAGATGAGGAACGTAAAAACAACAGCATAAGTGAACTTTTCATCAAATTAACATGGCATTGATAATTTGATCACAGTAGGTCATTGGAAACATACTATTTGTAAACATAAAAATGTAAGAATCATAAATGTACCCTAAACTTGACATTTATATTAGAGATTAGAATAAATATAAATTGCAATTTATTTTCGGGGCTCTTGCGGCTCGTTTCCGGTCTGGCTAACAGTCGAATATATGGGGAACAATGTCGTTCTTTTATTATAACATTTCCTTCTATCAACTTAAAACGCATATAATTTTTCATATCCTTTTCAAGCTATAACAATATGAAAACTGAATGGTAAACACTTATAACCCCAAAAAGAATAATAAAACTTACAGTAAGAATTAAGATGATCTTCACAACAGAAAAACAAACTTTGCGATTTCGGCATAACATGTCTAGGGGCCTTACACAACTTTTTCATACATTGATAATCTCAAGGAACGGTTACAAAAATCTTGTTAGCGGTACTGACTGATGTACTCTTACAGCCAGGTACAAAACAGCAGTTGTTTTGTTTTCCATACATAATAGATGCTTGTAAAACTACACAAATCACTTTTTGGTGCGAACTCTTACACCGTGCTTTCAATAAACACAATACACAAGCTTTTCCAATACAAGAACACCATTAAATAGCACGCTCCTTGGTAATGTTTACATGACACTTGCCGTCACGAGTTGAATAACCTTGGATAGAAGCGTTTTGGCGGTGCCTCCTAAGATTCGAATTTCAGACCTGAAATTCTCTACCTACAAATATTTTTTTTAACATGGCGTACGATATATATGCACTTCAAGATTCATTTTACGTAATTTTCAAAAAAGGTGATAATACCCAATTACAGCCAAAATCTTGTTTTGAAGTAAGATACTCCTCGATTATGGCATTTCTAGCAATACGGCTTTAGAACGGCAGAAATTGAAATCCGTCAGTTACATACGAGCCACCATGTACAAAAAATTAATAAAATACCGCTTTTTTGTAAGATATGGTTGACTTTGAAAAACAGTAAAAAAGTACAAGCGACGGTTACACGGGACGATGGAAGAGCTAAAATTGTGGGGCTTTTTGGTTCTTTATCATCACGGAGCAAGCAAATCCACGGCCAAGGTAACGTGTTATTAATGCGGCGCGTTCCATGAACTTTTCAATTGTTGTTTTCCACGGTGCCTAGAGCACCGACTTGATTCAAGGCCAAAAAACATAGGTTCCGGTCCAAAATCTTCAAACAAACAACTTTGGCGAGATCAAATACATCCAGCTAACCACATTTCTACCAGCTTGCACTCTAAAGCCACGGAATTTTACAGAGAGCCGCAAAAACATCAACGTACAAGAACTAACTGCTTATTATTGAATTCATTCATTACATTTTTTCCAGTTAAAACCAACAGCGTGGAAACGACCGCCATTCGCGTTACCCAAAAAGGTCCGCGCTGCAAAACAGATAAACGTCTCTTTATTTTTGCGTGGGGCGGCACCTCGTTCTTTCTCGCTTTAGCTTTAGACAAATTTGAGGTCCGGTACCCGGCGTGCTCGACTCTCACGCTTTTAAAAATCGACGAAAAAACGTCGGGCGTAATTTAATAAAAATGATCTCTGGAACACGTACGTGGATGAAAGTCGGCTTTTTGCACATTCTGGTTGGACAATGTCGGTCGTGAAAGCCAACGAAACGAAAAGTGAACGCGGTGCAGCGACGTATGGCGCCGCTGGGGGAATTCGGCTGTATTTGGCAAAGATGGGACTTAATGAAGTTTCTTTTTTTCGAATTACGGCGACCACGCTTTTAACGGTAGCCTGGTAGACGACCTTCGACTCTAAATGGGCTCCAAACCTCGATAATTCATTAGTTTTTCATGTAGCAGATTTCAATATTATACATACAACGTAGGAATATTGCAATGATTCGCAGTTTGCCGAAGTTTTGCAAATTTTGAGTGCATTTTACTGTGTTATAAATAACGTCTTAGTTCATAGAACGCTCGGTAAATCTAAATGTATTAGTCTATATGGGAATGTGCAATTAAAATATCACAGTTAACTGTGTGCAAGGTGGTCGATTCTGGTGTTTCAGCTTTGGCCATTTTAGTTCAAGTGTCGGTTCCAAAATCTGAGTACACTTCAGATGGCGCCAGGTTTGTTGTCTCCCAGGCCAAGTTGATTAATATCAAAAGTAAAGCACCGTGACAGAACCAGCGAGCAATGGTCAAATTGTGAGTTTGTCATTAGCATTAAAACATTTGCATAAGAAAAGTGTTGCATAAATGTTAATGTGCAGATTTTAACCTTTAAGACGACAAGTGTATACCATGCTGTACATACCATCAGTATGGGCGGTAATGGTGACAGATTAAAACAATGGGATATGGGCTTGCAGATTGCAGTTACAGGTACAATTCATCAATACAAAATGATGCACATGAACAAAAGGTGAGAAATATTTCGTTGATTTGTTTATTTTTAGTGTGCTGCCTTGCTGTTGTCCAACTCCGAAGGTGTAATTGATGGTTAGAAAGTACTTGTCCTAGCGTATACACAGGAGTACAAAAACCTGCTGAGTCTCATAAGGAATCATTATTAAATTTAGACCCACAATAGAGTATAGTTGCAAAGTATTTGACCAGCATAGTCCATGGGATTGATATCGTTGTAGTGCAGTGCACTAATTCTTTGTGGTGTCTGCTGTAGAAGTGTCTTATATCCAATATTCTGAGCAAATGTCTCAGAGCTCAAGGTGCTGGTGAAAAGACTAAAATGCCTAGAAAGATCTGACAGTTTACATACAGAGCCAGATGATATTACTCTTATATATTAATTTAAAACCATATTTTGTAATCTTTGTAGCAGAACTTATGCACTGATCGCAATAATAATAAACTAGTGTTAATATATTGATTAAGATATAGTTATGGTGTTGTTATAAAACTGACGTAAAGGTGGACATAGACGTTGTTCATGTTGGATGGTTTTAGCTAAACAGGTAAAGTTGTGCAGAGAGGAACGAAGAAGGGATGCGTCCACACATTGCAAACTGAAGACTGCAGTCTTGTTCTACTTATAGTGATATATAAAATCGAATGTGGTAGTAATTTACTAATAGTGGTATCTGCATTTGCAGTAAAAGTTAAATGTGAAAAAAAGCACAAACCGTCATCATGGGCATTTCCTCTTTTTAATTTCTTTTGGAATTTTTCATGTAAAGAATCAATTTTTTCTTCACACTATCTCTGAATATGTTATTATCAACTTCTTTTAACTTATTTATTAATTCATCGAATGCATTATTTTTAGCACATTTTCCAACAGGTGCTATTGTCCGTCTGTCACACTTATAGCTCGAGAACAGCTCAACGGATCGGATTCATTGGATAGGTATTTGGCCTAACAATGATCAACATGTATGTATATCCTATTCTCTGGATTTAACTTTACATAAATACTGATGATTCTTATAATATTACTCGGTGAAATCTGAACTATTGTCCTGATTCGGGTGTAAAAGCCGTCATCGGTTACAGTTGCTTCCTAACGTTTCACTAGCACGAGTGGCAAGCTTCTTCAGAGGTCTTTCCGTTTCCGGTGCTGATCGTAGACTGCCTACGTCCAGCACCGGAGATGGAAGGACCTCTGAAGAAGCTTGCCACTCGTGCTAGCGAAACGTTAGGAAGCAACTCCAACTGACGACGGCCTATAGACCCGAATCAGATAATATTTCATCACCTGGCCGCGAAAGCTTTAACCAATTCGTCAGTTCTGCAGTTTTATAAATGTGACATGGTGTTCGTTTACTATACCTATATATATATATATATATATATATATATATATATATATATATATATATATGTAAACGTTCACATCCAGACACCAGCAATTTAAAATCAAGCAAAGCTGACGGTTTTCATCCATAAACTTTTGTTTTGCAACAGTTTTACTCGTCTGGCTTAGGTAGTAAACTTATAAAATAGACTGAAGAATATGAATTAATCGTTTTACTTAAAAAGTGGGAATTTCGAATAAGTATGTTTGGTATAAATGGTGCATTTTTTATCTAAAAAATTGCAGTTAAAATAAAAGATAATTAAAAGCTATTAATGTTTAAGAAATTTTATATATCACTTTACAAATATTACAAGACATAAATGATTATTCGAATGTTTGTAGATGTGTCATATTCCTTAAGAATTTTAATATGTTCCCATAGAACTGCCAATGGCTAACAATATTTCATCAATGCCATCAACCTGAGAGCAATATCTGTAATTTAATTTTATGGAACCTTTTTTCGTAAAACTTGAGAGCTCAAGAACAAAATCCATGAAGCACGCGATAAACAAATTGCAACAAAAAGAGAATTGCACAAGGTAATCGTCTGACAGATAATTATTTCGTATCTTATCGCAAAGTAAATTTGGTTGTCAATACGGAAATTTATTCAAACATTTCTGCATAGTTTACTCAAATGACGATATCATTCACCCAAATACATGCCGTTATTTTATTGCTAAAATATAGTGTCTCCAGTCAAGGAGTAGTTAGTTGTGATAGAGCACGTGTTCGGTTTTTGAAATACAACCAAACGTGTAGGGCGAAACAAAAAAATATTCTACTACGATGGACTAAATTCAGATATTTTATTGTGTATATTTTGCTGTCCACCCCCATTAATCTTTACCCTGCGTATAATACGTCTATCGAAGCGAAGTAAATAATAAAAGTATGGTAGTACAAAGTAAATGGCAATTATTAAAGTAAAGACAATAAKTTGTCTAAAACAGGGAAGGAATAATTTAACTCGTCGTTCGGAAATACCCGAGAATTGTCGTTCACTAACGTTTTGATTTCAAAAGCTTCCAAAACGTTCAATCTAACACACTTTGGACAAATGTGTAAAAGTTTTACACTGTTAAAATCACTCGAATAGCATGACACAATTATATGGTTGGCAAAGAAGAATCCCAATGCTCCTCCCTGACTGGCTCACATAGGTATCAGTGCAATTCGAATTAATGGAATAAAACTCAGACTTAAACCATGGGTTTAAAGTGTCCTGATTTCTTACCAAGTGGAAATGTAAATTGTTTCGAGTTTTAACAGCCAATAAAGATTGAATTTTCTTAATATCTTTGAAAGTTTAAAGGAATTAGAGTCAAAATGTGTCAATACAACCAAAGTAAGGAACTGAAGTCTAAATGTAATAAAAATGTATTGTACAAGGAATGTGTCGACTCAAAAAAAATTAGTGTCAGTAGTAGACGTCTTTCGGTAGATTTCGAAAAGGAATTGGGAATTTCTAATAATAAAGAGATCTAAAAAAGTAATCTTAATATCGGTTTCTATTTCACAGGTGAAATTAATCGAAGAATGTAAAGAATTAATGTGAATAAGAACATCTCTCTCAATATCTCTCTTAGAACCAGTAAAGAGGTAAATTATGTTATTTACACATATGTACCAAAAAAGTATATATTTTGAGAAATTTTTGTTGGACATAATTTTGTTTTGTATATTGTTCATGAAAATTTTGGTCCCGTTGTTCTGGACACAGCAGACTATGTTAAAAGTTTAAACAATTTCTGTCTTCTGATTATTTTTTTGGATTAAAATCCCTGATAGATGAGTCTGTTAGTACCCTGAGATATTTCAGATGAGGGTAGATTCGCTCGAAACATGTACTATCTAACACAATTAAAGGATGCGCAGTAAAACATTTATTCATTTGTTTTATTTTCATTCCAATTTGCTTCGATTCCTCAACTCAACATATAAACTTTAAACAAAAATGCGGCACTGAGGTGCAGCCTAATCGGGGGGCCACATGTTTAAGAAACGCCCAATTTCGAACGTCTTCCATCTGCAAGCCCTCGAAATCTGGAAACCGTCTGTGGTAACCCGAGAAGAAGCGACAGATGAGAAGGATCTGCGGTATCCGGTCCACCAAAAGAGCGCGCCCAGTACAAAAACTGCCTGCGACGACCTGCAGACACCCTGATTTCGGAGGAAGCCACCCATCATTTTTCATTTGCTAAAGCCACAGTCGGCACAATCCAAAAAAGGGAAAAGGTCGCTAAAAACCACCGCAACCGTCGCCACTTTACCACTTTAAATGTCAAGTACATTCTAAATAGTCTTTCTCGCCATTGGCGCGTTTAGGCCATGATGTAGACAGGCGAACGTGATATCATCTTCGCAACATTCGAGAGTGAAAGCGGTTTTTTTGCGGCAGGCGAAGGATGAACCGCCGTAATCGCTAAAACCGACAGGATTTCCTGTTCGTACGAAACAAAGCGCCGGCGAAAAATATGGAAATCGACGGACAGGGAATTCTGCTGAAAACTGTTTGATATGAGTAAATGGCAGTTGCAAGAAAGTCCGTTAAATCCGTTTTCATTCGACATTGGTGATGTATAGGCCTGGCCAGGTAACCTTCAAAAATGAAAGTTGAATGCAGCAGTATGACATATTTTACACGATAAGTTTATCGATCAGGAGAACATTCCACGTCTGTATTAATTCACAGAATTTCGATACGAGATATCTGAAATTATTGGAACTCTGTAATTAACGATGGAGCAGATGTTATTTTTAGGTGGGCTTGTTACGTCTAAAGATTTATAGCGGCTGGAGAAGTTTTCACTCGAAGATGATGACAGGACCCTTAATTTTCTCTGTCAAACAGCAATCAGCTGCTTTAATAATCCTGCAAATAAGACCGCTGGAAAGAGCAGAAATACAATCAGAAAACGTTATAAATCTAATCATTATAATTTGACAAAAGAAGCCTAAAACATAGTAAGAAACATTTCACTGAGGCGGAATCCTAAATTCCAGACTAATTTTTGAACTTTAGTTTAATAGGTTTGTGAAGCAATTAACAGACTACATCAACAATCGTCTTAAATCACCATAATAACTTTTAGATAACCAAACTTTCTTTGCACTTAATATTTTGCATTGTTCGTGAATTATTATTTTTAGCCTACTTTTACTTTCACATCCAACGGATGGGAAGCAGTCATGAAAAAATTTGCAAAAACTTTTATTTGCTCAATCGCTTTAAAATGCTCGAAAACATAAAAAACAAAAATTCGAGCAAAAAACAACCCAAAGCGACCTATTGTTTTTGGGGTAAGGTGGGTAAAAGAAATTGCAAATTTTTATTTTTTCCCTTTTAGTATGTGATTAGTAGTTTGCGAGTATGTTTCGTCCCTATAAATCTTCAGTGCAGTAAAGGGTTTAGAAGATATTAGCAAAAAACCGTCACTTAAAAAACAGTTTTTTTCTAAATATCTCCGAAAATACTTAATAAATTAAAAAGTGAATATAGAAAATATAATTTCTCACAAAAAGTGTTTTATTTTTTCCAAAAAAAATGGCATTTTAGAAATATTTCCAAAAAACTGCATTTTGGACCGTTCACGAATTTTTAAATCTTGCTATTTATAAAGAAAATCAAATTTTTAATCGAAAAACATTCTTGCAATTTTTTTTATTAAGTTAATAATTTTCTAGTTATTTACAAAAAAGCGATTTTCAGAATTTATGGATTTTTGGTAATATTACGAGAACAGTTTGTGGTTCCAAAAGATGTGTAGAGATAAAAAAATATTCAAAACCTCATTATTGATCGTATAATATCAGAAATATGAGCGTAAATGTCATTTTGACAGTTGGATGTGGAAGTATCGATTCAATTTGTAGCGATATTTTGTTTGTATGTCCAACGCATTTCCATGGTTTAGTTTTCTTTCTTTTTTTTTTGTTTTCATAAATGGCAACCAAGTGCTTTTTTGCCGATTTGTAATGCATTTTCTTTCCTTGAAATGACCTGTTTTTGTATGATCTGATGACAATATCAAAAAGTTTCAAATACATAAACGACAAATAGAGCGATCAAAGCAGGTTCTGCAAGGATTAATACTGATTTTCACTCCTTTTGATGATAATTATTCTAGCAAAGGTCAAAGTGACCTCTGATTTTTTTTCATGTGAGTTTAAGTATGGTGAAATTATGTGAAACTGAACAAATTGAAATCCTAATAATGGTTGGCTACGGAGATCGACAACGTACATACCAAGTTATTTGTTATATATTTAACTTGGCGAGGCTTATTTTACAAGATTACATTTAATAACGTTTAACCAGAAAGAAATCGTACAATCCATAGTGTCCAAGTTAGTTAAAAAAATTAAAGAAACTGAACACGTAAAAGGTATAAAGGCTAGATGTAGCGCTATCGATAACACATTTATGTCAACCACGCAACTGGGCAATAGCATTAGCGAACTGTCGGTTATTGGAAGATTAAAGTAGAACAAATACAAACCCTTAAAGTACATCTTCGTGAGCTAAATGAATACGACCCTGTCAAATAACATTTTATTTTCTGATGAAGCCACTTTTTGCCTAAATGGATCTGTAAAGAGACATAACAACTGCCGCTTTCAAACCCTTGTTTTGACAACTTATTGGATATTCAATTCCTGCCAACATGTATTAGCTTTGTTATGCTACTTGGTGAAGTACGCGACACTGCAATTTGTATTTTCAGTCCTAACAAAAAGATTTTTGCCTAGCATGTTACAAAAACTACGACAAAAGCAGGGAGCATGTTGCATAATCCATAAAAAAAACAATACTAATAAATAATGCTGGATTATGATGCAAGAGGAATCGAGAAAAATCTTCTATCAGAAAAACTGGCATTGCTCGAAAATTTCTGGAGTTTGAGAACATTAAGGAAAAAGAAGAGATACAGTTGAAGCAATATATCTAAAGATGCAATAATGAAGAAGAGAAGAAAAAAGCTTCCATGAACAGTATATAAAAATGTATTCTTAAAAATGAAATTTCCGAGAAATAATGGCATCCCATTTCGACCACAGACAAGTTAAAAATTTCCACTTAGTCGTCGACTTCGAAGCCAAATCACAAAACTGCCCATGGCCAGGTCGTTTACACAATCGGAACCTAAGATAAGCGCGCCCCAATGGCATTTCGAAATTACCCACACATGATTGTAACAAGCCGTTTCATGGAAATTGCAAATACAGACGACCTTACAAATTGTTATTTTACGCCCGCTGGTCGCAAATTACCACATACGATTAATTGCAACAGTCAGTTGTGCCCACTCACAACTCAGAAACGTACACATGGTTAGGCTAAACAGAAATTTTTGCAGTTCATGTGTCTCCTTATCGCAAGTTCAATGAGAAGCGAGGTTGTGCGTGCAATGGCTAATCAAAAGATAAAACTAGCATAATTACGCCCATAAATCACAGAAAAACCACGTCCGCCGTATAAATATTGTCGTTTTTGTTTGGATCTTGCACATACGCTCAATTGTGCGGGCAAGATAATGCCCCGGCTCTAAAAATAATGTATTTGCGTGCAACCGTAACGAATGTTTTCAAAACACGGTCTTATCGGTCTCTTTCTCCAAATAAAATCGCATTTTTCTCTGTGCGAACGTAAATGCGACCACTGTCTACTGAACCGTCCTTGTCCTTTCTTGAACAGACGGACCAGTGTCTGTTAAATGGGATCATTATCACGGAAACATGTGGCGGGAAAAATTCTTAAGAGCCAGTGCACAACAGGAGCCTTGTTAAGTGTGTAGGAGCGATTTCCCCACTTCGGACAAAGTATTCAGCTACCCGCCGAGTTCAAAATCACATACTGAGAATAAAATCTAAAAATAAAATTTGATTAAAACCGTGACGCTTGAAGTTGGGCCAAGTCTTTTAATAGAAACGTCATTGCTTTCTCTGCACTTTTTCTAGAAAAAAGTACAAGGCTGAGATGGTCATTAAATATTTTGTATATTTTTACAGTATCTATACTTGAACATTGACTACCACACAGCAGTAAACATTTTTGTAACATTCATTTCGAATACAATTCTTTACTTTTAAGATTTCAACTCCATAGTCACGGGACAATTTGATTATTTGTGACTACATTTCAACAACAGAGTCAATTGGTGAGATAGTTATGATGCGATATTTTTTCAATACTTTCTTAACAGAATTTTATATTTTTTGTAAAATCTTTTAGCCCAAATTATCTGGGGTCGAAAGCTTTGATACTTAAATCAACCATCTTGCTTCACCGGAAAATAAACATAAAAATATATATGGCAATGGATGTCTTTTTAAACCGTCTATTGAAAGGATAAGTATAATAAAAAATGTTATATTTTAACAAGAAAAAAAAACAGTGGATGACAAAATATAACCTTTTTAATACTTACATTTATAGACTACCAGTTGTGGAGATCAAAATTCAAACTAGAAAAACTGGGGGTCCAAAAACTTTTACCGTTATGGAAGAAAATGAAATGACTTTCTAAAATACTCATCCATACGACAAAAAGGGATACGAGAACGAGGGTCAAAAATAACACAATATCTGCCAAACAATACATGGGCCAATGTTTACGTCTTTTCTTGTGAATGGCTAATATTAAAGAGACAGAACACAGAATGGTCTTCAAAAATAAAAATTACTGAAGCTGACAATGCTGGGAAAATAATAAAGCTCTAAATGAAAAATCTTACTCGACTGTGAATGAAGGAGAAATACATCAAACAATATAAGTATCATTTTATCCCGACTGTATTTTTAGTTTTAGGGAAGAAATAATTGTTCTCAATTATGATTTTGTTGGGCCTTATTAATAAGGTCTTTTGATTGAATTGTGTTTGGGAGGACCTTTTTTCAAAGTACGTCAGAAATGAATATCGTGAAATATAAGCTACAGCTGGATAGATCGCGAAACACTGCCTAAAGATGGTAGGCCCTAGGGTGGTATATATTTTTGGAAATAATTAATTCAGTATCCAAATAATAACTATTAAAAATGAGGGATTCTACCCTGGGTCCTGTATTCTATAGGTAAAAGAACAAGCACCTTTTAAACTTGAAGACTACAGAATTCTGTTATCAACCTCTCAAAATACAAACCTGTCTTGGTTGCAGTCAATAATAAAGAGGAATACTTAAATTAGGGTAAGATTATTTACCTTTAGTTCAATATATAATTAAGATTGAAGGATTTTAGCGAGGGGTTGTTCACTAATGGCAGTTAGTGTAGGAACATTTTACTGCCTGTGCCTGGCAGTGACAGTACAACTTCATGGATGTATACACACGACATCAAAGCATTATGGCTAATTCTAACGATTCTCTAAAATATTTCAAAACCTTTCCAGAGTGTGCTACACGTTACACTCTATTAAACCAAGACTAATTTGGAAACATGAACCATTTGCTACGGAAAAAAATTATCATTTACTACAGAATATGAAAAATACCACTCTAAGAATAATCGCCACTTGCATTAACACAAAAACTTTGAAAGTATGTGGTAGAAAAGTAAATTTAGATATGAAGAGAGATCTACCCGGCACAAAATGACTTTATTAATTTAAAATTAATAAACATTATACTGGTATCAAACTGTTCAATGTTTTAGGAGTCAACATATAGATGAAGTATGCAATAAAACTGGAACAGTCTGTAGTGCATCGCATTTTACAGATTAATATCTATAAATGTAAGTTTTGGTCAACAACTGGATAAATAATTATTTATGGTAACTCCAGCAAACAATTACTTTTCATAGTTCTTCTCAACTAATGTCTATGAAAACTACGAATACGCAATTTTCTGCAGTTTATCAATTCACTGATTCTTCTAAAAGTTATAGTAGGTGATTCAGTGATCAGGGCAATAAATTTACCTCTTTTATACAGGTAAGTAGTCATCTTTAATAAATAATATGCACGTGAGTATAGACACGGGATAAAGAATACCAAATAACTATATAGCATCTCCTAAACTGAAAAAATTTTTCAACACAGCATAGTAAAAACATCTCTGAAACCTTCATCTTACGTATGAATACGGTTCTGGATTACGTCGATACCTTTTATTACTGAAAAAGATGCGGAAAGCATGTTTACATAATCGGATTCGGTGTTTGATGTTTGATATAAGAGAAGATGCAGATTCTCGTTGGCTAGACGAGAAATATCTCCCTGAATTATAGACAGAAATATTTCATTTCGAATGAAAGCTTAGTGGAAGCCTTATAGCTAAATCGTTCTTGTTTGTATAATCGGTTCGGACAGATGTTTAGTGTTAACTGCCTTTAACGCTACTGTTGTAATAAACACTGGAAATTTATACCTTGTCTTTTTTACGTGAATGCTAATACTTTGTTCTGCTAACAAATTCGTTGACGACCGATAAAGAAATATGTGATCCCACAAAATCTGAATTGCATACATGCTTGAATTTGAAACGCTGACGTAAGTAGCTCTGCCTACTTAAAAGTGTTTATCAAACACTCCATTCGAGTGACTACGAATGAAGCTGTAAACCGATCGTGGGAAAATGTTCCTGTGCTGTATTTACAGAAAAACGTACTTTTTTCGAGAATAACCTTGGACTTGTTGACGTGCCATTTCTTTCGTTGACCTAATCAGAAAGGAATGAGTAGGAACCTATGTTTCTGTTTTAATCGCAAAAAAGCAAGAGAATTAACTAGGTGTGTAAATTTAAATTTAAGATGCACTTATCGTTTTAAAGCATTACTAAATAGATAAGTAACGGTACCTACTGATAACCAGCTTTTGTCTCTATACAGGAAAACAATTAAATTATTAGAAACCTAAACACGTCGCAACGCAACGCCAATGGGCAGTTCAAAATTTAACGGTTCGTTTAATTTTACCGGGGTGCAAAACAAAAACGCCGGCCAACTATATCCGTTGTACCCATTTTTTATCTGTGAAACGCGCCGTTTCCGTCACCGATTCTGTTGACACTATGGACCGTGTGTAGATAACAGAAATTTCACACCCACTGCGGAAATGCGCCTGTTGAGGCCACGGAGTCCTTTGTTCTTTAAGAAAGTCCCTCCGTGGGTGTGACACGTTCAAGAAAACGACCTCGTGTTCGAAATGCACGCGTGTGGCAACAACGTCGCCTCTTTGTCCACCGGTCAGTACCTCCTAAAGAACGTGGTGATTAACCGCGCAAAAACGCGCCTACCTTAAAGTCGCCATGCGATTCCAAGGTCCAACGGTCACTCCACGTAGGGTTAGTCCAAATTTGGTTGGGGTACACAGAGCAATTCAACAAACAACAAATTTATTACAAACACAACAATTGGTAGTCGACAGCGAACGGACCGGTCAACTGACGTTCCGTTTACTACAACGATTCGCGGCACAATGAACGGGTCCTGATCGGCGGCTGACGGCGCTCTGCGGGAGGGGAATGTGGTGGTGGGGATGCACGTCCGGTATTGACGCAGCCGCCGTACCCACCCTCCCGAACGGCACTGTGTTTACGGATGGAGGCGGCGTCGCCAAATTGGCACTTTCTCACCGAAATACGGGGTTTATCAGAAGACTTATTTGTCACTGCCATTTTAGCATGGACATTTCTTTGCTAACAATCATAAATGCAACTGACAATACAATCGTATCAACAGTAAACAATACCTGCATTCTTTTACTGGGAAACTTCTATATTACTTCTTATCGATTTCAGTAAAGTGTGGATATACTGGAGATGATGCATAGTAAACTGTGCAATGCAGTGAAGACAATATTTTTGATATCGAACGAATTATGTATCACGGGAAGTTCCCTAGCAAAGGAAAATAAATAAAATTCCAAAAGGTCGTTTATAAAAGCTATTTATGACACGTACCTCCAAATAAGACATGATTAAAGGAAAGTCAAAGATACGGACTGCATGCAAAATTTTATACTATTGAGTAGTAGGTCATTATTCAGTTTACGCCATAATAATAATAATATTCATTGCTCATTTACAACACATCATTACATTCTACAAACTTTAGGTATTAACGTGCACCATGTCCTTTCCTGTGGAAAAGACCACTTTTCCAAAAACTGGCGTTTCCACTTAGTCCTGTTTTACGACGCGTAGTGTTCTTCGTATATTATGTAGTGTCGCTAGCTCCCCTTCCTACGCGTAGCAGTTCAGTCAACGTTTTGTTGCCCTTCCCTTCACACATCTTTTCTGGACATCGGTTGGAACATTTGAATTACGCCTAGGAGGGGAGTATGCGACACTACGCAACATACGAAGAACACCACGCTAAGTAAAATAGTCCCAAATGTAAACGGTCGGTGGTAAGTTCCACAGTTTAAAGTTACTTCAGTATGTTGTCAAATATGGTACTCTGCAGGAATTTAAAAAACTTAACTCAAATTTCGAGAATGGCGTATTCGCTATAATTACATCTGATTCTAGTGTTAGCAATGGCTGGTTTATGGCGTTAGATTTTTTAAACTGTAGGTGGGAAACTATTACCACAACCGTTACTAACAGCTACATTAAAGAAAACTGGTTACAAGTGTAATAGAATTCTAACTTAATTCGGAATGAATTTATAATGCCGGGGTCTGGTTTGTATTTTAAAGCAAGGAGTACCTACCTACGTCTATGTATAGAAAATATAAAATTACGAGGCATATTTATAAAGTTCAGGTCATTTTCAAGGGTGTAGGCATGCAGTGCCACCTATTGATTGTCTGCGAAGGAACGAAAGTTACTGTGTTGCTTCCGTGTCAGATGATTATAATAGTTATTTTAACCAAGCTAATGAATGCGTTCGTAATTATTATATGATATTGTTAATTGAGTAAGCAGACTAATCTGAATAACTATTTGTCAACTTTGACTGAAAATGAGTTCGGGCACCTTAACGCCCTAATTGATGCAAACTAAAGTCCTATATATACCTATTACAAAAACTGCTGTAAACGTCAAGTCACGATACCTTTGAAAACAATAAGAACATAAAACATAAAAAAAATAAAAAATCAACTAAAGCAATTAAAATTCTATTCAGACTACGATACATCTATTAGTAAAATGCTTTAAGTGAGTTCTGCACCATCTGTGGCGTAATAGGATTTATTATTTCTTCGGATATTCTTCTTTCTAAGTTTTGTAGATTATTTGGGCGCGGTTCTTGTATACTTCACATTTTAATTGACCCCAGAGAAAAATCTGATGGCGATCTCTGGAGAACGGGCCACTTTTTTATGTTTTGTGGGTGCATTTTAAATAAATTTCGTGAATTTGTCCCAACTCCGTTGAAGACACCTATCGATTTTCGTTAAGTGCTATCAAGACATCCGGACTGGTATCTTCATCAGTTGTTGTTCTTGGACGTCCACTTCTAGGCAAACCTATTACTTGATGACACGCTTCATGTCTCTGAATGGTCAAACTCACTGTACTTTTACTGATTTGGCAGTATTAAATAAAGTTTGGACTTGTTGAAAAGATAGTTGCCGGTCACCGTATCCACGCATTATCAAAATGCATGTCAATTCGCTGAGATTCTATAAACCTTTTTCGAAATTTTTAATGATTTTTAATAACAATTTGACAGGTTATTTCCAGAGGTATCTCGACTTTGCGTTTTCGACAGTTATTTTTTTATTGTATGTATGCACAAAAAATTATGTTCATATTATTTGAATGTAGTTTTTATTCTGCGCCCAAAAATGCAAAAATATACAGGGCGTTTTATTTAAAAAAAAACAAAGATGGGTGGTATTTTTGGTTAAACCAGAGGTCTCAAGAATTTTTTGCTCACTATATCTAAATCCAAACCAAATTTCAAAACAACTGCTTTTCCGTAACTTTGTACTAATCCTTTATTAACCTACCTCAAGTAAGTTCAGTAACATTGGATGTGGTGCTCATTGACGTACCGTACCTACTGCCCTACCATTTTGAAGCTGAATATAACTAGGACAGTGTAGTTGGCACATGTGAGCGTTTCGCGATTCGATTCCTGGCCAAAGCTGAAAAACAACTTCCCTGATATTATATTTGCCTGCTTACTCAATTAATAATGCCATACCATTATTATTACCGGTGCGGTGGTAGCATACAAGATCTAATGCAAACATCTTAGAAAGAAACAAGAACAGTCTGAAAAGTGGATTATTTACATCAATCTTCAAGAAAAATATTAACTTCTGACATCAATGAACGTCATATGCTCATGGTCAACCATTCGGTTCAAAAGCTACATAAAGAAATTAAATATTATACCGTTCACTAATTACTTCAACATCCAACGGATGGGAAGTATTGTATTGCGAAAAAAATTTCAAAAATTTTTATTTGCTTCTTCCTTTTGTTTGTGGACACGATAACTTTCGAAAGACTTAATATATGATCTTGAAATTTGGCAAACGTGTAAATCTCAACTACCCAAAGCGACCTATTGTTTGTGGGGTAAGTAGGGTATCGGGAAGGGGGCGAAATTGGAGAGTAACTACCCTTTTTGCAAATTTTTATTTATTTATTTATTTTTTTCGTTTTAGTATGTGATTGGTAGTATAACTCCGGGTATTATTCGTTCTTATAAATTTTCGGTGCAGCAAACTGTTTAGAAGATATTAGCAAAAAAGCGTCACTTAAAGAAAACGGTTTTTCCTAAATATCTCCGAATATATTGAATATATTCAAAAAATGAAAATACCATCAGATAGGAAATAAAATTTCTCACAAAAAATGTCTTAGAAAATTTAGCCAAATATTTGACATTTTCGAAATATTTCCAAAAAACCTATTTTGGACCCTGCTCGTACGATTTTTTTTTAAATTTTGGTATTATATAGAAAATCACATTTCTGATCAGAAAGCGCTTTTGTAATTTTTTTGTTAAGTTAATAATTTTTTTCAGTTATTTGGAAAAAACCGATTTTAAAATTTTTATGTATTTTTGCTAATATCACGAGGACTGTTTGTCTGTGTAGAGAGAAACATACTCAAAACCTGATTACTAATCGTATAGAATAAGAAATAAAAATGTAAATGTCATTTTGACAATTGGATGTGGTATTGATTCAATTTGCAGTGGTTTCTTAATATTTACAACCATGAAATCGGCGAATGAAAGATTTCAATTTTCATGCAACGTATCTGTCATAAACCCTCGGCAATTTTTTCCGAATCAATACCTTCTCCCAGAAGATGACTAAAATGGAAAACCGCTTAGTCATCAGTTAACATATAAAGTCATGCTACGATATAATCTCAGATTAGCGAGTTTGTTTACAATTGTATCAATGTGATGTACTTTTTATTGCAAATTATCATCATGAATTTCGGGAGGCGTTCGATTCGCGCCCGGAACGGCGGCAACGCGGATGCCCAGGAATAATTATACCTGGTCAATGACGGCGTACGCAGATGGAACGTCGCGGCGTTTGACCCGACGCTTTGAATTCTTCGGGTCGCTGGGAAATGATAAACTCGTGCGGTTAAAATTAGTCGCATCTGTCGATAGTTGCCAATACCGAGAGAGGCTGCGGGATTCCACAGGGGTAACAAACTCTATGTTTATGTTTATCGTAATGCGATACCGCAAGAGACGATAAACATGCGTGATTTTGGGATTTGAGAGCCCATTTCCGTGTAGATTTGTACTCTCGATCGCTGAGATAATCGAATCCCACATCGCAGTGGTATCTTTACGTTCAAAGCTACAATTATTTTTAAGCAGTTAGGTGATTCAAAAATTAATTCACTAGCGAAGAGTGTTTTTACAAGTTTGACAACCATTAGTATAACTGTAATGCTAATATGAAACTGTTTTAATAATATAATATAGAAGAGCTGGGTAGGTTTCTAAATCATTTGAACAGTCAAAATCCCGACATAAAATTTACTATGGAATTAGAAAGCAATGGTAGTTTACCTTTCTTGGATGTCAAAATTTACAGAACAAACACTGGACAGTTAGGACACAAGGTTTACAGAAAACCAACACACACAGATAGATATTTACATGCCACATCTCACCACCCTCCTTCTCAAAAGAATAGTCTTATTAGGACGTTATTTGTTAGAGCACAAAGGATATCAGACGAAAGTTCTGTACAAAAAGAAATATATCATCTTAAATCAGTGCTAGTGAGAAATGCTTATAGTAGTAGGAATATTTGGTCAGTTTTTAATAAAAGTGCTCATCCAAATCAAGTAAATTCTCAGTCACGACAAAGTAAATTGAAGTTGAGTTTGCCTTATGTACAAGGCCTTTCGGAAAAATTAAAGAGGATGCTTAGAAAACACGATATTTTAATTGTTGATAGCACATATAATAATTTAGATAAAATTTTAAGTTCTACTAAAGATAAAGTACATTTAGAGAGTGAAGGTGTTTACAAAATTACTTGTTCTTGCGGAAAGTGTTACATAGGTCAAACTAAAAGAAAAGTAGGTACGCGTTTGAAAGAACACATACGTGCTACTAGGTTGCAACAGATAGATAAATCTCCAGTAGCTGAACACTCATATTTGACTAGACACATGATTGATTTTGATAAAACAAAAATTTTACATAGAGAAAAATATTATCACAAACGTCTAATAAAAGAAGCTATAGAAATTTGTAGGAATACTAATAATTTTAATAGGGATTGTGGAAATTATGAGTTAGGTGACATTTGGAAGGCTATTTTGTAGTTATCTTTTATCAAGTAGTTCGTGTATATCTAGTAGGTAGATAGTTCCTTTTTCAACGTTAGGTTCCTTTTTTATCAGGTTGGCACGTTGTTTCTATGACGTCTCGCATCCTTGGTGATTTGTTTATTTACTTTCAAAATTTTGTTTGAACTTGTGTCAGGCAAATTTTGAGGTTCTTCGTCTTTGACAAAGATTACAGGTGTAATCGAAACGTCAGACTATTAACTTTTTGTCAGTGTTTTCAAGAGACAGCGATCTATCCGACAAAATATTATCTTATTATATTATGGACGCTGAAAGCATTCACCCTCGTATGAAACTGTTTTGTTAGCAAACAGTGCCTCAAAGAGTATGCCTACTTTTTATAGAAATCTGGTATCCTTAAGATGACCTGATAACGTCAATTTTTAACATCTCCATTGCGAGAGGGTATCGTCTGCTCATGAATTTTGCAGACTTCTCGAAACGTTGATTTTCGATTTTTCATCGAGAGACAGTGGCACACTTATGGGTTCTCTAGTATTTGGTGAAATTTTCTGACCTTCCAAACGCATTTTATTTATGAACCCTTACCTCCTAGACTTTATGGACTTCCTAAAATACACAAAGATGGTTGTCCTATCAGACCTGTTGTTTGTTACATAAATTCTCCATGTTACAAATTGGCAAAATGGTTAAATTTGATTCTCCGTGAAGTTCTAAATTTTGAAAATTCCTTTGCTATTAAAAATACACTGGATTTGACCAACAAACTTAAAAAATTTCGAAATTCCCAAAAATAGCTTCCTCGTTTCTTTTGATGTAAATAATTTGTCCTTCCATTCCACCAAAAGATTGTTTAAAATTTAAGTAACCTACTTAATCAGAACTGTAATTTATCTTTAATACATAAAAATAATTTGGTTTAGTTAACGGAGTTTGTGTTAAATCAAAAAATTTTCTGTTTCAATAATACAAAAGTCGGGTTTAGCTATGGGTTCTTCTCTTAGTCCATTTCTAGCTGAACTTTTTATGAATAATTTAGAAAAAGATATTTTCAAAACCACTCGTTTCTCTTCTCACATTAAATTCTGGTACCGTTATGTAAATGATGTTTTGTATCTATTTACAGGTAATTCAGATGATCTAAATAATTTGCTTTCTTTTATTAATTCGTTACATGCTTCTATAAATTTCAGTTATGAAACAGAAAGTAATAATCAGATTTCCTTTTTAGATTTATTAATAATACATGACCAAATTTCGTCTAACCTTTCTTTTGAAATTTTTAGAAAATCCACTTGTACAGACAATGTTATTCCTTATTATTCTTTACACCCTTATTCACACAAAATGGCTGTTTTTAACTCACTTTTTAATCGACTTTTTAAAATACCATTGTCACTAAATGCTTTCGAAAAAGAATTGGGTGTAATTCTCCAAATTGCTTTCAATAACAATTTCCCAAATTATTAACTCGATTTTAAGTATTTGACAAAATTTAAATATTCTTTCTGTACAACTTATTTTGATGACAAAGTTAAGGTTTGGTTTCCTCTTAAGTTTGCTGGCCAAGTCTCAGTTACCCTGTCTAAATTATTTTCTTCTCATGGAATAAATATTGCTTTTTCTACCGTAGGCAGTGTGTTTTCCCGTCTTGTCCGCAATAAAGACCAAATTCCAGTTTTAAATAATTCAGGCGTTTATTAAATTCATTACATTTGTGCTGTAAATTCTCAAAATTAAATTTTTTGGAAATTTTAGAAATCTATAAAATTGTTAGCGAACAAAATGTTACTATTTTAAATGATTCTTGTAATTTCAGTTGTCCTGTTTTAAGCTATTTATTTGATCTAAATTAATATTACATTTGTGTTGCTGGCATGTAGGTTACTTTTGGTTTGTAGTCAAGTTTGCTTGTTTCTGAATTTTTTGACTTTGTCAATCGTATTATAAAAGTTTCTTTTATTGTACTGACGATGACTACCTGTTAGTCGAAAGCGTTTTACAATTAAAGAATTAAGTGGATTACACTTCAAGAATTATTATTATTATTATATTAAAGATGAATTCCAAACATCTTTGGGTTCCCCATCGCAAAACGGTTTCGGCAAACTACCACACTTCAGTATAGTCTCATATTCAATTAAATCTTCCAGAATATCCTATGAATGTTCTGACTTCTCTAAACGTCGAATTTCGATAACTGAAACGTTTTGAAACGTGTGCCATGCGTATCAAAAAGGGGCGTAGGTACTTTAACTTTCAAAAAGTGGAATTTTCGACGTTTAAAAATTTATTGATTTCGTGTATTTGATAGAAATGGACAATAATGTTTAACACCAAACAGTTTAGAAAAGTGCGACTTTTCTTGTTTACATTTTTTTCATTCATTTAGTAGGATAAATGTTGAGTGCATAATTGCTTAAATTATTAAAGACTATACTAGAAGATGTACAAAGTACTCAGAAACTGATAAATTGGAGTTCATTCGGATACTGTCGATGTTGACGGTGCAGAGATGATCGAAGATTGCTGCTCAGTTGAATTAGTAAAAATTGTTTTTGAAATTTTTACTTTATTTTTTATACTGTATTCCGCATAAGATCACTTGGATGCATTGGACTGAATAAAGAAAGGGGTATTAAGGTTTTAAATACAATAAAGTTGGGAGAATTCAGGAACGTGCAAATTATGACTTAATTTTCAATCTCAAACTCAAAACCACTCTCTTATAATTACGACGTCAAAACAGACGCCAAGATTTGGGAATTTAAATTTACAAGCGGTATGACCTGCCAGAAAATTATCATTAGCATATTCTGGATTCAGCAAATACTAATTAAAGGAGCAAATTGCGCATCTGTTCAACAAATAACGTCATCTACCGTTACATCATTACTAATGCTACAGAAATCTTCGTCACTGGAAAAAAATCGCGGCCTGATCGTGCAAATCTCGATACGTAGAATGACAACAAGTTCTCACGCGGAAATCCACAGAAACCAGGAAGCTTGTTAGCGCAATTGTCATCAGCGCGAAATCCGAACGAGTGCCTACGTATTGTGTCACACGAGATACACGAACAACTCCTTCCACCTACGCTGTGACACGATGACATTTTCGATCCTTAAGAGGCGTAAAACGAATATTTTCAAAGGAGAAATGCCGCTTTATCGAACCTCGCCAGAGATAATAATGCGAGTTTGTTTTACGAGGGAAAAAATTGACGGATATTAGAATTTTCAGCTACAACCTTTTTTTGCAATGATTTCGTTTCTTGTATCTCGATTAAGTTTTATTATTACGTCCATATTCTATAAAACATACGTTATTTTAATATTATAATGAATGCTGTAAAAATAGGAAACAAAGGTGTGCGCTCATGCTGTATGCATCGGAACAACCGGAGGACAGATGTTTCGACCTATTAGACCTCCTCAGGTCTGCTATAGTTCCACTAAAGACAAAACAGCACAAAAGTTATGCTCCTTAAGTAGGAGGCCAACGACACAATATGTCAGAATACGTGTCAGGAAGCGGTGGATATCGTTCCCTGAGACTGGTTGATTTCGCATGCTGACATTGAAAATTTACTGCTTTATCCCACAGTTTAGATTACATCAAAGACTGGACTAGATACATCTATAGAAATGTCATTATTTTTCTTTAAATAAACAATTTCTTCAAATTCAGGTCTACTATTACCATACGGAACAATTACAGCCCACTTGTACATATAATTATGTGCTCGTGCAGTGTTCCTGTTATTCGTGCATAATACATCTGCGTAGTTTCTAGGAATGGCTATATTTATAGGAGAAGTGGCCCTTTACATGCGGATGATAAGCATACTGTTCCTAGAATTGTATGGTTACAGTTATCTTAAATATAGCATGAAATAAAATTCAAGCATCAATGTCTCATAATGAAATTCTTAGGAAAGTTATTTATATTATCCTCCTAAATTGTTATATAGCATGTTGTAATATTTTGACAATTTTTGTATTAAACGAGGCGAAAAAGTTACATCTATTTTGTCAATTCATTATATTGAAAGATCAAGCACAAATTCGGACATCTGTAGTTAGCTCATATTATGCAACTTATTCAAGTTTCTTTGAGACCATAATGTGAGCGTAATAATATTTATCTAGGTTATTTCATCGGTGTAGTGTACACAGTTGATTATCGGTCTTTGTCATTGTTTCTTTTGTACAATTTTTGTTACTTCCATACTTGCTGTACTTTACTGTCATGTCGAATAAAGCGTGAATCAAAATTGACGTGTTCTATTCCGAGCTGAAATAATGTATAATAAAGGTGCAATTAAATTGCAATAAATTACTGAGAATGAGATATTAAATGCAACTACACATACCACATAAGATAATATTATTATCTTATATTATGGACGCTGGAAGCATTCACCCTCGCATACACATACTACATGTATATTTTCGAAACTATAAACTAAACGACCAGTGAGAAATTCATCTGTATGTAGCTAACAGCTGTACAAACTATGTGGAAGCACACTGAACAGCATTTGCTAAAAAAAATATGTCAGTCATCGTTTTTAACAGACATTTGGTTTTGTAAGCAGAACAAGAAGCCACGGGCAGGTGAATTTAAGGTTCGGTGACGACCATCTTAGTGAATATACGCGTTATGAAAAATGAATCACGAAAAACTGCACGTTTAACGAATATTGCACGGCTGTGGGGTGGTGGATATGTGTTTTAGTGTTGTGATTGTGCTATACATGCTATACATGGGTATACCTGGACAACACGTATGAAGCAACCTGACCTGATAGACACGAGATGCAGTGAATAATGCCAGGAATTAATGCAAGTCAAAACAGTAGCAAAATCACTGAATAACATAACAATAATTATTACGAATGTTGCATGTGCATGATTAGCAATTGTTTTTTACCTATGCAATCAAAACAAGAGTTATATAGAGTAAAAAACAGCATAGCTTGTGTCATGAAGCGAATGAGGGTACATATAAACTGCGTCTACCCAAGCTAGAAAGGCCTTGAAAAATAAACATAAAACAGACCCCAAAAAACCTCAGTATAAAAATCTTTATAGCAGGATTTAATTTTACTTCTCAAAAAGACAGCAAAACCGGAATAAAATAGGTCAACTGAGGCTTACAAACCGTACCAAATGAGAGGGAACCGAGTATTTATGTATTTCCTACGGGTGCCTGGTCTTTTCTTACCTAGAACAGACTAGCAACAAGTTCTTCAACACAGTGAATCTTCACGCAGGGCCGGCCATCTGGCCGGCCCTGCTTTATATCCGGGAGTGGTAGAATTACTTGACGGACGCCGGTTCAATGAACATAAAGACTACACTCTTAACTTGAGATTTGTTAAATTTTAAACAGTGTTGGCTATTAGAAACAAATATGGAGGATTAAATCCGCCACAATCCAAGAACTATGCGTATGATCTAAAGAAGTATATAATAATAATACAAAATCATGGTACATATTCATCCACCATATGTATAATCAAATTTCCAAAGAAAAAATTGGAAGGGCCTAGAGTTGGCAACCCAGGTACAGGGGGGGGGCTGCTGCAGCAAAGATTTTTGTACCAGGCATAATATGAAATCAAACGTATCGTCCGCAGTAATATTATTCTGCCGCCGTACGGCGGATTTGTTTACCGGATACGGTTCTTAGGTTAACTACTTAACAATAAAAGCATTTTTTCGTAATCCCAATATTATTTTTATTTCGTAAATAATTCAGCATGAAGCGGTTTACGTCACTTCCATTCAGCTCGAATCGACGCCGACGCAAACAATGGTCCACGAAAGAAATCCCAGGAAACACTTCCCGACACGTGATAAGCTAAATATTTCCTCCGCAAACATCCTGCGGCTCTTTCTAAAAATATTCCCCGTGTCCATAGACTAATATTTATTCAAATTGCGATCTCCACTCTCTTCGCTGGTAATTTAACTTTTAAATTAAAAATAATACATGGTCGGATAGCCTCCGGCCCGCGGCGCCACGGATGCGAATATCAAAAGCTGCGAGCTTGTGTCGCTTGCTGTGACCGCTGATAGGCTGACCCCGTCTTCTGTATCTCCTATTTCCGACCTTCACGCACACGTAATATCCTTTCCGTTTCATACGCGTACAGGGACGCAGTTTATTCGAAATTAAGAGTGACGACGACCTAATCAGGTTTTACGGTTACTGTACTCGGGCATTTCCGAAACACACCCCTTATTTATTTGGAAAATCAGTTGTAGGTGGTTTTGGAAATGCGACGATGTTTCTTAAATTCATATTCTATCATGTTAGGTTTGTAAGTTAGATCATAGTCTTAGGCGAAAACTGAAACGGACGCCGCGCCGCTTCAATTAATCAACTTTCATAGGCTTTTCTGTTGCTTCTAGATATAAAGACCGACAGAACGTGCGTGACATTAAACCCCCATAAAAGTAAATGACTCCCAGATGTTTACAAAGGATTTTAACGATATTTGTGATAACCTAGTATTTTAAATTTAAACGAACCGCGCATCATGTTCTGTCAAAATTCTTCTTGCGTAAGGTTGGTAGGACTGTCACACGCTTCCATGTCAAATTTCAGCACGATCTGTCACATACAAGTTTTCGAAACAAGCATATAAACAAATCAACCATAAGTGTGTTTTTCGATTTTTATCATGCCGCATTCTGAAGATCAAAGAATCTGCCTTAAATTTTGTGTTTCAAACGAAATATCGTGTGCTACCGCTTTCAAAATGTTACAGAAGGCTTATCCGGATTCTCATATGTCGCAAACCTCTGTCTATAATCGGTATAAATCGTCCAAAGAAGGTCGTACAGAGGTTGAAGATTTGCCTCATGAACGTCGTCCATAAACATCGACTAACGAAGAAAACATTGAAAAAGTTAAGGAAATGGTGAGCTGTTGTCCTGATTCGGGTCTAACTCCTAATTACCTTTCGCTAGCACGAGTGGAAAGCTTCTTCAGAGGTCCTTCCATTTCCGGTGCTGGATGTAGACTCAGGAGATGGAAGGACCTCTGAAGAAGCTTGCCACTCGTGCTAGCGAAACGTTAGGCCGAGAAAGCCTTAACCAATTCGTTAAGGAAAATTGTGATCGTTGAATCGTTGTCCCAACAAGCAAAATTATTTTATAATTTCCAAATAGCAAGGCATATTTGCTTTATTGTTGTTTTATTATTGTTCCTCGACGTCTATTTTATTTTATAAGATATCCCTCTACGAGTACTCAGCTTCAGTACACTGAATTGTTATATAGTTTAGTGTTAGGAACGTTTTCACAACAAAATTATAAAATAGTGTTAAGCACCGTTTTATACTAATTGTATAAAGGTTTACACAACTTTTTATAGAACATTTTCCCAGTGGAAACAAATTATTTTATAAAGGCTTTAAATATGTGTTATTCAACACTGAATCGTCACCATTAAATTAATTTCGCCTCTTGCTAATGTTATTTTTGCTTTGAAATCAAATGCAGTTGGACACGACGGCGTTTCTTCTAAGATGTTGAAATTCTGTTGCCCTGTTATTTGCAACTAAGTAGCTCACATTATCAATTATTGTTTCGAGCACAGTTATTATCCCGATGAGTGGAAGCTCGCTTTAATACGACCTTTGCCTAAAACTGATGAAATTAAATCTGTATCCGATTTGAGACCAATCTTGCCTGTGTTGTCTAAGATACGTGAAAAGTTTCTTCGTAAACAAATATATGATTATGTTTCTAAAGCTAAAATTATACCCAAAAACCAGTCGGGTTTTCGTACTCATTACAGTACAACAACTGCGTTGACTAATTTGGTTGGATCACTCGATGCTGGCAGGGCAAGTCTTTTGGTCTCATTGGATTTTTCGAAAGCTTTTGATACACTGGATCATGTGTTGCTTTGTAGTAAATTGACTTACTACGATTTTGATGAGGTTTCTGTTAATTTCTTCCGATCTTATTTGCTCAATAGGTGCCAGCGAGTGGCGAAATGTCTGATGTCGGCAGATTTTTGTTTTTAATTTACACCGCTGATTTACTCTCAAAGCCCAAATTTTCAAGCGTGGCATACGCTGACGATACTTATCTTTTACACCATTTCGACCCACAGAACCTAGGCACCATTAGTGAATGTTCTAGTAATATTAACTTAAAGTTGAACAGCAATAAGTGTTCTGTAGTATACTTCGCGTCGAAATCGTCACAAAAATGTTTTGTGAAGGATGATATTAAGGTACATGTGGACCATAATCAACTGCCTGTATATGAAAGGATCAAAAGTCTTGGTTTAAGTATAGATAATGACCTTCGTTTTAAAAATCACGTGTCTTCTGTTATTAAAAAATGTTATGTTGCTTTAAAGCTCTTGTATTCTAATAATCTTATTCTCAACTTTATACTTAGAAAAAAATTATGCGAATCTCTGGTAATCCCTCACTTACTTTATTGTTTTATTGTATACTTTCCTTGTCTTGATGCCGTTAATAAATACAGGCTTCAGAAGGMGCAGAATAACTGRTGCAGATTCATATTTGGACTAAAAAAGTATGCTCATATCAGTAAGTGCATACAGCAGCTTAAATGGTTAAAAATTGATCAACTTTTCATCACCACCTTGTAACTTTCTTGTTTCGTGTCTTTCGATTCTCTTCGCCAAAATACTTGCGTGATAAGTTTCATAGTCTTCGCAGCTTGCATTGCACTGATTTATCTCTTAGATGTGTCCACCATTTATCAATGCATAGCTTCCGAATTACCCTATGCACGCGGTCTTTTACTTATAATGCTATAAAATGTTATAATGAACACTATGATTTGTTTACTAGAATATGCTCTGTAGAAAGTTTCAAAAAACAAATGATATATAGGTTAAGACATTATCTTGTAATTGTAGTCATAGCATGGTACTACAGTTGTCTATGTTTTAGGTTTGTTTCTCATATTGAACTAAGTTTATATATTTTTTTGGGTTGAGTGGAATAGCTACGCTAGACTTCGCCCAATAGTATGTTTAAATAAAGTCCTGTTATTATTGTTATTATTATTATTATTACATTAAAGACATAGCACACCTTATAACATCAAAAAACCTAAAACTGTTAAAATTGGTTTCCAACAACACGGAACTCGTTCGAGAGCATATTTATTCAAAGTAATAAAGATGCCTTAATGAATTATGAATTCTGATTTAGGTTCAATCCCGAGATCCGCATTGTTTGAACTGATTAGGTAAGCGATTCATTCAAGCGTGAAGCTTTGTTAGTATAAATAGCTATGTCTTGTGGACCTGACTAGACTTCCACAGAAATTTTGGTGAGGAGCATATCATCCGGTTAAACCGGCTAGATTTCAAAAAGTTACCTTAGAGTTTCAAATGAAAAATCTGGAGTCAAACACATTAAATAAGTAAAACGAGAAAAAAATTACGCCAAATTAATACCTAATAGCTCCAATCTTCGCAGAACCGACTAACTGACAAAAAATGGATGTCCTTCACTATCAGCACACTATTAACAGTCGTTAGTCGTTGCAGGAACTCCATAAAAAATTCTTTGTGTGCCCGTCATACCTCCTTATTCAATTAAGCAGCATTGTACACACGGCTTAAGTGTAAACTGTTGTCAGTTACTTTAAAACGATCTKGTGATAAATGATTTTTGTTTATGCCTTGTCCCACAAGTATTCTTTGTTGCATCCTGGTAGGACCCTCGTGTGACATTTTTGTTAATAGCCTCTTTTGTGCGCGGCACAGAATACATGTCGATTTGTCACGAACCGTCAAATGGATATTGATTCACTTAGCTTCCTTCCTACAAGTAATCGATTCGACCATACGCGACACATGCAGTTGGTGCATTTTCAGCTTTACACGACTTAACGTGAGCGTCAACGGAAGTTTCATTATTTCAGGTAACCACTTCAGGGGCGAACGGAAGATGAATTAAAACCGGAACGTTTCAGGGGAAACTTTAGACCCAGACGAGGATGGCTATAAAGCCGCGGCGCGTCCTTTCTGGATAGTCCTTTGTCTGGCGAGAGCAGTGCACTGGCTCTGTTGCCAAGTGATGCAGACATATCATTTTGTTGTGGTGCACTTCTAGTGTCATTCGTTATTAGGAAGATTTTTTTTTACTGAAGAATTGATTAGAAAACATCAAGAATAACAGTAACAACCTCAGGTCTAGTTGTCAACTTTACTAATGTAACAATTCCGTCTTATGTGAAGAGTCTACTCTGTCTGGGACCATTATTTGGCTTAAGTATAAGCAACCAACAAAAAAGGCTTCCGTGGTTGTTGTCGATGACAMGTTGTTTTCTGGGCTGGTTCCCAAGTTGCTTATTTGACCTTGACGTTTCGACACTCATGTCGGTGTCTTCCTCAGAACTAGCTCTGAAACTTCTGAGGAAGACACCGACATGAGTGTCGAAACGTCAAGGTCAAATAAGCAGCGTGGGAACCAGCCCGGAAACCAACATGCCAACCAACACAAAAGTTACCATTCTGACAGTCCGATACTAATCAAAGATATTAAATTATATATCCACCGCTAATCTAACCCGCAAAGTATTTTATATTTCTGATGTACCGTCGTGCTCAAAAACAACCCATTACACGAGCAAATTAAGAAACTATTTAACCCCAAAAATGAAACGGAAACGAACCAATTGGTTACATAGCTAAAATTCGCTTAAAAGTATAACAGCGTTTAGCAGAAACTATATTTTTCGAAAAACACCCGCAAAAAGGAAAAAAGTTTGTAGACTCATAGTAAGCTGCATAAACACGGCAAATATGTACAATATGTACATAAGAAATTTAACCCAATCGCGACTACATTCTAATATTACCAACAACATTGTGCTCCCTGAAGGCTACGTAATAATTTCCCTTGACGTCCAGTCTCTTTACCAACACCCCTAAAAAGCTCGTTATATTAATCGTAAGTAAGACATGGKGCTTGTCATACATCGATCTACCAAAATCCCTACTGATAGAACACATCTTTGATATCAGCTACTTCTCGTTTAGGAACAAAATTTATAGACAATCCGATAGAACAGCGAAGGGTAATCCCCTAAGCTCGCACCTCGCAAACATAATTATGAATCCGACAGTAAATATTAAAGAAGATGAACCTCAGCAAGATCTATAGCGGCTTATTATTACATTTAATTAGGGGAGAGCAAAAAACTAAAACATCACGCCTGCGGTGCAGAAATCATTATTTAAACATAGAAACAGTTGATGTAATCAAAAGTAAAAGAAAGAATGGAAGACGAGTCCGTTCAGTAAATAAAAGATAACAGAAATTTTCTCGCAAACATTAACCAGAAGCGAAGAAATGCTTTGTTGGCATTCTAGAATCTCAGATATCTGTGAATATACGTGGTCAAAGATTGCAAGCAGGTAGCTCAGCATATAATCGCGACCGCGGATATAAAAGTGCATGTATCTTGATGGATTATTTGAAATATAAATTGATACCGCACTGGAAAGCAAGGCATATAAAAAGGTAACGGATTTCAAACACACCTAGGAGTATTATACAGATGATTTCTCTAAGAAGTAATTGATAATGTTAAAATACCGACTGTCTAATTTAGAAACGATTTTTCGGCATAAGATACTTACACGTTGAACTTTTTTCACATTGCCTTTGCAATATTTTGATACACCAACTAAAGAACCATGCATGGTCTTAATAGGTATTAAGGGAATTAATCAAAAAACCCTTGCTAGTCACAGCTTTTGCGATAGGAGTACTGAGATGGTGCACAAAAACTTAAATGGCACTGTTCCTCTGCATAAAAAATAAAAGGTACTGTACTGATTAATCGCGCTTTACAAGTGGTAATGTGTGTCACTATTTTCAATTAAACACGTTCTCAGAAGCAAATATATTGTTTGCTTTGGTACTCCAAATAGAATACTTGTCGATTACATCAAAATTTAAGCTGTTAAACGTTGAAAACTGATCCATATTATTGAATGTTGATATTTTCCGCTAAAAATGGACTAAGGAAAAAACCGAGAGCTAACTTTTTGCATTAGATATTAAGATGGTTGTCAGTACCTGGCAGCAGCAGGACTTTATAACCTAATTGGATCAATTTTGAGATTTTGTATAGTCGTATGAAATCCTATATTCACTGAGTTTGCAATCAGCAAACCTATGTCTTTCTTGAAGTTCATAAGGCCTAAGCCTACCATTAAAGTTATTATTATAGTATGTGATCTCCAATTGTCAAATCGGGTGCTAATACTCGTATATTCTTTATACCAAGTTTTTTATTGAAGGGATAAGGAAATTACATTAGCATACGTAGAATTTTATAATTATGGAATTGCGAAAATTTTTTATTTTTTTATTATACGAGTACACATTTTCGTGTTTTGCTTCATGTAATATGAAACTTCAATCTGACAGCTTAAAGTCGTTAAAATTAAATTAATAATTTTACAGAAGCCTAAGTACTATCCACTCCACATACAGCTTCATCGAGAACTTTAGATGACGATGTGAAGAACAACGCGACTGTTTTTTTTTTCTCGTGCAATTGATGCTTTATAAACTATGTGATCCATAAAAATGCTTCAGCTGTAATTTTGGAGGAGCAGCTTCTTTTTCAATGGTCACAGCGCAATTCTTAACGAAGAGAAGCTTTTTGGCAAAACTACAGTGTGTCGCAGGGATTTTGTTATGAAAGTTTCGAAAAACAAAACCCTCTTAATTGCCCAGTTAGATCGCCCGATATGACAAAAGCAATTTTCCTTCTGTTGGCGCACACTTTGGCTTCGTCGTCGGTCTGCACCTAAAGATATTCATTTTATATGTCTGGAACTTTCTCTTATGTACCTTCCAACCTTCATTTCAAAGAATAAGTTAATTTATTGCAGAAAAATCGCTATTATTTCCAGCACTTCTGATTGATTTTATTTTGTAGAAGTGACACTTTGCTATTTTGTTTCCCTTTTTTAACTTGAAGTAAGTACATTTGTTTACTATCACGATTTGTCAAAATCTGCACAAAAAAGAGATAGCGAACTGMCAAATTATAAAGAAAGGATTTTCCAATAGCAATCTTGTTGCACCAAGGACCCGCAATCCCATCGACAATTCCACATATTTGGCAACACGGCCCCAGCGAGCGTCCTCCCWCGAAATCAATGAACMGCTCGGGTTCCCCGCCAAAAACGTAGGGCAACGAACCTACCCGTCCGGGGTCGATTTCATATTTGTTGATTCGGGAAACCGGACTCCTTTTCAAGTTTTCCTCGGCGGAGATCAATGGAAAGTCATTCCCGGCGCTAATTCGAGCTGACTGATGCGAGAACTCGCCTAATAAAGGAGCCCCAGTAGCTTTCCAGAAATGGATTGGGCCCTACGTGACATGAAAATCGAACCTGTCGGTTCCCATTTCTCCGGCAAGGTTCGAGGAACGCGATCCCTAAATTCATGAGCTTTCATTCCTTATTCACGGTAATTCTGATTAATGATTACGTGGTACGGTTTTATTATATTCATCCAGCCACCCAAAAAGATCCTTTTGCATAAATCAGTTCAGATTTGTTGTGGATGTGTTAAATCATTGATGTAGTACGTCTTACAGGAAAAATGACTATTAAAACACATTGGGCGATGCAAAAAAACTTCGACTATAATGGACCAGATTAACCAACATATAAAAACTGATGTAGAAAAGGTGTTCAAAMTATAAAGTAAGGGTACCAACTGTATAGCGAAGATCTGTAACATMAAAATCCCTACAACTTCTGAAAGCCATGCTGAGGATGGAGGACTGGGATGTCCTTGCTGATGTTGATATTAATGCGGCGTTTGGATGTTTTGCGATTTTTGACAAAAAATAGATTTAGCTCAAAATCGGCGTACAGATGTATTTTGAACTGCAGATTTCAAAAATGTGCTCTAAAATGAGCTAGGACTGCGGGCGGTCTAAATAAAGACAATTTCCGAGCGAACCGTTGTAGCTAGCGACCAACTGAGGCCATTCCGAAATTCAGGAGGTCCAAATCAGTAAGTATACTTGTATTCAGCTGAATCGGAGACGAAAAAATTTTAAGGTCAAAAAAGAACAAAGGGGTTAGCCTTGGATGTTTTGTGATTTTTGACAAAAAATAGATTTAGCTCAAAATCGACGTACAGATGTATTTTGAACTGCAGATTTCAAATTTGTGCTCTAAAACGAGCTAGGACTGCGGGCGGCCTAAATAAGGACACTTTCCGAGCGAACCGGTGTAGCTACCGACCAACTGAGACCATTCCGAAATTCAGGAGGTCCAAATCAGTAAGTATACTTGTATTCAGCTGAATCGGAGACGAAAAAATTTTAAGGTCAAAAAAGAACAAAGGGGTTAGCCTTGGATGTTTTGTGATTTTTGACAAAAAATAGATTTAGCTCAAAATCGACGTACAGATGTATTTTGAACTGCAGATTTCAAATTTGTGCTCTAAAACGAGCTAGGACTGCGGGCGGCCTAAATAAGGACACTTTCCGAGCGAACCGGTGTAGCTACCGACCAACTGAGACCATTCCGAAATTCAGGAGGTCCAAATCAGTAAGTATACTTGTATTCAGCTGAATCGGAGACGAAAAAATTTTAAGGTCAAAAAAGAACAAAGGGTTTAGCCTTGGATGTTTTGTGATTTTTGACAAAAAATAGATTTAGCTCAAAATCGACGTACAGATGTATTTTGAACTGCATATTTCAAAAATGTGCTCAAAAARGAGCTAGGACTGCGGYCGGCCTAAATAAGGARACTTTCCGAGCGAACTGTTGTAGTTAGTGACCAACTGAGACCATTCCGAAATTCAGGAGGTCCAAATCAGTAAGTATGCTTGTATTCAGCTGAATCGGAGACGAAAAAATTTTAAGGTCAAAAAAGAACAAAGTTAGCCTTGGATGTTTTGTGATTTTTGACAAAAAATAGATTTAGCTCAAAATCGACGTACAGATGTATTTTGAACTGCAGATTTCAAATTTGTGCTCTAAAACGAGCTAGGACTGCGGGCGGCCMAAATAAGGACACTTTCCGAGCYAACCGGRGTAGCTACCGACCAACTGAGACCATTCCGAAATTCAGGAGGTCCAAATCAGTAAGTATACTTGTATTCAGCTGAATCGGAGACGAAAAAATTTTAAGGTCAAAAAAGAACAAAGGGTTTAGCCTTGGATGTTTTGTGATTTTTGACAAAAAATAGATTTAGCTCAAAATCGACGTACAGATGTATTTTGAACTGCAGATTTCAWAAATGTGCTCAAAKATGAGCTAGGACTGCGGGCGGCCTAAATAAGGACACTTTCCTAGCAAACCGTTGTAACTAGCGACCAACTGAGACCATTCCGAAATTCAGGAGGTCCAAATCAGTAAGTATACTTGTATTCAGCTGAATCGGAGACGAAAAAATTTTAAGGTCAAAAAAGAACAAAGGGTTAGCCTTGGATGTTTTGTGATTTTTGACAAAAAATAGATTTAGCTCAAAATCGACGTACGGATGTATTTTGAACTGCAGATTTCAAAAATGTGCTCTAAAATGAGCTCGGACTGCGGGCGGCCTAAATAAGGACACTTTCCGAGCGAACCGGTGTAGCTAGCGACCAACTGAGGCCATTCCGAAATTCAGGAGGTCCAAATCAGTAAGTATACTTGTATTCAGCTGAATCGGAGACGAAAAAATTTTAAGGTCAAAAAAGAACAAAGGGGTTAGCATTGGATGTTTTATGATTTTTGACAAAAAATAGATTTAGCTCAAAATCGACGTACAGATGTATTTTGAACTGCAGAATTAAAAAATGTGCTCTAAAATGAGCTAGGACTGCGGGCGGCCTAAATAAGGACACTTTCCGAGCGAACCGTTGTAGCTAGCGACCAACTGAGGCCATTCCGAAATTCAGGAGGTCCAAATCAGTAAGTATACTTGTATTCAGCTGAATCGGAGACGAAAAAATTTTAAGGTCAAAAAAGAACAAAGGGGTTAGCCTTGGATGTTTTATGATTTTGACAAAAAATAGATTTAGCTCAAAATCGACGTACAGATGTATTTTGAACTGCAGAATTAAAAAATGTGCTCTAAAATGAGCTAGGACTGCGGGCGGCCTAAATAAGGACACTTTCCGAGCGAACCGGTGTAGCTAGCGACCAACTGAGGCCATTCCGAAATTCAGGAGGTCCAAATCAGTAAGTATACTTGTATTCAGCTGAATCGGAGACGAAAAAATTTTAAGGTCAAAAAAGAACAAAGGGGTTAGCCTTGGATGTTTTATGATTTTTGACAAAAAATAGATTTAGCTCAAAATCGACGTACAGATGTACTTTGAACTGCAGATTTCAAAAATGTGCTCAAAAATGAGCTAGGACTGCGGGCGGCCTAAATAAGGACACTTTCCGAGCGAACCGGTGTAGCTAGCGACCAACTGAGGCCATTCCGAAATTCAGGAGGTCCAAATCAGTAAGTATACTTGTATTCAGCTGAATCGGAGACGAAAAAATTTTAAGGTCAAAAAAGAACAAAGGGGTTAGCATTGGATGTTTTATGATTTTTGACAAAAAATAGATTTAGCTCAAAATCGACGTACAGATGTATTTTGAACTGCAGAATTAAAAAATGTGCTCTAAAATGAGCTAGGACTGCGGGCGGCCTAAATAAGGACACTTTCCGAGCGAACCGTTGTAGCTAGCGACCAACTGAGGCCATTCCGAAATTCAGGAGGTCCAAATCAGTAAGTATACTTGTATTCAGCTGAATCGGAGACGAAAAAATTTTAAGGTCAAAAAAGAACAAAGGGGTTAGCCTTGGATGTTTTGTGATTTTTGACAAAAAATAGATTTAGCTCAAAATCGACGTGCAGATGTATTTTGAACTGCAGAATTAAAAAATGTGCTCTAAAATGAGCTAGGACTGCGGGCGGCCTAAATAAGGACACTTTCCGAGCGAACCGGTGTAGCTAGCGACCAACTGAGGCCATTCCGAAATTCAGGAGGTCCAAATCAGTAAGTATACTTGTATTCAGCTGAATCGGAGACGAAAAAATTTTAAGGTCAAAAAAGAACAAAGGGGTTAGCCTTGGATGTTTTGTGATTTTTGACAAAAAATAGATTTAGCTCAAAATCGACGTACAGATGTATTTTGAACTGCAGATTTCAAAAATTTGCTCTAAAATGACCTAGGACTGCGGGCAGCCTAAATAAGGACACTTTCCGAGCGAACCGTTGTAGCTAGCGACCAACTGAGGCCATTCCGAAATTCAGGAGGTCCAAATCAGTAAGTATACTTGTATTCAGCTGAATCGGAGACGAAAAAATTTTAAGGTCAAAAAAGAACAAAGGGGTTAGCATTGGATGTTTTATGATTTTTGACAAAAAGTAGATTTAGCTCAAAATCGACGTACAGATATATTTTGAACTGCAGAATTAAAAAATGTGCTCTAAAATGAGCTAGGACTGCGGGCGGCCTAAATAAGGACACCTTCCGAGCGAACCGGTGTAGCTAGCGACCAACTGAGGCCATTCCGAAATTCAGGAGGTCCAAATCAGTAAGTATACTTGTATTCAGCTGAATCGGAGACGAAAAAATTTTAAGGTCAAAAAAGAACAAAGGGGTTAGCATTGGATGTTTTATGATTTTTGACAAAAAATAGATTTAGCTCAAAATCGACGTACAGATATATTTTGAACTGCAGAATTAAAAAATGTGCTCTAAAATGAGCTAGGACTGCGGGCGGCCTAAATAAGGACACTTTCCGAGCGAACCGGTGTAGCTAGCGACCAACTGAGGCCATTCCGAAATTCAGGAGGTCCAAATCAGTAAGTATACTTGTATTCAGCTGAATCGGAGACGAAAAAATTTTAAGGTCAAAAAAGAACAAAGGGGTTAGCATTGGATGTTTTATGATTTTTGACAAAAAATAGATTTAGCTCAAAATCGACGTGCAGATGTATTTTGAACTGCAGAATTAAAAAATGTGCTCTAAAATGAGCTAGGACTGCGGGCGGCCTAAATAAGGACACTTTCCGAGCGAACCGTTGTAGCTAGCGACCAACTGAGGCCATTCCGAAATTCAGGAGGTCCAAATCAGTAAGTATACTTGTATTCAGCTGAATCGGAGACGAAAAAATTTTAAGGTCAAAAAAGAACAAAGGGGTTAACGTCAGCCTTGGATGTTTTGTGATTTTCGACAAAAAATAGATTTATCTCAAAATCGTCGTACAGATGTATTTTGAACTGCAGATTTGAAAAATGTGCTCTAAAATGAGCTAGGACTGCGGGCGGCCTAAATAAGGACACTTTCCGAGCGAACCGTTGTAGCTAGCGACCAACTGAGGCCATTCCGAAATTCAGGAGGTCCAAATCTAGTATCAAGCAACGACGTATGAGACTGACTTATGCAGAGGGTTTTACAGCTTGATGATCGGCCGTCGTAAACTATTGTATTGTAAATGAGGGTTTTTACAACCTTATGGTCGGCCGTCCTAAACTATTAGGATTAGCGGCACGCTTCAAAGTTCCTAAATGGGCCGTATTCAAAAAAATCTTGTCGGCTAAAATTTTAACTTTTCCACTATAAATTTTTGAAATTTGTTAGTTGTGATAATTTAGCAATCAATAAAACATAGAAGCTTTTATAACAAATTTTATTTAATGCAGACCCGATGCTAACTGGCGCACCCGCGATCTATTTTTATGTGATACTTTATTGGGTTTAAATTTTCCAATGTATTGCCCTACGAAATATATTTGTATAAGCATATATGTAGGTATGACTGAATAAGTAAAAAATATTGCACTTGGTATGCTTATATGCTGTAAAGCTTTAAAATATAAGTAAACACATATGCTTTCAATACCGTTTATAGTAGGAGTAGAACAGTTCCGATTACTTCTTATTTCCAAAAAAAATATACAGGTAGAAACTACGTTTTTGACCCACCGGGATTAAAAGAAAATTTTAACCTGTGAAGAAACAGGGCAGAGGACGATTGCACACCGTGATCAACAATTAAGAAGTATGGTCTGCCGCACTGAAATTGGAATGTTTACCATTCATGGTTATAAAAATAGATACTACTTATTAAATTAGGAAGGAATACGATTTAGTCATACATTAAAAGCTATTAGATGAGAAATACTTGTAGTTCAAATAATAATACCAAATAATGCTGATCGATTTATGTGTACGGAAAAAAAATCTAAAAAAGCCTAAACACAATTTTTGGATACGGTCCACTCCGCTGCAAAACAGTGGAACGTGCCGAACCCGTCTGTTATTTACGACAGCTTCAGGTAATACTTGTAAATCATTGTGAACGGTAATCGGCTGTTCGTATAATGAGTCTCATAGATCGTTGCTTGATATTTACTAATACTGAAGGGAAGGATCCTCCTAGGTGGAATGTAGATTTCAGTTTACAAACAAAAGTCATTATGTAGATAACGAAAGTGGCTTTCAAATAAAGCGTAAGAAAGATGACCTTCCTTTTTATTTAAAAAAATTGAGTTAGTAGCGTCTGTGACCTAAAGTGGATTTTGCAAAATAAGAACATACCTTTAGAATGAGTTAGTATTTCACCGATCTTACCTGGATTTTAGAACTTATAAAAGTAAGTAATTTTTCAGTGACTTTACCCGCATTTTATCTGAACGTTCAAAGTTAACGTGACTCATACTTTATACTTACTAAAGAATATACAATGTAAAAACCTTGCTTTGCCACAAAATAGTAAATCGTAGTAAAAAAGTAAAGCTCACATCCAAATAATTTTGAGTTGTCACACTTCATTGTTCATTAAATCGCGTTTAGCCCTCTGTCCACCCTTGTCGCTCGGCAATCAAGCAACTTGATGGAAAAATAACTACATTTTCTCGAGTGCCCTTGAGAATATGAATCAATCTTTCCCGCCTACGACAGCGTGCAAACGGGCAGAATAATTTATACACCATCGGCTAGGAAAAATTATTAATGCAGGACGAGAGTGCTTTTGCGATATGAAAAATCAGGCGTTCTGGCGGGTACTCGTATTTGAGTGGTTACTGGCGCATTACTTATTAAAATTGTGTTATATGGCGACGTAAGATGTAGCGATTTTTATAGAAGAGCTATCATGCAAAAACCATGTCCACCAAATATGATCGAATCGTATAAACGTTAAGGCTTACATTGACTGAATTATTGCTACTAGACGTTTCGTTCAAAACCATGTTGGCTTCTTCATAAGCTTCTTTAGAGGTTTTGATAGGGTAGAATGGGCTGTAATATATCGACTAAATGATGCTGATGACACGGTTAATTATATTAATATTAATTCACAAAACCTATTTAGCAAACACCTTCCTTTATGCACAGTTCGTGTAACAACAAAACCAGCTCCTTGGCTCATTGATAAATTGATGATACAATTAAGAAATGAAGCTTTTTTTAAGTTTAAAAGCACACGCAATGTAAGAGACTGGCAAAACTACAAAAATTTAAGGAATTACACGAAATCTGCCCTGGAAAACAAACGTGGTAATAGGCTATGGAATACTTTTCGGTCTCTAGATATTATTTAGAGTAATGAACTGATTGAACTAAATGTGTTTGGTGCAGCCGGATTATACAAGGGCTTTTGATACTCTAGAACATTAATTCATGTTCAAGAGGCTGAAATATTTTGGTATGGACACTAATTCAGTGTMTATGGTGGAGAGTTTTCTGAACAATTGGTATCAGACGATAGTGGTGGACGACGTTGCTTCGGCACCTGTAGAAATACATCAGGGAGTACCGCAGGGTTTACTGTTGGGACCCTTGTTGTTCCCAATTCATATATCTGATTTCTGGGAGGTTTTGAGTAATTGCAAAACAGGTACATGATTAAGGGTGTGGAGACAAAAACAAATCAGAAGCAATAAAAAAGACAAAGTGTGATACATTTACGAAATCAGGAAAAATATCTTTTTCAATGATGTACCTTTTGAATCCCCTTCCCATTAAAAAATGCAACTTGTGCCTATATCACAGAAATGAGAGCTAACACGGAGTTGAAAAAATTCAAGAAAATGCATTTTAATTACCCATAGGCCAGTGCGTAGTTTCAGAAAAATCGTTCGAACAGAACCTGAAGAAATATCCTGCTGGCTCCATACTTTATAGCGACCCTGTATAATGTCAAATAGTATCCTGCGAAATCCCTTTGCGTCATTCCAAACTTATTTATTTTTTTATAATCAGTCATTTCTTAAATATTGCCTACTTATTCTTACCACCTCCAGACGTTCCTTTCGTGTACTTGTAGCAAAGTTAGCTTTAGCTGGAAGCTAGTGGAAAAATTCATTTCTATATACTGTGGGATCTCCAGACTGAAATCTATGGATTCTTTCTATGGGGCATCAGAATTTATCAGCTCATTCTGTTATACAGTAAGAAACAAGCCTTGTGTTTACTTATGTAATAAAGATTCGAATCATTCTGCATTGCGAGGATCATTAAAGAACAAAATGTTCTATACTGCTTAGTGATGTAGAAGGGGAACCTCAAATCCTTACGAAATCCCGACCGTTGGAGTACTTAGCAAAATATCAATTCACAAGTTTTTCAGTTCCCAATGAATTGATCAAAAGCGGCCTGCAACAAAGGAACATCGACGTGCCCGTCGGTTCTCTATACTTCATAGACAAACGAACGCGCGGCTACCTATAAAATAACTCGGTGCAATCGTCCGCTTTTATTAATAGCCAGAAGGGTAAGGTATAATGGTCGGCCCCGTGCTGTTTTGTTTAACCGTCAACGGTTCAACAGTTCTGGACGAGTAAAACCAGCCTAGAGTTCGCGCCAACGCGGCCTTTTTTCCCAACGACGATTCAAGGAGATCTCTTACCGATAAGAGCAAAAAAGCGAAGCCGAAGAACGCTCGGTGCGTTGTTTTCACGTTTCGGGGCGCTGGTGCGTGGATAGGTCAGATGGAAAGACAAAGGAATGTTTATGAGATGGGCAGGGTGTTGTTGCCATGGCTACGTCGTCTCGTGGGCCCACGACTTCGAAAACGATGGGTTTTTTGACGCCGGACTGAAGATATTCACACGGTTCCTTTCACTTTGCCGGATTTGCTTATCCAGGGATATAATTTTTTTGTATCTACTCGATCATCCCTAAATTTAGCTGAAAGTCTAGTGTCTTTGCGGACTCCTCTTAAAAAGCGGAGTCCGGAATCCAGTTTCAAATGGCTAATTTTTTCATCATTTCTTGAAGAACAAACCTCGCCAAATTTAAACCAACTTTATCTTATTATAAGGTAATAAGGCTAATAAGCCATTGTCAGTACCAAAGAATACCGATGTAAGAAATTATGACTTGGTCAGATAAATAATCGATTTTAAGGTCCAAAAAGAACAAAGGGTTTAGACTTTGATGTTTTGTGAATTTTCGGTGGAAACTAATTTTAGCTCAAAATTAACACACAGATGTATTTTGAGCTGCAGATTCCAAAAATTTTATCAGAAATGAGCTAGGACGTCGGGCGGCCTAATTTACTCCGCTTTTAGATCGAACCGTTGTAGCTAGCGACAAACGGATATCATTCCGAAATTCAGGAGGTCCAGATTAGTAAATATGCTTGAAATTATACAAATCCGAGTTGCAAAAATTTTAAGGTCCAAAAAGAGCAGAAGGGTTAGTCTTTGATGTTTTGCGATTTTTAGGTGGAAACTAATTTTAGCTCAAAATCGACAAACAGATGTATTTTGAGCTGCAGATTAAAAAAATTTGATCAGAAATGAGCTAGGACGTCAGGCGGCCTAATTTACTCCGCTTTTAGATCGAACCGTTGTAGCTAGCGACAAACGGATACCATTCCGAAATTCAGGAGGTCCAAATCAGTAAGTATACTTGTATTCAGATGAATCGGAGACGAAAAAATTTTAAAGTAAAAAAAGAACAAAGGGGTTAGTTAGCCTTGGATGTTTTGCGATTTTTGACAAAAAATAGATTTAGCTTAAAATCAACGTGCAGATGTATTTTGAACTGCAGAATTAAAAAATGTGCTCTAAAATGAGCTAGGACTGCGGGCGGCCTAAATAACTTTCCTGATAACTGAGGCCATTCCGAAATTCAGGAGGTCCATATTAGTAAACGTGCTTGAAATTATACAAATCGGATAATAAATTTTGACTACAAAACTTTCAAACCAGCAACATAAAAATTACTATTCAAATAAAATTTCTAAACATTTAAGAGTTTCAAATTGTCTAATGTGTAAGTATGTTTAAAAGATACTAAACGATTCGCTAATATAATGAAGAATTTGAAGTTACAATGTTAACGTTTTTATGCTTTTATTTTTTATTACGAGAATTATATAAGCCTGAATGATTAAAATTAAAAAGTTCTTACGTCTGTATAAAATTTGTTTAAAGTCTCATATAATTTTTTATTTATATAACAAAATTGCATAAATCATGGGTGCGTAACTATAATCCATGTGAGTATTGAACATGAATAAGAAATTGTTAGCCTATAATTTTGTAATCTGTTTACCCACCATTAATTAGCTCAAAAATTCTGGTCAAGCAATTTATTAACCACTATTATAACGAAAAATGAACATTACTTAGAAGCAATTTGATATTGTTCGGTAGTATCTGGACATAACTTTCCTGGCAGATGGACTGGATGGACAGGCACTATCGAATGCCCACAAGGTCGTCAGGTTTTTATCGTTTAGATTACCAATGGTGGTTCTTATAAATTTCTATCTACTGTGTCAGTTTACAGAGTCTCACTGTTGGGATTTCTAAAGCGGTAAGACTATAAAGCATTTATTTACAAAAAGCACCAAAAAATGTAATTTTCATTTATAATTTTTGGAAAAAATTTTGAGATTTTTTTATCCAATGAATCACCAGTGAATGTCAAACTTTTGTTTAAGTTATAACCCCTTATGGAATTTCTACATATTCGAAATAAGCTTTTTAGAACACTAATCACTAGAGCTGGGACATTCTACTCATTTCGTTGAATTGACTGAAAATGTCCAATCAGCCGCGTAGGTTCGAATCCTGTCAGATCTTAGATCTGCTTAAAGATAGCTGCAACATAATAAAGCAGTCAACTGTAATTTTCCTATTGCAAACATATCCAACTAAGTACGACGCCGCTGATAAAAACACTGCAATAGCTAGCTGATCTCGGACGAAAATCGTTCTTTGCGCAATGACGTCACTATGATGTATCCAGCCCTTTTATATCTAGAACGGACAGTATGTTACATTAACATCAACTGAATCCTGAATAGTTGCAAAGATTACTCGTCAATACTGTTTATATTTTAAATTAAAATTAGCTGTGAGTCGACTCCATTATGAGTGACCCAACTTTATCAGCTAGACATCAACCGCCTCGGTAGATTTTGAGTTTCCATGGTTTCCTATGCGCGCTGTGTCTGCCCTTCAGAAGCCATATTGGATGACGTAATCCTAAACAGCTTAATTCTACTGATTTTCGGATTAATTTAATGTGTGACTTACTATGTTTCACGTGTAAGAAAAGGCGAAGTCTTCAGCGGAAGTGCCGTGACAAGCCCAGATACCAAAATCTAAAGGTGTAAGAGATGGCGACTCTGGGGTCATCTTAAAATGAGAACATCAAGCGTCAATCATTCTAGTTTACGTATATTTCGTAGGTCAATGAATGAATCGTCGTAAGCCGTTCAAAACGCGCGCATGTAAATAGCCTAATCATATCATTACCTAGTGGCAATTCCGCGACAAGTGGTCATGAATGAGGCATAATTACTAAAATTTCAGCTATTTATAACGTCGCTCTATTTGTTTTTCAAATCAGCCCGCTGATTCTTACACGTGCTGCAATGCAACAAAACCCACAGGGATTACATAAACCACTTCTTGCAGTAAATCGCGAACAAACTGTTTCGCAGTACACCATTTGGCGTTAAGTGTAATTACATATTTGAATAGGTGCCAAAAATGTTTTGTGATACACAGAACACCCACAAGTAAGAATGTAAACCATTATGAAGTACGACGTGTTTAAATCCATCACGAATTCTATAAACACGGCCAGCGAAATGTCATTAAATTTTGCTCCGAAGCGCAATGGCGTATTTGCTTTTTCGGATCGTCGCTTTTTGTGATTCGATAATGATTGGGCGTTTAGCGCTTTTTTGTTGAGACTACGTAACCTTTGCAGTATCATTTAGTCTAAGTAGTTGTAATGGCCAGTTACCAAATGAATCGAGACCTGCACTAAAGGTCGGAGAATGACCTTCTTGGCAAAAAACTACTTATGCAACGGAGTAATGGCAGTGCCATTACAATCTAGCATAGACTTTCCAATAGTAGTAAATAAAAAGGCGTCAAGGACGCTTGCCAAACTTGGTTGTTTAATAAGCGCATGCAGCAAATAACATTGACGTGGCATGGCTAGTTTTTAGCAAACAGTAGAAGTTTTTCAGTTTATGTAATCTTCAGACCTCACGAACCTATTGAAGCAAAAATTCCGCTAGCAATACTGAACTAACATTAGGTATTACTGTAGTCCACAAATTGAGCGCATAACAATTCCTTGAAGTAACCCGGCCTCTGTGAAAAGCAAGGTGAGCCGTGGACTATATGAAAAGGAAATTTCAGCCGATTTACGGGTAACCCGGTTATGCATGTTGCGTGGGTTAAGATGTCGTCAGACGTAAAGGTCGACAGTATTCACTTTAATTTCGCAGTGTTCAAATGGAACAAATAAAGGAATATAAAGGCTTGCTGACATTTGAGAATTGGAGAAAGAGATATAAAGTCGGTCACATCACAGGAACGGTACCACCGACTTTGTGTATTTCTTTGTTCTTTGCGAATCCAGAACACAAATGGATTTCTTTGATGCCCCGACACGTCGAGCGATCTCTATTGTTCTGAACTTGTGTGGAAGTACTTAATTTTCCTCAAAACACAAAGAAAAACTATTCAAAATAACGCCTTTCTTAATTAAATTAAAAAAGTCACAAGCTTGAAATCTTAATGATGGTTGGATGCGATGATAGGGCAGGAATACACAATGAAGCTATTAAGAGAATATTCCGATTTACTAGACATTGCAAGAAACTGTAAGCAAAATTCAGAAACAGTTTTGGTACGACGACTATATATGGAAAAGAGGTAGGTATTTATCGAGAGAGATGAAAGGGTTACGCTCACTCTGGAAACCACTATAAATCTGCACACAACTCTAAACAACAGCCCATACGCGTAAGAAGAATAATGTAGCCGAGCTAAACCGACATCAAACAGAAATATCTAAGGAAAGCATTCACTGGTTGTGTGCATCCTGTAAACCTTCGTGTTCCAATCGTGAGATTCCCATAACATGCGCTACGTGGGACCCCTCCAACCCAGCGCAGCGTAAACGTAGCCGACCCGACGGTATATCCGGGAGCGGCAGAAATGCCTACCGTACGCGCATTCAATCAATCAATCCTGTAAAACACTTATGCTAACTATGTTTTCATTATGGACCGGCTATACATATCTGATGAGATTATATACCAAGATGATGAAAAACAAATTAATATTAATTTAATTTCTTTGCTTAAATTTCTTAATGCACAAATTTTTTTACGCTTAGTGGTTAGTAGACCCTTCACGTTCTCGATACCTCGATAGGCATACATCCCCCTAAATTAGCAACTAATTATTTAGGAACTCGACCCCTTTCTTTTAGCACTGCGGCGTCTAACCCATCTTTTGTGATTGTGTGATTCTAGTGTCTTTATAGAGGGCGCTGAAGTTGAATCCAGGCATACTCTATATGGGACTGCAGTCTGATGAGACGAAGTACTGATACTTCAGCTGAAGGACATTTATGGAGAAAATCTAAAGAAAAACAAAACTTCAGCGCAACGGCAAACTTTTTTAAATCTGATGTAGTTCTCGCATTAAATTTGTGCCGCGTTCCATATTTATGTCCTAATGATGCCCCTCACACATAAGGGCTAAACGTCGAGCACATTTCCGAAACCGTCGCGGTCTAATTAAAAAGAACAATATTTCAACGCAACTTTCTCTCTACAGAGATGCTGAGGCATCAAATAAGGGTTAATTCAAAATCTTTCCGATTCTCAATATCGCTTAATTCAGGCCAAAAGTTTCAGAAACTTTGAATATCCTTCAACAAGACCCTTTCCTTTCATTCATTAGTAAGCACCTTTCTAGCTACAAAAAACTCCACTGCTAAGCTCTCTACACCATAAAACGCGATGAAAATGAAAGTTATTTGAAGAAGAAGCAGTTGGCTTTCCGTCGCATCATAATTTTGTAGGCCAACCAAATGTTATATGTTACATGTTACATTTCTATCAATGCGCGTAAGGTCGTCATTTGTATATGCGGAGAGTGAGTCTTAACCCAATTTTTTGCTATAATTAGCTCGTTACCGAACAACGCCGATGAATTATTCATGATTTCATTTCGAGCCTTGAGATAATTTTGCAGACGTAACCTTAACGGTTATTGCTTTAGCATGTGGCGCATTAGAGGATTGCTAATGAGTTTTGATGCCAAACGGCACGTTGACATAACTTAGCAGAGTTGCATTTTGCATTAACAGATTATCTTCTTTAAATCACGCGAAACCGAGGCAAAACGAAAGGGTGGCCTGAAGAATTATAATTAGATTTGATATTCTAAAACAGGCAAAAGTAGAAAATGCACCAATCAATAAATACCATGTGCACCAATCAATCAAATAAAACAGAACTTACACCAGAAATCCTGAAAAAGTTTCTCACTGTTTTTTAATGTGGGAAGAATTTAAGTCATGGTTGTCCCATTATTTGTCCAAGTCTGACAGGTATAAAGCTATACGCTATATTAGTGCTGACGTATTTGTAGGCCATTTTTCTGCGGTACATCAATGTCCTGGATCCAAACAATCCATAAGTTGCCATAACGTACGAAAGGGAGCTCATCAGTATGTATATTAAAAAGTTTAACCTACAGTAAGTGCGAGTGCAGAACATTACAATTTAGATATTATATGAAAAATTTGTAATGTGTTGGGTCCCTAGATGTTATCGTTATAATGAAAGAGAAACGTGTAAACCCTACAGAATTTATTTTAGGTTATTTTTCAACTATATTTTGCAACCAAATGCAATTTCGGTTTGAAATACGAGGCATGTCTTTTAAGTAAGTACCGTTTTGGAATTAAAAAAAGACGTGCAAAGATATCGCAATAATTTTATCTTACATGAAAGCCTGTACCTTAATATACTTTTCTACATAATTTCCGTGAATATTGAGGCACTTGTCATAACGTGGCACCAGTTTTTGAATGCCCTCATCATAAAATTCTACCGCCTGACTTGTTAACCACTGTATCACAAATGTTTCGACTTCGTTATCGTCTTGAAGACGCTGACCACCCAGGTGTTTCTTCAAGTGCAGGAACAAATGGTAGTCGCTGGGCGCCAGACCAGGGCTGTATGGAGGATGATCTAGAGTTTCCCATTTAAAAGATTTGATGAGATCTTTGGTCCGATTAACCACATGTGGACGGGCATTGTCATGCAGCAAAACGATACCCTTACTCAACTTGCCACGTCTTTTGTTCTGCATTGCACGACGCAGATTGTTCAATGTCTTACAATAAGACGCTGCATTGATTGTCTCATTACGAGGCAGAAACTCCAGTAACAATACTCCTTTTCTGTCCCAAAAAACTGTGCACATGATTTTCCGGACATAAATTGTTTGCTTAAACTTCACTTTTTTTGGGTGATAATGAATGTCGCCATTCCATGGATTGTTGTTTCGATTCTGGTGTGACGTAGGCCACCCATGTTTCGTCACCAGTAACAATTTGGTCTAAAAAATCTTCACCTTCATTGTGGTACCGCTCAAGGAAAGTCAATGCACTGCCTAAACGTTGGGTTTTGTGCAAATCCGTCAACATTTTCGGAACCCAACGTGAATACAATTTCCGGTAATTCAAGTTCTCGGTCACAATGCGATGATACAAAACACTACGAAAATATTGAGGAAAGCAGTCGCACAATGATGAAATTGTAAAGCGTCTGTTTTCTCTCACCTTTTCGTTCACTTTCTGCACCAAATCTTCATTAACGACCGAAGGACGCCCACTCCGTTCTTCATCATGCACATTTGTGCGGCCATCTTTAAATGCTCTCACCCATTTCCTTACCATTCCATCACTCATAATGTTTTGTCCGTAAACTTCACAGATCTCACGATGAATATCGATCGGTTTTACGCCTTTAGCACTAAGAAATCGTATAACAGCCCGTACTTCACAATCGGCGGGACTCACGATTGTCGGAGGCAMCTTAAACACTCAGTAAACAACGTAMACAATGAAGAATCAAACTGTAATGGCGTCAGTGCGTAGACAAGAGATGTAGGMAACAAGCGCGCATGCGCGGAACGCCGACCGTAGCGCTGCGGCGGCGGAATCGCAAAACGGCACTTACTTAAAAAACATGCCTCGTGCTTACTAAATAATACGAAGGAATGTAAATCTGTTGCTCCACAGTGAAAATAGCTCGTGCTCTTTGTCGTTACTAGTTCCCCACAGTTGCCAATCAAGCTTGGATCAAGTGATCTCCGATTCCGAATATAAGAATGTTAGCTCCAGTGGAGATCAGAAGATAATGAGCTGATAAATTGAGTGGTTGTGTTTGTTTGCCTTTTGCGTTGTTTTGCTTACAATGTAGTGAACTGACATAACAGATTCTTCATATCAATTGGGAACATAAGCACCGATTAAAATATAAACGAAGGAAAAAGAAAAGCTACAAACAAAAGTTATGGCCAGAGGATATTCAACAGATATTTAGCAATTAAAGAGCTACTAATTTTCAAGATGCATGATCAACTTTCGCTTATAATTTTCAGTAATGCCGAAGGAACAGTTTTTCAATAATTTCGTTGATTAGATGGTACTTAATACCAAGTCGTTGTCTGTTTGTTAGTTTGCGAATTATTCTTAATAGAAATCCCGTATTTGGGAGTCTGCCATATAAATAAATTACACAAGCAATTCGTATATAAATAAGTATAGTAGTATCATTTATTCAAAATATTGCATTGTTTCTTCGACCATCTCTTTTGTTTCCCTTCTTTTTCCTCATTTAACATTTCCTGAAAAAAACTGGGCCCATCCTTATAACTAGCTTCCTTGCGGTCTATTAATATGCTTACCCTTACAATACAGGAGCTTCCTTATTACATGTCTTTTGGTATGAACTTTTTGGATAACTCATTTGCATTCCTTTTTATTTGCTCTTTCTCCATTTCTTCCTCCTAAATACTTCTTAATGCACTTACATCTTATCGTGTACTTCACTTGTAATTGCTTCTGATTTTACAGTTTTCCTTTTTACTGTTTTTTTAAGTGTTTGTAATCCCCCAACATTTACATTCTCATACTCTTTTCTCTCTCTGTACTAATCTTTAATTTCTCTGTCTATAAGCTTTTTTGTACTATATTATTCCCTTAATTCCGTGCTTCCTTTATCTAAGTCTGCTGTTCATTGTTTGTATAGTTTATGAAATGCTCCCCTTTCGCCAAAACATGGTAGTGGCAAAGCCACACGCTCTATTCTGTGGAAAGCTCAGTTCGTCGTTTTATTCCAGGCACAATCCCTTTGTTTGAGAAAAAGCAGCTAGAATTACCGGTAGCACATTCGCGATATTTACGATGTCACTCAGAAATCCCCGAAAACCAACCGAACAAATTATGCAAAACGAAGTACCAACACTTCTCACGCGCAACAATTCGACATATGCTCGTATCAGATTCCCTGTTAACATCTTCCTTTGTACCGGGACCCATACAAACAGATAAATATCGCGTTTATGGCACATTCGTAAACACGCAACAATATCATTAAATTGCGCCCATTTTATTTATGACTCCCGACGCCTGAGGTTAAGTGAAAGAATCCCGTATGCCCGGGGTGGTTTCGTCGGGTTGCAAAGGATGAAAAATTGATCCGATGTCGGCCCAGGTATGAGATGGGCCGTTGGGAATGTGTCCTGTCCGGAATTGGTTTTTTTACGTCTCTGTGTGAGAATGGGATTATTCGGTAGCATGTTAAGAGGATTTCAGGGGGGTTTACCTGGTGCCAATTTAGACATCACGTTCGGCCGCTAATTTGCCATAACGGTCGGTTACAGGACAAAGCCATACCGATCTAATAACAAGATTGTTCTTCGTGCCTAGTAGGAAGCTAAAAATCCTTAGCCACTAAAGCAAGTAATCCCTTGTGAGATTTTGAGTTTATATAAGGGTGGGTAAAGCATACTAAGCGAGCTAGCTTATATATATTTATATGCAGGTACGCTCAGAAACAAGAAGTACTATATCTTAATAAACTAGTTTATTAACAGAACATTTGCTATTTCCAAGTTACATTTATTATGTGGAAGTGGAATTTTTTTTACGTTTAGAAGCCATCGTTTTGAAGGATTAGTTGGAAGAAAACAAAATAATTTTTAATGTTACTTACTTAAAGCTTAATACTACGTTTCTTAAAGGAAGCATGAAGAACAAATTGATTTTCAAGAAACAAAAGCAATTTGCTGTTGTAAGTAACATGTTACTAATTTATGCTTTTAGTGGGATTTACCTAAAAATAGTTTTTATTACTTACTGCTAGTATACCAAGTTATTTACTACTAATGTAATGATTCTTAATTTTTCCAAATAAACATTGTGTTATTTCCCAAAAGTAAAATTTTATTATAGACAACAATGCAAATCTTTTGTAGACGAAGGTCAAACGTTAGCCCTACTGGCACTGACCATTTGTTCCCTAGTCACCCATGCAGACGCTGCACTAACATAACATTGCAAGTGGTTAGGTTCTCCTGGGTTTTCAAATTTAGAAACAAAATGGATAGTGCTAATATAGTGGAAGTTATAGGGTCGTAGGAATTGGAACATCTTATCCCCATATTTAAAGGTAAGTGTCTGGTGTCTTTGAAAGTTTTTAACGTCCATACCTGTATACCTACGTACTCTAATAATTACGGTTATTGTGTTCGCTTCATTTATTGTAATAGGACAACATTCGTGTTTAATTTAACTCTATATACTCGATATACTGCTTTATCTCAATTTCAATATTCAGTCTAGTCACATTTATTTATTCGTATAATACGGGGATAAAATAAAATGCTTATTTATTTGAAACATTTCGGCCCCTTCCTTCCACTTCGCTTCTCAGGCAATTTTAATGCCATTTATTTTTTCAAATCAAATCAAATTGGTGTGGGAGGCCCCAATGAAAGGAAATTTACAAATAAATTAGCATTGTACGTATTTTTGATCTTTTGAAGCGGTTCCTGTAAAAACCAGGAACTGTAAATAACGAGGTAAATCCAAACAAGAGTTCCACAAAAGCCAATACTACTTAGCTATGTATATTACATACATAAATAACAAGTGTCAACTATTCTTGCTTTTCATTTCAGAACATCAGCGACCAGAAAAAAAAAACAAGCTTCAATCATTTGGTTTGACTATACAACCAACACCTATTGTAGTAGGACAAAATTTAGATGAAGTAACGTCCTAGTATCTATTTGTTGATGATCACTTTTATGAAGCAGCTACTCCTCTAAAACTTGTGGACATGTCCTTTAAAATTATTCATGCCACCCTTTCTGTATCCTTATGAAGCCGAACAAGTGTGTTACCTAATCCAACATGAAATTTATAATATACACATTAAGTGGGACAAAAATTTCACTTCGGCTTCAACCGTTTTGGCATCTATAGCAACTCCGGGCTCAATCTAAGTTTTTTACTCTAATGCCATTTTTTATTGGATTTACTAGCTGTTGTGCTAGTTATAAGATGTTAATTATTTAGCAAATAACTGCCAGTATATATACTACCTCATAGAATTTTAAGTTTTTGTGCTATTTTTTTATTTATCAACCTTTACTATTTCTGTACATATTTTTATGTTTTTAGTGGAAGTACCCACAATAATTGTGTACTTTATCTTTTGATATAGTAGTTAATGGTTTGTAATAAATTTACATTAAAAGATTATTGTGGTCATCGCAACCAAAACGTTAAAAGTAGTTTATTACTTGCCTGTTTATTTAGATGTAGGTGAGTGTTAAAAACAATAAATTATATGTTTTGTAGAGGTTTCGTTTTTTTTCTGATTTAATGAGCATCATTCTATAACCCTAAATAATAACGTCTGCTAGCCCAAATAAATAGTACGTTTCAATTTAAACAACCAAACCACTAAAAGTGACAAAATATGTACCTACACTTCAGACAAAAATTAAGATTTAAATACTTGGTTAGCACTCTTAAGTAATGTGTTTCTTTTTGTTTTTACAAATAAATAATTCAGTTATTACTAGTAAGCGCTACATTTAATAACATATTGTTACCATATAGTGAATCTATCATTCTTTTAAAATAACTATCTATTTAGCTTTAAGTATTTTACAGTTTTATTGCAACAAGATATTCTAACTAGAACAAGTGTTCTGTTTGGTAACAAGAGCATATTCATTATGTTTGACAGAACAATTTATAGATTTGCTAACACAAGCAACTCCAATCAGGATACACGGTTTGTTATTTGGAAGTGAAATGTTAACTGACTCTATAGTAAAAATAAAACTTACTTACGATAAGTAAATATTACTAACCGTAAGCGAGCTATTTTTATGAGTGTATAATAGGTATAAAGATAAAAAAATTTCACCGTACGACAAAAATGTATTCTTTATGAGCGCGTTTGCTTCTTCTAAAAGTAAGATATATCGAACCATAATTTTAATTTTTTGCATGGTAGATGAGTCAAAAGAAGATATATGTACAGGGTTTCTCAGAAATTAAAGTGCCGAACTTTTACAGCGTATTGTGCTCATCAAAATAAACAAAAAAGTTTTTATAAACATGTAGTCTAAACCTCATCGTTAAGAAGTTAAAAGCAGTACCAGTGTAGTGTTTTCGCGTTTTTTTAGTCCATCTAAGTCTAGCAGGCAAGTGTAAAATTAATTTATTTCGTTCTTTAAGGTGCATTAATTCTTAGGCTGCGATTATTGCACAGTAAAGTCATGTTAAAGGTTAGAAGAACGCATTTTCATTGTAAAGTGTTATGGATTGCGGAATGTTTCGTATCAGTATGTCAAAGAACATGAGGGTGGCAATGCACTTTTTTTCGCTGTATTTCAGTTGAGGCGGCTTTTATCTCAAAAACAGCTTTATATCACAAAACTATTCCAGCAAAATTATCTACAAAGCTGGTATATTTTTAATCCTACCGAATTGTGATTTTTCAAAATGAGGGGTACTCCACCAAAAAAATATGATCGTTTTTCTTGTCCATTGGCAAAAATGTTCAACGCATGTGCAATAAAACAACCCAAATATTGGGTGGTAAAAATTATTAAGCCTACAAGGGTAGCTCACCTTAAAAATCGCCTATCTGTATAATTCAGCGTAATTTTTCCGCACGAAAAAGATAGCTTTTTGTAAGTCAACCTATCATGTCTAAAATACTAAAATCGCTTTTAAAAGCAATTAAAAAATTTCTGTTACAAGGTTTACAATAAAAACGAACTACATATCATTCGCTAGGCCTATACATAGACCATAATCTAATTATGGAAAACCGACCCTTCATCCATTAAATATTTTTAAGGGCGCAGTTAAAAAAATGTTCTTTGAATGGAAGCGTTTTGTCATAACTGCAATGTGAAAACTACCCCTAAAGATAGTAAAGCTCGTTGTTTTAAATATCTCATTTCCAGTGCATGCTGGGACTAAAATAACTATATGCGAAATTGATAAGCACGTTATTCTCTACAAATTCGGTCTTTTACATTTCTTTGTATCTTTAATCCTTGTTCACTTACAGCACGACTTATTCGCTACGTAGTTAATTATACTTTTCGTTTATATATCCTAAAGATTTCATTATTTTATGGAGTACTGATTGTCGGTCTTATTCTTAATCAACTGAAAGTTGCAACTTGCACAGAAAATGAGATATTTCAAAACGCTTAACGGTAGTTTCTGCATTGAAATGTAGTATCGCGATACGGTTATGGAAAGATGCTTCCACAAACTAAACATACGTGCAGAAAAAGCCACACAATAATGTTTTTTAACTGTATCTTATAAAAAAAATTAGCCAGTGAAGGAGTAGTGAAGTTATAATTCTTTATCAATCTTGTTTTTATTAAACTACAGGCCAAAATAAACAATTTGTTAATATTTGTGTTCTATTGTAGTAGCCAATGTTTAGATTTTCCTAAACTCTTAACATAACGCCCATCAGTAGTGTATACAAATTGCGTTGCTAGTTTTCGGTATAAGGGTTAAAGTTGATTTTTAATTGCAATCTTCTTCCAGCACGCATAACAGAACAAGAGCTTTAGATGAGTAAAATGAAAAGTTTAAAAAATCAGTAAAGGTATTTGTGAATTATTATTCACTAAATCTATAGGTTGTGTGGACATGGGAGTATTCGACTGTCGATTTGCTGTGTAATGACAGCAAATTTGTGCTTAACCACTTATCTTATATATGTTGGTGGAAAGGCGAAAATACCCGTATTTTAAGATTTATATGGGGTGGGGATGGACTACCTTGAGAAATTCGTTGTTTATGTTATTAGTAATATAATAAAAAAATGTATAAATATAATGATATAAAACTATTATAAACGCCAACGTGCTCATATTTACAATTTTAAAAATCTAGTGGAAAAACGATGTAACATAATGTCTTTTGCTTTTCGCTCCTTGCTTGCACACTCTATTTGTAAGCTGTTTACTGCAGTGCCATGCTATCAGGATTTTTATGATCAGGGCTGTGATATATTAAAAACTGGTCTAAATACAAGGTTTCGTATTTTAGAACACTAAATTTGACTGCTGTATAGATAATGCTAAATTCTTTAAAATGCAATCTTTTATTCGGAGATATCGGTACATAAGTGGAATTGCAGATAGAGACAATTTTAGATGTCTACTCCAGCTTTGCCATGAACTTATTTAGACGATAATAACGTCTAGTAATATTTTCTATCTTAAAAATCCGTCATTCTATTTAGAGTGCTTAAACAACTAAACAATGTTGGATAGGCAACTGTTTTCCTTTTTGTTACCAACCATAAAGAAGGGGAGGTGATTAATCTGGCCACCTCAGTAGTGAACCATCCACAGATCTCTATACTGTAAGAAACTTTATTATTAACGCAAAAAAACGCACGCCTCTATAAACTTAAATTTATTTACAAGAACAGTGTTACTTTGACAAAATTCAGTCTAACTCTAATGTTACTACCTACTTATTTATTACAATACTAATACGCACACGAATCTAATATGCACACGTTCAAAAAGGGGGTTTATAAGCGTTTGTGCGTTTGAGATAGTTTTTACCACAACACTCTGGTATTAAAGCAAAATTGGGCAGGCTCGCTTACCAATGTTAGTCGTCAGTACCTGAAAAACGTTCAGGCTGCTCACTGCTTCCGGTGGCGAAGAGTCAGGGGTATGCTACTCGTTGAGGGTGGTAAATGGTATGCATCGGGGATGGCGAAGCGTCAGAAGTATGCTATGGTTGAGGGTGGCAAATAGTATGCACCGGGGATGACGAAGCGTCAGGAGTATAATACTCGTTGGGGGTGGCAAATGGTATTTGCCGGGGGTCGCTGTCAGTTTGACAGCAAAAATCGTAGTTTTTCTGACACCTTACCGGAACGTGGCCAAAATGTAATTTTTGCAAAGGGGTAGCCGTTTTCCAGCTCGGAGTGTACCCCAAGGGAACAAACGTTTGGGAGATCAACTTTAAAACTGGTAATTAACAACAAGGGATAACTGGGATCACGCCTGACGTTTAGAGGGTTTTTTTAGTGGGGTTACTTTTTTTTGTAATAATGTGGTAACTAGGGAAACCTGTAATTCGGTATCGCTACCAAAGGTCGCTACATACTAGTTTAATATTGTGAATGGGGTTTTCACAACAAATCATATCATATCAATCTTGAGCACTTTGTTCACTCAATAACACATCTAAATGTATATGATAAACCTTTACTAGATTATTCAGTCGAATTAGAGGGCCTTCTTGAAATATATAACATAATATTTTGCTCACCAAATTTTCATTCAATTCCTTCTCAGAAAACCGAAATAGGGACGCGAACACCAAACTGAATTTAGTACAAGCCTTGTCACCTTGAAAAGACGATCTGACGTTAAATGGCCAACATTTTACAACTGTCAAAGTGAATTACCACGTTAAAAATAAGTATGTTTTATTATTACTTATAATATGCGTATCAAAAATATTGTAACAACCTGAAAAATATATTCGAACTCAGTAAAAATGTTATCGACGATCTTAGTGAAAAATCCCGGTACATAATGTTCGTAGCTTTGTAATACGTCACAAATTACAAGTTTGTTTACAGAATCAATAAACCCGTTTCGTGTTATCCTTTTAGAACAAGTTAATTTTCCCATCCCTCATTGCCGTTTTTGTAAATGTTATGGTTACGAAATGGATGTTGATGCCAATATAGTTCGTTGCAACCGTTGAATAGACTGAAACAATTAAGAGGCGATAAATTACACAATGTAAACTTTGGTTGAGAGGATGTTTCTCCCAGAGGCACTTAACAATAACGTTTGCCTACACATATTTAAGTGGTCTTGTTAGTTTACAAGCTTGGTCTGTTTAGACTACCGGTTATGTTTGGTACGCCTTCTGACCTAAAAGAAGTCACACTGTAGAACTTTAGAACTTATTAAGATGTGACTAAGCGCCAACACTTCAAATATGAACTTTTACTTCCACATCCAAAGGATTCAAAAATTGTATGTCTGTGGGTCTGTGTGTGGACGCCATAACTTTCGAAAGACTTAACATATGTACTTTTATTTTTTTTCGCCCCTATAAATTTTCGGTGCAGCAAACGGTTTAGAAGATATTAGCAAAAAACCGACACTTAAAAACGGTTTTTTTCTAAATATCTCCGAATTTTGCTATTATATTTGTAGAAAGTCAAAATTCTGATGGAAAAGCATTTCTGCAAATTTTTAATTAAGTTAATAAATTTCGAATTGTTTACACAAAAACGATTTTATGTATATTTGCTAATATTACGAGAACAGTTTATTGTTTAAAAAAAATATATAGAAAAAAAAATGCTCATTTTGACAATCGGATGTGGAAGTATTGATTCAATTTGCAGCGGTTTTTTATTTGCGCTTGGAAGTAACTAAACAAACGTATTACAAGTTCTTGATCATTTCTTTGCTTAATGCATGTCTTTACACTTCTGGTACCACGCAGAATGTATTACTAGTATTGAAAAATCAAAACACAAAATCGTGTATATCATACAGTTCAGCACGTCAGATTTATTATAGTAAATAAGCAATAAGTAGTGTCTCAGTTACCCCTTTACTCTGAAGGGCCAACTGCCCCATAGCACAAAATATAGCTGCATGTACAGACAGTAAAAAAATACGTTTATTCGCATTGATACATGCATTTCCAAGACTCTAAATCTAGAAGTCAACAAATAAATATTTACAGCTGTAAAAAAACTCACAACCTGGTTAACATTTTAGTAGAAATGAGCTTTTATGTTGATCTTTAAGTACAGTGAAGTAATAACATTGCAAAATTAAACCAATGACAATATTATACGTGTATTATTGGTATTCTTTTGTCTTCTTTCTTCTTTGTCTGTCCTTCTCCCTTTAGAAGAACAATAGTGAATATAAAAAAGGCAAACTTTTATTAATATTTTCCGGATTTGCTACATTTTCTACCAGCATTCTGTCTAATGTTATTAGGATTAGGTGCACGACCTGCTTTTCAAAAGCTTTTAATTTTCGTAATATCAACTGATTATTGTTGTTTGTGACGAAAATACACCTTGGTAGCAAAATTATCTACGTATATATTTGAATACTCCCTAGAAAAAAAAGTTTTTCCCCAAGGATCTATTTTAGAAAGTATTAAAGACTGAACTAAATATTATAAAGAACAATAATTCGAAAGAGGATTTAGTCATAAAAATAATCAATAAATCTTATAAAACACATTCAAGAGTTTAGCATACGCAAAAATGCGAAGCATGTTGAGCAATAGGAAATCACTATGGAAGAACAAAGAAAGAAAAAGCAAATGAAAGCATCACAAACTGAATGCAAAACTATTTCAATAAATGATGATCTAAATCTGTACCAAAGGTAACCAGTGACTCCAAAAATAATGCATTCTTTGGCACCTCCAGTGCACTTTTGGAAAAAGGAGTGTACTTTATATTGCCCGAAGATAAAGGAGGAAAGGGAAGCGTCATGTCTGCTTCAGTCATTCCAGCTCAAATCAGAAGACATGTGGTAACAAGAATATACCTAAATCAGGTTGTTGTTGGCATGTGCATATACATGCTTTGACTAACCTAAACGCTAAGAGCATTAATCTTTGGACATTCCCAACTAGAGTGTGATTTAATGTATTGTCACTAGAAAGGAATACCAGTGAGTGGGAGAAGTTATTGGTTTGGTTTCGAATGGTTCAGGAATTATCAGAAGATAACATTAGAAAAGGAAAGGCGGTATGCTTATTAATGATCTAACATTGGGTCATCGTGAAGTGATGAGAAAAAAATGGCTTTATTAAAGTGGTTTTCAAATATCAGTTAGATATGCTAGACCTATACTGAACCTCGGTGGAAAAAACCTTTTTGGCCTGTTGGAAGATAATAGAATATAGAAATGAAAGGAATTGACGAAAGAACAAAAAAAAACACGCAACGCGAATTTAATGTTTTTAAATTAACCGATCTGCAAATATACGAACGAAGGGTCTTCCTTTTGGATAAATGTCTGTTCTCCCTGCTAGCGACAGTCCTTTATCGCAAAATGAAACACCCTACAGCAGTCAGGCATTACGAATAACGAATTCGCGTATACGAAAAGAGACCACTCCAAAATTCAATGATGTGCGACTAAATCTGCCCCCGGGCAATAGGGTTCGGTCCCTATTTCTCAATTTATCTGGCTGGCTTGTAATGGAACCGAGAAATTTCCGAACGCGGAGACTCCTGAAGAACGATAGGCAATTACAAATGTAGTTAGTATCCAGTGGTACAGTCGAATTGCCTAACGTTCTTTGAAATGTCTTTTATTTCGTCTGTCATACATATTCCCGGTATGGATTACTATTTACTGTTAGCTTTGTGAAATTAATCTGACGTTTCGATAACACCTGTAATCTTTGTCAAAGAATAGAACCTCAATAAATAGTCTAAAACGAGTTAAAACAAAGTTTTGAAAGTAAATAAACAAAGCGACCTACCGACGAGAAAGAAACTATGTATTACAAGAACTGTCCGAAAAGAGAAAAGTACAAAATAGTTTTGACGTGGTTTCTTTATAAGTGCTGACGTAGTTATCGGTCATTTTGCTACGACCTGTCAAGATCCTGGATCTAAATAAACCGAGTTATCGTACGTTACGTAAGGGAAAAAGTACTTTAGTGTCACTGTTTAAGATTGAATAGTTTTTATTGTAGATATGAGAGTAAGTTGTAGTAGCCTTGCATTGCTCTGTATTATTATTAATTAAATTTACTCTTTACTGTTGTTGAAAAAAATAAGTATATAAGTGATTTAGTACGTACAATTCTGAAACTCCCTCAGAAGTATAAGCTACGCGGATAAGGTTTTACGAAGATCTACATGCTGGCTTCAAAATTGGGTGTGTTCACTAGTTATAAAATATAAACTTTTATACATTAAAAAAGAATACTTAATTAATTAAGTGTGTATCTGTATCCATAACGCTGAAAAAATTTTTAACCAAGATAAATTGGTTACAACTTCTCAGTGCGCAACGTGGCAACAACGCAGTTTTAAGGCACGCTCAGATTGACTAGGACTGGCTGTGACGTATCACCCCATGTAAACAAGATAGCGTCCGCTACTTTCCGTATTTCGTTTGCGTTATTGGTTATGTTTGTGAGTGTTCTCGTTTGTTTTTTTTATGAATTCAACAATATGTCGTCGGAATGCTGTGTTAAAGCGGTTTCGAACAATTTGCCGGTCGTAGATATGTTTATAGTCACCGAATTTATCAAGAGCGACCCACGTTTTAATGCTGCCGAAATCAAAGGCGCTAAAGCAGCAGTATAAGTAATTAATAAAGTAGCTTAATCTGCAATTTAATACATTATGGATCATTGATATTTTGAACGAAATGCATCTTTTCTCTAGTGCAAGTCGTGAGCAACATGGAGATGCAGCTATAGGTAATTTTCAGGTGAAGCGGGAGGGGCCTATATGTATACTGCAGTCCAAGATATGCCCGGAACACAAAGTTCGTGCAAAAAATTATGCAGTTACTCTAAGTCTCACAACAGTAAAATGTAGATTTTGTCTTGGTCATACCCCTTCTGGCTGCTTCAAACCATCTCCGTTTGCATTCGTAGTCTCCGGGTACACTTACGAATATTTTGTTGAGACTATTGACGGATGTATTTGAAATTTGAACACTGGCACAAAGCACTGCTGTTAGCTTCTGGTTTGTACATGCTTAAACATTCTCCCAGTTGTTAGGAGGAGTCCGTTAAAAGCAAGAAAACAACTCGTTTCACTCGGCACAATCAAAGGCACGTAGGTAACATAACCTATATTCTTTGTTTACATGGMGTGCTACGTCACACCGTCTCCATCCCGGGACACTGCGTTTGTGTGGTCAATTTTTATATTAGAACTTCAGAACGGTTTTTTTTTTCGAAAACTGGTGCTAGAAAAATTTTTAAATTTTTAGGACGTAACAAGGGTGCTCCAAATATACATATGGTATGATTTCTAAAAAATGTGAAAACACCCAATTCAGGGACACATATTTATGTTGGAACTCTCATCAATATCTTTAATAGGATGCCAGAGAAAAAGGGTATGGTAGTGTAATTTTTGTCAAAGTCGTTTTGCCCTCTGGGGAAGTAAAAGTAAATTTATTTTGTGCGAAATCTAAGGTTTCCCCGATAAAAGAAATATCAATTCCAAGATTGGAACTGTGCGCAGCCTTGTTATTGGCTACATTATTACGCGTTGCGTTAGATGCATATTCTTAGCGTGTCAATATCTGTCGCATTTTCGCCATCTCTGACTCTATGGTCGCTTTATATTGGATTCGTGGAGATATTTCTTTCTAAATGGAAAGCTTTTGTACAAAATCGCACAAAAAGGATACACAATTTGCTGCCCGCTTCACACTGTTTCCATATCAGATATTGAGACAAACGAAGGATCTATACAAATATGTGCCATTGCAATAAATGACTAATCTTGTATCTTATTCGTCGCATTTCCAACTTTAACCGTTTATTACGATCAATAATTTTCTCAAAGTAGTACCGAAGTACGATTCTACATATACCAACTTTTACCGCTGCTGATATTAATAAGGCTCAAATTGTTTTGCTTAGAGCAGTACAAACCTCTTGTTTTGCAGATGAAATTGACGCTTTAAAAAACAACAAACCCATTTCTGTAGATTTGCGCAGGTTGCGCATTTTCTTGCATGATGGTTTAATAAGAGTTAAAGGTCGTCTTTCTAAAGCTCAAATTAATTACGATCAGCAGCACCCGATTGTGCTCCCAAAACGCCATGAAGGCTTACATCTGCCTATTTGTTTGTTTGGCCACTAGAGCCATATTACATTTGGAATTGGCATCTGACTTATCCACTGATATTTTTATTGCAGCTTCCAAACATATTTTGTCGCGAAGAGGGCCTTGCTTAGCTATATATAGTGATTGTGGGACAAATTTTGTTGGCGCAAGCAAAGAACTTGATTCAGTCTACAAGTTTACACAATCTAACGCTTATTCAAACATGAACTCGCAGGATTTTGAATTGACACTGCTACTTTTCTTTTGATTTGTTGTTCGCACAACACCTGCACTTTTCCCATGCGTTATGATTTATCATTTTACACAACAACTGTTCGAAATGTGGCCGTTACTATATAACCAGAAACAGAGTTGACATTTAATAGATATAACTGAAATTCTTGTTTTTTCCGCAGTTGAAAGTGGTTGCACTTGTTAACCATCAGGGTTCAACTGCATTTTTGCCAATATAGCATTTTCTATGGATTTATATAGCATTGAAGCTGATTTTACAAGAACATTTCATCGCTACTCCTCATCAGTATCCATATCTAAAGCAAATGTAACACTGAAGCTATTAACATAATAATAATAATAATAATAATAATAATAATAATAATAATAATAATAATAAATATATTTGTGTTGGTTCACAATTACAGTGTTAACACACGTCAAAATACAGCGTTATATAAAAGATAAACTAAACTAAAACAAGATATTATAATAAATAAGAAGTATTTAAAAATTCCTCCAAGGAGTAGAAATTTTTACAAAGTAGATATGACTTAACTTTTTTCTTAAAAACTGTTAAATCTAAGCTTTGAATTTGTGCAGGTAATTTATTAAACAGTTTGGGACCCCAGTAAGAAACACTGCTTCGGCTTCTTTGCAAACGATGGAAGTTAACATTTAAATTTTGATTTCCCCTTAAATTAAGCATATGTGATTCACCACGAGTAGTATAAGAACCTAAGTGAGTTTTAACAAATAATAGACAAGATAGTAATGATTAGTTCGTCGATTGGACGGTTACAAGCTAATTATACCGAATTAACCTAATCTGCTCGAGAAAATTTACAGATGGAAATGCAAATGGCCATCAACTATTCGCACGTGCCCATGCTCCAGACGTCTTATGAGATTCAAGTCGAAGTAGGTCGCAGACGTAATTTAAAAAATTTTAATAGTCACAATCTTCTAAGTACTACATCAGACGTACCTGATTTACAATGCAGATCGGTTCATCTCACTTTCAGTTTTGCAACTTGCATAATAATTGTGGTGAGAAATGCGTTTACATGATTTATGCTTAATTGTTCTTGCTAAAGAAAGTTGGAATAATATTTTGAATATGAAGGTCTGAGAAGATTTAGTATTAGTTTTCGTTTATAAATGCTGAAGTCTCTTCATTTATGCGAGTGAGTTAACCAAAACACTTTATATGAATGTTATGTAGCTATAGAACATAACTGTTCATACCAAAAAACGCTCAATTTGTCTTTTTTATTTGGTTTTGGTTAAAACTGTTTATATTAGCACTACGAGCAATTACGAATAAACAAAACAAAAAGGATTATTTATGTAAATTTTGGAAGTAGATCCATTATTAGTTCGTTTTGTAGCGAAATTCAGTTCACTCTGAATACCTTTCGGAGAGTACCAGGTTTCCTTCTTTATTAAAATGGAAACGGTTTAATTCATTAAACAAAAATATGCGGCTTCCATATATCTGCGTATCGTCCGCATAAAAATTACTTTTACAATATTTCAGACACGATGAAAACGATGATATGTATATAGAAAATAATAAGAGACCCAATATGGATCCTTGCGGCACGCCGCTCACACACTTAATTGGAAGAGAAAAAGAATTATTGTATTTTGCTACCTGTTGACGATCTCGCAAATAATCATTCATTAGTGATAGAGCCTTTTGGTCAAGTCCGATGTTGTGAAAAACAGCAGACATAAGATCATAATTTATTCTGCCGAACGCTTTCGAATAATCTAAGAGAACTAGTGTTGTGATGCATTTATTGTCAGTTACTTTGATTATATCGTCTGTAACAGAAAGCAATGCTGTTTCGCAACTACGATTTGCCCTAAATCCTGATTGGTTTTCTGGTATGATATGGAATTTCTTCAAATACTGACTGATCTGTTTGTGAATATTTTTTTCAAATATTTTGGACGCTGACGAGAGAATGCTTATGGGTCTAAGGTCTTTTGGTTCGTTCGGTGCGTTTACTTCAGGTAACGGAATAATGTGAGCAAGTTTCCAAACATTGGGATATGTCCCTGTTTCTATGATACAATTGAATAAATGCACTATAAATCTTAAGACATATGGGCAACAAAGGAGCAACATGGCCGTACTAATGCCATCAGCACTTATGGCTGTTGATTTAATACTATATGCAACGCATTTAATAATCCTCCTCACTGACAAGAGCAAAATAGAACACGCCAGTACAGTCACGTACAGTATGTGATAGATTATGCAGTGTATTATTGTCAGGGCTATCCGTGGTCTGTGTTGACGACACAAAAAACTTATTTAAGGCGTCCAAATCAAACAAATTAGCAGGAAGTTAGGATATTTTGTTTTTTTATAAATATTTAATTTTTTAGCTCCTGGTAGAGTGTTTTTGTAGATTTATTTGCTGTAATTTGGTAATTCAAATAAGCTTTCTTTTCCCATTTTATAGCATGGCTAGTTAAATTGCGCAGCTGTTTATAATAATTCCAATGATTTGGATTTTTTGTACGTTCAAACATTAAGAGCGCCTTATTTCGTAAGTTAATTAACTTCAAGACATCAAGACATTCTTTTAGACTACATTTTTGACTCTGACTAGCCAGCATATAAAATCATCATTTTTGGACTGACTTAAGAATGTTGAAAATTGAGTGGCAGCTATGAGGCCTAATTACCTTCAGGATTTCCGGTATTGGCGTGTATTTATTTAAAATACTACAAAAAAAAACTTCCAGAAACCCCAGGAACCAACCACTCCAAAAAAAATCCGTCTGCGGACGCGTGCTGTCTGCAGACAAGAAAACAGCTGTACTCCTGCTTATCAGAGCTTTTAGTCATGGTCCCACGCCGACTACAAATTACGACTGTGACCTTCGACATCCACCATTACAGTAACTAAATCCAGACCGAGAAAACGACGTTATTTATGAAAGTCGTCGTCGCCGTCGTCTCTCCTTCCAGCAGCACAGCGGCTCCCCTTTCGGTGTAATTTTAAATGCTGGGTCCTTCGATCCGAGACACGTAACCTCAGCTTGTTTACTATTACGGTTGGTATGCTTTTATAACAAGAGGTCGGCTTTGCAATGTCAGTTACGTCTGCAAAGTTTTATTAGTTTGTAGTGTGTCTGTCGAAGTGCTCTGAATGGGGTAATTAGTCGCTTCATGCAAGGTCTCAATTTGATCAAACGCTACCACATATTAAATTAGCGGAACGCTACATCAAAGGCCAGAAGTTACGGTAATGCATGTCTACGTTTTATTTGAAGTTAAAATTGAATGAATGGTCGAATTATAACGTATAAAAACAATATATCGGTAGTCATTTTCTTTAATACTAAAACTCTCAAAATGCGGATACCATTCAGCGTCACTGACTTCAGAAAACAAACACAATCGTTGAGGAAAAAACTTATATATAATCAGTTTCCTTTTTTTACCCGTAGGGTGTAAAGGTATGCAGTGTCTCTCACTCATTTACTGTGTTTTGTACTATTTTCTTCCACTTAGTCCTGTCCTTTGCTATTCTTCTAGCTTCGTCCCAGGTGAGGTTTCTCTTCCTTAAGGCCTCGGCCACTGTCATGTTCCATGTCTTCTGCGGTCTTCCTCTTATTTTCTTTCCTTGTACTTTTGCCTCCCACACTAGTTTTGCTAGTCTTTCCTCGTTCATTCTCACCAAGTGCCCGAACCACTTTAATTTATTCTCTTCAATAGTTTGTTTAATCGACTCTATTTCTAGTTCTTCTCTGATTCTATCGTTTCTTATTCTGTTCATTCTAGCAACCCCTTTAACACGTCTCAAGTATTTCATCTCTGTTGCCTGCAGTCTACTTAAAAGTCTATCACTTAACACCCAACTTTCACTACCATATGTCAATATTGGTCTATAAATGGTCTTGTATACCGTCATTTTTGTCTTCTCACTTATTTCCTTTTTACTTATTAACGCCCTGTTTAGTGAGTGATACACCTTTATTGCACTAGTGATTCTTATTTCTTCATCCATACTTCCATTGCTTTGTATTGTAACTCCTAGGTACTTAAAATTTTTAACCTGTTCTATTTGTTTCCCATTTGATGTTATGTCTATCTTTTTGTCCTCGTTTCCTATGACCATTGTTTTAGTATTGTTCGTATTTATTAACATTTTACGTTTTGTTAGTTCATTCTCCCACAACTCTACATTTTGTTGTAACTCTTCTTTATTATTACCAAGGAAACTTACGCACTCTGTCGTCCCCATTTGATGGTTCTAATTCTACAAGATTGCGAATATCCATCGAGTAAAATAATATAAATGAAATTCATTTTAATTAAACAAGCTGTTCGGTTTCTGTAGAGTAGAATTTGCTTTTGATTTCAAAGCTACGTGATCATCCTTCGAAGAAACCAGACCTGTCGTTGGACTGGGAGACGTAAAACCGCTTTCACAGGCCGTAACGGCCCATAGCGTGTGTTATTTTTCGCCATTCTACTCGGTCCTTTGCCTTGGTTTTCCAGTACATCACTCCCATTTTTTCTATATCCTGGATCACTTCCTCCTTCCATCGGTTCCTCGGTCTCCCTCTTGCTCGTCTTCCCAGCAGGTCAATATTCAGTACCGTCTTTGTTGCTCTCTCGTTTTTCATCCTTTGCACGTGCCCCAGCCGTCTTACTCTCTGTTGTCTCACAAACTGCACAATACTTGGTTCGTCATATAACTTTGATAGTTCACTATTAGTTCTTCTATGCCACATTCCACCTTGCTTCTTTCCTCCAAATATTCTTCTTAAGATCTTCCTTTCCCAAATGAGCAGCCTAGATTCTTTTAAAGTGCCTATCTTCCACACCTCACACCCATATGTCACTGTCGGTCTCACAACTGTTCTGTAAATTCGAAGTTTTTCTTTCCATGACAAGTGCTTGGATTTTAATATGAAGTTTATTGCCCCCGCTGCTTTATCTCCCTTTACTAGCCTGGCTTTTATTTCTTCCTCATCCCTCCCGTCTTCTGATATTTGTACCCCTAGATAGTTTACTGATTTTACTTTTTCTATTTCCATTATTTCTTGATCCAGACATTGTATTATTAAGTTTTGTGGCTGTACTCTGTCGGGGTGTCTTGACATCACCATATACTTTGACTTTTGAGTGTTAATTTGCAACCCCACCCTTTTTGCGCTTGCTTTGAGTCTTTTTATAATTTTAATTAGATCTTCTTTTTTGTTTGCTATTATTGCCACGTCATCTGCATATGCAATGCACTGATGTCCCCTGTGTCATGTGTGCTAAATCTATGAGTTTCTTTGGGATGTTCAACTTTTCCATTGCTTTTAGGATATGTTTTCGCTTCAGAGAGTCATATGCTTTAAGGAAGTCTATGAATATGATGTGTAATTCTTTGCCGTGTTCTCCATATATGTCTTGTAATTCCTTTAACACGAATAGTTGATCTGTTACTGATTTCTGGGGTTGAAAGCCTGCTTGATAGTCCCCTATTTCATTTTGTGCATACTCGTGAATGCGGTTTCTTAGTATTGTAGCCAGTATTTTATATGTGGAGTCAAGCAATGCAATTCCTCTGTAATTATTATATACCGATTTTTCACCTTTTTTGTGGATTGCAACTATTACAGCTTCTGCCCATTTACTAGGCATTCTTTCTTCTTGCCAGATTTGCTTTAATAACTCATGGATATTTGTTATTGCCTTTCTTCCCCCGTAATTTATAAGTTCATTTTTGATTCCGTTCTCGCCTGAAGCTTTTCCGTTCTTGAGATTTTGTATTGCGCTTTTGACTTCTTCTAGAGTGGGGGGTGAAATGTCATCTTCTTGCTGTACGTTGTTTCCTTCATTTTCTCCTGTATCGGTTTCTTGATAGTCTACACCGTTTCCTCCTAGCAGCTCTTGAAAATAGTTTTTCCACCCTTCTATTATTCTATCCTCCTCGTTTACTCTTTTTCCATTCTTGTCTCTGAAAGCTAATGGCATTTGGTGGTTGCTTCGTCTCAATCAATCAATATATTGTGATTAAAACAATTAAACGCTCTTCTTAAATTGCAGAACATCTGATAAAAAATTATGTATCGCGGTGATTGTCAATCGCCCCGATAAAAAAACCGTGCAGTCTGGGATTCTCTTGACAGAAGATAGTTCGCGACAATCTATCTGTTGATAGCCAAATCCGTTAAAATTTCTTGTCACCTCGAAACATTAAGTTCTGAGAGAACTGAGAGTAAAAAAACTCACAAAAGTAAAAAAATTACTTCTATTTCCGAAGAACCTAAAAATATGGCACTGCATACAGAATTGTATCCGCCATAATATTCCAAATTCAGCTACTTTATTTCAGCTCAGCGGATTGTGGGACTGAATGGCAACCTTTCAGGCTGAACAAGAACCTCAATCGCCCCTTAGCGGGCAGATCACGCTCATTGTTTACGTTTGTTTACTTCCCAACTGGCTGATCTCCAGCATCCCCTACGTGGAGCCATCCGCGCGCATCCTCCGATCTCCCGGCTCTTCCGCATATTGAATGAAGTTCTGCGACCGCGGCTCTTTCGTTTGGAACCCCGCGATCGATGTAGCAAGGGGTCCGCTGTGCGTAGGACGTTATCCATGGCCTACCCTAACTCCCGGGCCAAACAAACCCCCCTAGGACCACCCACCGCCGTCGCCAGCCAGAAGTTGCCCGTTGCTATGGGGGAACATAGTCGGATATCGCCCTTCTCGAACCCCTCTGCAACTCGAGACCGACTGCTGCGTGCGTTACCATCGATCATTGCTGGTATCGTGTTCTTCGGGGTGGATTTTGCCAGAGAATCGGAAAAAATTGGGAGGATTTGAACCTATCGAGAAAGGCAGGTTTTCGATTCTTTTTTGGCCAAAAGAAACGACAGACGGAGGCAAGAAGTTTAGACAGACGCTGGGATGCACAGTGAAGAAGACGTTGTTATTTTTTTAATCAAGGTGGCCAGACGTATAGGCCCAAAACTGATTATTTTGAGATTATCAGCTTCTTTGGATGCACACAGGTTAGGTGTAAGCTTATAAAAAATAAAATCTAATCAGTAATTTGAAGTACTGCGTTTTGATGGTTTTATTTCCATTATTTGTTATTGTTATTTTATTAAACAGAATCGGTATAACTGAATATGATTTTAATAATAATAATAACAATTTTAATGACTGTATTTACAATGACAGTTTAATACAATGTATGATCTAATGCCTACAACTCAAATATCTAGTCTACTAACGCACCTCGGTTCCTGACTGTCGTACCGAACGCAAGTACATGATTTACCGTTACACTCCAAAAAATGCGTTAAAACGAGAACATTTAAAGATAGGTCAACTGCGACAACACTGTTACCTTCTCTTGTTTCTTATTCCGTGCCAGTAAGTCACTAAAACATGAAGCACTAGTAATACTAGTAAAATTTTAAAGCATTCGTCAACCAAAAATCCCTTTTTCCGCTGGATTAATAGGTAAAGCCACCAACTAACCAACAAACAATAAAAGCAATATGTGCACTGAGGCTTTCACGGCCAGGGTTACTTAGGCCTTACAATCCGAAAGGCGCCTTAGATTCAAATATTGATGCTCGTCTTTTTAGTAAAAAGGTTTGTCTTGTAGCAAAAACAAATATAAAACAACCGGAACAAAACCAGATAGATATATGAAGGAAGCTCCACAATTCCGCGCAAAAGAGGGGTTGCAAATAATATAAAATAGAACAATGAAATTATTTTTACTGCTTTAATCTCCCGTAAGCTTAATGCATTTATTTGATAGCGAAATTAATTGTTCTAAACGATAAAAAATACTGTTTATCTTTGCACTGAAAATGATCACAAATTGTCTTTCATTATTAATATGTACATAAAGTTAATTCCTTTAATTGGATACTCTGTCGCATGAAGTTTGCATTGGTTGCATTAGCACAATAGCAGTGTTGTCTGATTCTTTCATTTCTACTTTTCGATAAATGATGTCTTCAGCCTTTAGTCTTTAGTGTCTATTGTCTAGGACGGGAGACGATTACTTTAACTTGTTGAAATTCAACCCCAGGATGCCTTGTATATATAGCACGTGGCAAAGGGTAGTTTATAAAAGTTTGCTGAAATGAGACTACTACTACTACTACTACTACTACCTCTAGTAGCAGAATGAGTTGTCATTTTGAGTATTTTCCAGACTGGATAATATATACTAGTTACTTGCTTAAACACTGGAAAATCCACAAGAATTTAAAACTGAACTCTCAATTATCGACAAAAACTTTATTCTTGATTTTTGAATGCCGTAAACTGAACCCAGAAACAAGTTAGGTTAGGTTAGGTTAACTTTCTTCTGACTTAACCTAACAAAACACTAAGAACGAAATGAAAGTTAACAGTAAATAAACTAACGCCAACTCTTGGTGTTCACAAATAAACGTAAACAGGGATCCATTCGATGGCCTTCTTTGCAAAACATAACATTGAATCCGGTACCGACGGTGAGGTATCTAGGTGTAACCCTGGATTCCAAACTTGCTTGGACGGATCATGTTAACGAAATCAGCCGAAAGGCGTGTGCAACACTGTGGGTGTGCAGACGTCTTTGGGGAAACAGTTGGGGACTTCAACCACAGGTCGCGTACTGGCTGTACACAACTGTGGTGAGACCTCTCATTACTTACGCCGCCCTGGTATGGTGGCGCTCTACTGCGAAACACAATATCAGGAAGGCATTAGCACAAATTCAACGACTGGGCTGTCTTATGATAACCGGTGGCATGAGAACGACACCTACTGCATCTATGGAGGTGCTTCTGGGACTGGAACCTCTACACGTAAGGGTAGAGTATGAAGCCCGGAAAGCGGCCTTTAGATTGCAGGGGTTAGGTAATTGGAAGTCTGGGGGAGAAGGGCACCGTATAGCGCTCTCTGTACCGAACGGAGATCAAGCTATTCTCTCAATGACAAGAGATAGGATTAACACGATTATGTGTTTTAACACACCATACAGAATCGTTATCCCCGATAAGGAGGAGTGGTTTCTGAATGGTGAAAACATGCTTGTGCCACAAGGACTCATCTGGTACACAGATGGATCTAAAATGGACACAGGCACAGGCGCGGGAGTATGTGGTACATCTCCGAGGGTGCAACTCAGTTTGTCACTAGGAGAGTACCCTAGCGTATTCCAAGCGGAAATTTATGCAATTCTGGCATGTGCTCATGAGAACCTCAGAAGAGGGTATTCCGGACTGCATATCTACATTTGCTGCGATAGCCAGGCGGCACTTCGAGCGCTTACCTGTGTTAGGGTGCGCTCCGGCCTTTTACTGGACTGTCGTAACACATTAGTAAGGTTGGCCCAACATAATCGGGTTAACTTGATTTGGGTGCCTGCTCATGCAGGCATTGAAGGCAATGAAATGGCTGATGAATTAGCGAAGAAGGCGGCGTCCGCACGTTATCTCGGACCACAACCTTCCATCGCCATTCCAGAAAGCAGACTGAGGGCCGAGATCACAAAGTGGCTTGGTCGTCAGTTTTACCTGTATTGGGAAGACGCGCCAGAACTGAGGCAATCTAGGGCCTTCATCACTGGACCTACGCTTGCCCAGGAACGCAAATGGCTTTTAAGCCGGAGTCGCTCTCAATTGCGATTAGTGGTGGGTGTCCTCACGGGACACTGCCGGCTCAATAAACACCTATATAATATGGGTGTAGTGGAAAGTAGCACCTGTAGGTTCTGCTTAGAAGAGGAGGAAACTCCGATTCACCTCCTTACCAACTGCGGACCGCTGGGGGGCAAAAGGTTTGGAGAATTTGGGTCTCAATTTATTAAGACTGAAGATCTTTATAGATTACCTTGGAAAGAGATACTGCACTTCTTTGAGAAGGCAGGACTCTTCTAAGCTACGGTGCGGGCACAATGGATCGAAAGGTCTAAGTGCAGCGCCCCGCCCCTTTTGCAGGGTCGCACCGCAGAAGATAGAATAGAACGCCAACTAACTAACTACCAACACGTTTGAATTAAAATTATGTGCCTAATTTTAAATAAGAATTTCTATCATGTACATAATAAAAATGAAAGCATTAAAATTATGTAGTTATATTATAGGTGTATTATTGTTATGTACTAGCATAATGACAATGCATTTATTTAAAATTATGCTGTGACATAATAGTAATTCGACAATTATTAGTACGCTCCAATATAATATTAATTCATTTTTATGAATGTGAATTTTACTGTAACTATATTTACGAGGCATGTTTTTTAAGTACGTACCGTTTTGCGATTCCGCCGCCGCAGCGCTACGGTCGGCGTTGCGCGCATGCGCGCTGGTTACCTACATCTCTTGTCTACGCACTGACGCCATTACAGTTTGATTCTTCATTGTATACGTTGTTTACTGAGTGTTTAAGATGCCTCCGACAATCGTGAGTCCCGCCGATTGTGAAGTACGGGCTGTTATACGATTTCTTAGTGCTAAAGGCGTAAAACCGATCGATATTCATCGTTAGATCTGTGAAGTTTACGGACAAAACATTATGAGTGATGGAATGGTAAGGAAATGGGTGAGAGCATTTAAAGATGGCCGCACAAATGTGCCAAAGATCTCATCAAATCTTTTAAATGGGAAACTCTAGATCATCCTCCATACAGCCCTGATCTGGCGCCGAGCGACTACCATTTGTTCCTGCACTTGAAGAAACACCTGGGTGGTCAGCGTCTTCAAGACGATAACGAAGTCGAAACATTTGTGATACAGTGGTTAACAAGTCAGGCGGCAGAATTTTGTGAGGAGGGTATTCAAAAACTGGTGCCACGTTATGACAAGTGCCTCAATATTCACGGAAATTATGTAGAAAAGTAGATTAAGGTACAGGCATTCATGTAAGATAAAATTATTGCGATATCTTTGCACGTCTTTTTTTTTAATTCTAAAACGGTACTTACTTAAAAAAACATGCCTCGTATTTAATGCGTTAAATAGCAAAACGGCATGCTATACGGGGTGATCTATTTAAAATATAAGGGTGGGTAGGATGCAAAAAAACTCAAGCTCCCTGTATAAACATAACAGCTGCGGACGAGCGCTGACCATTTCCTTCTGAAGATGCCCAGCACAGTTTTGTGTGAAACGTCAAGAAGTTTATCATCTCTTGGACCACGGCCATTATGCCGGAAAAACAACAATAATAATAGTAAATTCAAACACTGTTTTTGCAATTGTTCAGTATGAAAAAATGAGCTCAGTAACAGGTGGAAGATGTTGTTTACACACAAATAAATACTCAACTAGTCGAAAATGCCACTGGAAAAATTTGCCCAAAAACCTACAGACGTAATAATAACTTTGATCGCAATGTGATTGATCAGAGTTTGAATTAATATGGCCCAGCCAAAAAATATTATTTTAACCACAAGTACAAACTTTCGTTGAAGGCAAAGACGCATATACGTAAATGTGAGGGGCAGTGGTACTTAATTCCGTTTCACGTCGAACGCGAATACCAAGAAGTATTAACAGCTTTATTTGTTTGATTAGCGTGTAATGACGAACATCAAAGGAATCCCAAAAATATTTGCTACCATCCCGATGATCCCGAAACGAAGATAATTAGGAATGTTTAAGTGATAAAAATGTCGTTGGCTACCTATCGCCGCGGAGGCCATTTGGAACCGTCCACCTAGTACAGATGTCTCCTTCGAAAGTAAACAACCAAATTCTTTGAAACGTCGTTGTTTACGACATCCAAGAGGGGCGTGTAAACAAAACGGGAAAAAAGCGGGATTGTTTGGGATAAATCTAGCGTTGATTTTTTTGTACTTCCGCTGTATACGAGATCTAACGTATTCTACTTTTGATACGCACGTAAATATGACAAGACGCGACGATATTCAGATGTGGTTGAATGATATCTTCCAGGACGTAGAAAATAGTTTAGCGTTATAATAATGTAAACTTCTTTCTGCTGTACATTAAAATAAATTGCCTTTTAGATGCAGTTATAGGCTTTTTAAAGATTGATTACGCGCCACTTTAGCTAAAAAGTTTATTTTTAACTTCTCATTTACTATCTTTGAGTTGAGGTTTACTTCTTCAAAGTACCCGCTACTGTCATTTCCCATGTGTCATGTTGTCGTTATTACTCTTTCTGCTGATATTTCCTCTTTAATTCTCACTAGGCACCCGAACTACTTTATATTCTTCTAAATTTGATCGGCTCTTTGTCGAGTTCTCATTCTAGTTACTCCTCGCAGCCAATTTATTAGTCTGTTGCTTAACACTCATCTTTCACTTCCGCATGGTTAATATTGGTCTATAAATGGTTTTGTATATCGCCATTTCTGTTTTCTTGCATAAGTACAGTAACGTTGTATTATGTGAGTGTCATACATTTATTGCACTGTTAATTCTGTCATGTATTTCTTAAACTGTCCTATTGCTTTGATTATAGCTCCTAAGTACTAAAACTTTCAAACTGTCCTATTTGTTTTCCATTTATTTTCAAGTTTATCCTTTTTTTCCTCCTTTCCTATAACCTTTGCGTTTGTTTTGCTCATATCCATCAATATTTTACGTTTTGTTAATTCTTTTATCACTACATTTTGTTAACTTCTCTTCCTTTTCTATACAAACCAAATGCGAATGGAATTTCTGTCAGTTTTGCCACCTCTAACTTCGTGTACAAAAATTTTTGTAGATATTATTTTGTAATTCCCGTAGTCCTCTTTCATCATGTTTTCATGTTCTTTTCGAACGTGCCTGTAACTCATCTTTATATTACCTACCTATACCTGTTCCGTATTTTGGATTATAAGCAGTTCCTCAAAGTATATTTTCTAGTTCTTCATTATTTTACATCCTTATGTGAGTTTTTGCGACCGTACGTGTTTTTATCTGAGCTGCAATACACTGTTTGGTCATATTCGCATTTTTTAGTACTTTATACCACAGTTTTTGGTTTTGGTTTTCTTTCATTCTTGCTTCAAGATCTTTACACGCCCCTCTTTTAGCGTCTTTCAACTTTGTTAAATTCTTCCACTGCTCTTTGTACTTCGTGTAATTCTTTGTTGTCCAGTTTGCAATATATTTTCTTTGAAAGGTACTGTTTTTTTTGTCTCTAGATTCCACAGAGTTGTTGAAATAAATTTTCCACAGTTATTGTAATTTATTAGAAATAAATGCGAATAATTGATCATTGAACAAATGGATGTAAATTGAAATCTGTTGCAGCGAATAAAGTAGCACAATTAATTTGTAAACAAAAATAGTTTATTTTAAAATTATACGAACTATTCCCAGCAGATTTTGATATGAATGTTAGTATAAATATTAATGCAACTTGAAGGGAGGTATTTATTTAGACTCACATTTTGACTCAAAATTCACTATTCACTGGTTACTAGGTTATTACACAAACTGTCGTCTGTTGTATACACGCTGTTTAAAATAACTTAACTAATAAAGAATAAAAGCCTTTTATGACGCAATTACGCGTGCCAAATATGCAAATTGCTTTCTATCCAGTACACAACCTCCTTTATATTGCGCAACCTGGACGATTTTTTTCCGAAATTGTGGATTCGTGCAACAAACCCGAACCTTTGCATCAGATTCGTGTTAGTGTAGAAAGCAGTTTGAAACACATTCCGTTTTAATATACGATACCCCAGAAATTTATTCCGTAACAACGATTACGATCGATAAAGCAGCGGAGGTAATTATCATTAAGTTAAAACATGTTTGCCTGTCGTCTGGTTATCTAATGTATTTTCTGTGTTTGTTCAAGATTCACTTTCATTGTCGTGCTCGTATCGCGTTATATACAGGTAGCGGTGAGATCAACTCGATGCTCCTTGCGGTTCTGTGTGGCATGTCCCGGCCAGACCACCAACGTTTTTTAACCCAGGGCATACTTGTATAAATACGACAAACAAGTAGAGTCGCTAATAACCGGACAAAGAGATATTTCAGTCGTGATTCAACCATCCACTTCAAGACATAAACGAACAGTTAGCTCGGATTCCATTAACATAAGTCGGTTGGGAGAGAGAATGCCCCGATGTGGAGTAAACTTCGGGAGTCTGTGACCTCTGGGGCATTAAACGCTATCGGCAGATATGAACCAAATTTACTGACGCTTTTTTGTCCTAGATCTAAAAATTATTAGGTAATTACAATTTAATAGACGATAAACGTAGAAAACTCTTTTCATCCGTTCACACTTCGTAACACACGCTAATCAGCTACAGACTATCATATAAAGTGCTATGGTATTTCAAAACAGCATAGTAATTAATAGACAAGACTAGTATAATAACAGAAAACAAATAAATTAGAACAAAACCATCGACAAACGTCATGATTAGAGATCTCTTAGCGAAGAAGTTCTAAAGAGATGTAGTAGGTATATACAAAATAAGAGGCCGAAATATAGCAACGATAAACAAAATGAAATAGGTATCTGAGAAGCTACCAGCAATGGAAGTCAAAGAGATGGCATAACCCGTCCACAGAGCCTCGAGATATACTGCCATTTGCAGAAAAAACATAAACCTGACTGGAGAATTTCAAAGAATATATATGTTACGAGCATAATAGGAAAATAGGGCAATGTTAGTATTCTCAGGGCAATATAAACAATGACCGCTCGTATTGGTCATTGTAGGTAATACTCCAATTCTTAATTACATTTCCTGCATTGACCGGTCACTGTGAACAATACCCACACTAATATGGGCAATGTCGATGATATTATACCAAAGCAGATCTAACTTTACTTTAGAACATTATTACTGTATGTTTTGCGGTGCAAAATGGAACCTGAAAACAGGTTTAGTGGTAAATTAAAAGATATTTTGAACAAAAAGGGTGTTAACAGTGTATATTTAAGCAAAAATAAATATAGTGAACTTGTGAATCGTGTTAAAGCAGCCAAGACAAAGATACGGGGGAAAATTCCAGAAGAAGCGTTATGATCTAGTTAAGGTAGGAGATGTTGAGAAACTCATTTATCCCGTTAAAGAAGAGAGTGCAACAATTAAGGTCAACGACTCCTATAAGCGTTTATACAGAATACCGAAACCAAAATAAAGGCAAATTCTGGTCATTTATTAATAACAAAAAAAGACAATCTAATATTTCAAAGTGCATGTACTACGGCGACCAGTGTCTTAATACGCCAAATAATATTCTAAATGCTTTTGCTGATTTCTTTACGCAGAATCATCACATTTGTCAATAAATTCGCCGGTCACACATCCTGCTATTATGTTATTAGAATTCACTGAAAATGCAGTATTAGCTGCGTTAAAGCGAATTAAAGCTAAGATGACAACAGGGCCCGATGGATTCCTGCATTTTTGTTAAAAAACTGTGCACAAATATTTGCCCGTCCTTCGATGGTATTATTCAATCTATGCCTAAGGGCGCGTATAATTACCGACATTTGGAAACAGTCTAAGGTATGTCCGCTCAACAAAAAGGGTGATTTACGGGACATTACTAATTACAGACCAATTTCTATTATATGCAACTTTAGCAAAGTATTTGAGATATTCTTACATAACTATTTATATCATAATTTATCTAAGTATATTAGTGTACACCAGCACGGCTTCATCGCTGAAGCTTTGGATGGTCATTTGCAGGCCGATGTTATTTATACGGACTTCTCCAAAGCGTTCGATAAGCTAGACCACAATATTTTGTCAAACAAACTTAATCGCTTCGGCATATCTGATGCTTTGATTGATTTGTTCAAATCTTTCCTCCACAATAGAGTTCAATACGTGGCATATAATGGATTCAAGTCCAGCGCATATAATGCTACATCTGGAGTGCCGCAAGGTTCTGTTTTAGGTCCATTGTTTTTTTATACTGMTTATTAATGACATAACCGGCGTTATAGACGTCAACATTTTACTTTATGCGGATGACCTTAAACTTTACACTACCATGCATTCAAGCATCGATTGTATTTGTTTACAAAACAATCTTGACGTACTGAATAACTGGTGTAGATCTAACGGACTGCCTTTGAACATAGCTAAGTGCAACGTTCTATCGTTCACATTAAAATCTGTATCTATAATATATGATTACGGTCTTGAGGGTGTTTCTCTGTCTAGACCCGATACATTTAACGATCTTGGCGTAACTTTTGATAGCAAGTTATCTTTTATTCCACACATTCATAAAATGTGTCTTAATGCCAGTAAAACATACGGCTTTACTTCACGTAACAAGCGTGATTTCTGTTATAACACACTAAAATTGCTTTTTACTTATTTATTAGATCTAGATTGGAGTACGCAGCGGTTGTTTGGACCCCGTATTATATGCGACATACAAATTATATTGAAAATGCTCAACGAAAATTTCTAAAACTACTAAGTTTTAAACTCGACGGCGTCTTCCCCTCCCGAGGTGTTTGTCACAGCGATCTGCTTGAGAAACATGATATCTCGAGTCTTCAGACTAGGAGAGACCTTCACGCTTTGGTGGTTCGATTCAAAATTGTCAACAATTTACTTGATAGTGCCGAAATTTTGGGTTCTTTAAATTTTGTTGTACCTAGAGTGTCTGCCAGAACATCTCACACATTTTATCTGCCAACTGCCAGAACGAACATAAAAAAGCGTTCACCACTATATAACATGAGTGTTCTATATAATTCCCGGTGTATAAATTTTGATCTTTTTGGTGGCAGCATCACTGCTTTAAAAGATATTTTTGTATGATTAGTTTTGTCTGTACGTTTTGATTAACTTTTACCCTCCTGTTGTGTAGTTGGGCGCAAATAAATAAATAAATAAAATTAAATACTACTTGCATAATGGAATTGCAGAGTAAGTAAAAGAACATTACAAGGGAAAGCATAATGTTTTACCTAAATCTATGTGAAGCTTGTTAAAGAAAAAGCAGCTCGCCGAAAAAAGGTTTAGTAGTAAAGCCAATGATTTTTAACGAAATGAATGCTAGATGTCAGGTCGATTTAATAGATATGCAAGCCCAACAAAATAGAGAATACAAATATATTCTTGTGTATCAAGATCACTTGACCAAGTTTGTCTTACTTCGACCATTAAAATCACAACGTGCTGAAGAAGTATAGTACATTTTATTAGATATTTTTACTACTCTTGGGGCACCAGGTATTCTTCAAAGTGATAATGGTCGAGATTTCGCAAACAGAAGAAGGAATAGAAAGAAATGAGGTAATCTTTACTTTCACGTATTTCTTTTTTATATCGAAGTTTCATTTTGTGTTCTTCATAGGTCGAGATCAAAGAAGATGAGAGACAGACCGAAAATATTACTGATATATCGTCCCAACACGTTTCAACTATCGAAGCAGGGGACAATACTTCGCAAGATATACGTGATAGATAACAATTAATCAATGATAAAAGAAAAATGGCTGTAGCAAACATAACAATTCAAGCAAAGCCAATGAAGTCTGTGTTATTTTTAAAACATCCAGTGGGAAAAATTGGTGAAACAGTAAGAATTCCAATATCAGATGTTGATAGAGCCAGAGGAGATTTACGTAACGTCCTAGGAGTTATTTTAGCTGGTAAATATTTCATAAAATATCTTTACGATAGTAAATCAACGGAGTAGATTTTATTTTAGAAATCTAGAGACATTAAAACGTTCACAAATTAATTCTCAATTTCTAACTTGTGTCGGCGATTCAACATATTTTGTAGTGGATGATGACAATTATATTATTGGAACAAAGGAAGGAAGATTGAGGCAAATGTATTCAAGAAATCAGTTCACAATCCCCAACGAGTCTTTGGTTGCCATAGAAGACGTGCCAGAAAATGTTGAAATTTCACTGCGGGAATGTGCAAGAAAATTTTCCTCTGTAGGTGGTCAAGGTTATGACAGCGCAACATATATTAAAGACACATCTCCCCCATAACTTGTAAATACTTAAAACTAGTTAAACAAATTTCTAACAATACGCAACTAAAGGCGTTTGAAAGCATACTTTGATGAATTCAGATTTAGGCCCAATTCCAAGAGCTGCGTTGTTTGAACTAATTAAATAAGGGATTCGCTCGAGCGTGAAATTCGAATAGCTGGAGTCCTGGTGGAGAGAATATCCTCCGGTTAATCAGGCCAGACATTTCAAGATTTTTTCACTCTACTGAAGATGGTAGCTTAGCTGCCGAAATACATATTTAGGCTCTCTAAATCATTGCGGTTAGGGTTTTTCCATTATAGTTTGATTATATTAAAATTAAGCAGCAGTAGAATTCCCATTTGCGTTTTATTTAGATGGAATGTTGAATTATTCGAGCATGGCAAGTTTATACTTATGTATTTTATTTCCACATCCAACGGATGGGAAGAATTGTATCGCGAAAAAAATTTTCAAAAATCATTCGCTTTAAAATGATCGAAAACGCAAAAGGACAAAATTTGAGCAAAAAAAAAATTTCTTGTCTGTGTGTCTGTGGTTTTGTTTGTATACGCGGTAACTTTCGAAAGACTTAATATATGAAGTTGAAATTTGGCAAACATATAAATCTCAACAACCCAAAGTGACCTATTGTTTGTGGGGTAAGTACGGTATCGGGAAGGGGGCAAAACTGTGGGGTAACTACCCTTTTTGCAAATTTTTATTTTATTATATTTTTTCGTTTTAGTATGTGATTAGTAGTATAACTGCGAGTATTATTCATTCTTATAAATTTGCGGTGCAGCAAACTGTTTAGAAGATATTAGCAAAAAAAAGCGTCACTTAAAGAAAACTGTTTTTTCTTAATATCTCCGAATGTACTTAATATATTCAAAAAATGAAAATGCCATCAGATAGGAAATAAAATTTCTCACAAAAAGTTTCTTAGAAAATTTATTCAAAATTTTGACATTTTCGAAATATTTCCAAAAAACCTATTTTGGTCCCTGCTCGTATTATATATAAAATCAAATTTCTGATCAGAAAGCACTCTTGTAATTTTTTTGTTAATATCACGAGGACTTTGTCTTAGAAAAAATGTGTAGAGAGACAAAATGCTCAAAATCTGATTACTAATCGTATAGCATAAGAAATAAAAACGTAAATGTCATTTTGACAATTGGATGTGGAAGTATTGATTCAATTTGCAGCGGTTTTTTGTTTAGTTGATGCAAAAAGTGTTTGCATGGAGTTAGCTAAAATGTCATTAGGTTCTCTCTGTAATTAGATTGATTCTGCTTAGTTACCTTGAATTTATTCTGTTCTTGAACCGCTGATTCCAATGTCTTACCCTGAAAAACTTGAACCCCACTGTCGCGGGGCATATTAAATCGGTGTATGAAACACAAGACAGTAACAAATGATCTCCCCAGACAATCATCAACCGTAAAACTATTCGTGTTAACTGACGCATGGAAAGGGTATACTGTGTGAAGCGGAGCCGACCTGTTATGGTCAAGCAAGCACAGACTTTCTTCGTCTAGCGTCCTTGCCCCGAAACTTTCGACATTCCAAAACGTTTTTACAATGGAACATCTCCAGGAACAAAAAAATAAGAACGAACGATTCGAGATCCCGGCCTCGCGTCTCCAGCAACAAAGGCGTGTATATATTTCTTTTGCTCCGCTAGGAATCTGAATATCACCGAGGATGTGGATTTTACGAAACAATCCGGTCCGCGCCCGCCCCGTCAGATGCAGAATTTACTCGGTCTAATAAAGTCGAGAGGATACGGTACAAGTTTCCGCGAGTTTTATTTCCCCCTATTTATCTTCGAAATTAGTTTAGTCTCGGGGTTCACCTTTCCTACACTGTAAATCGAGGTACACCTTGAATATTTACTCGACGGCTCGCTACGGCGTCAAGAAATTGCTTTGAACGACTGTATTTCCCGTGAATTGCTCAACTTTAACGTTCTGCCGGGCGAAGGTGTTCAGAAGTGTTTTATATTAAAACTGAGCAGATGGATTTCTGGCAACTCATTGCAGCAATAGCACGAGTAATCTTATTTTGATATTTTGGACAGCGGAAGTAATAATGTTTTAGATAAAAAGACACTAAAAGCAATATAACCGTTATACTTTTCCCATTGGCATAAGGTTATATGGAGGGTCCGTTTCTCAACTTCAAAATGAGTTTATACTTCTTATTGACAGTTATCAACCTATTTAGAAATCGAAAATGTGCCGCTTTAGATATGAATTTGGATAACATTTTCGTGAACATGTTTGCTTTTTTACCTGTACATGTACTTGTTTATCACGATTTACCCAGAATTAATAAGAAAGCGCTTAAACCTCAATAAAATGAATGGGCGTATCCAAGTTCGACTGTCGCTCCAAAAATAATCCCTTGTTCTAAAATTGAGGATAAACTTAATAAACTTAATACTTTAATTCGGATTATCGTGCCCTTTTCCATTTAACTCTTTTCTAAATAAAATTGATATAAAAGATTGCTCTGCTGACTATCATCAGGACATGGATCCTTCACAGTTTGAGACTTGGTTTACGAAACAGTTGTTGCCATTTCTACCTCCTAACAGCCTAATTGTAATGGATAACGCAAAATATCATTCAAAACAATTGAATAAGAAACCGTGTCAAGCTACTAGAAAACAGGACAATTGGACATATTGATCTGCAACCTTCAACTACTATCGCCGTGCATATTGTAGCTTGGCAGCAGATACAAAGAATTCAGAAATCAACGCCGACCGCGTTGCATAAATCATTTATAGAAACCCTGTAATATGTAATTATACTAACGCCATCTGGCATTGTAGCTGTTCATACTCGTTTTATTAACTTTCACATTTATATGCCACTTTGACCTGGAATTTGAATAGAGCTTTAATGGTGTAGTGGTTAGCACATTTGACTAGCAATCAAAAGGTCCTGAGTTCAATGGCCGGCAAAATCTGGCAATACTTTTTCTGAAATATATTTGCCTGAAAAATTTAGTTAAATAGGTCTTACAAACATTATCAACAGAACAGGTAAAAAGAACTTTGATATAAACCCATTGTTTTCATATCTAGTACTACCCGTGCTTTCATTAATTTATTTTTGAGCTTCTTCTATCAAAATATCGCCAAACATAATTTTTTTACACCAACAAATTAGTTTTTCTCAAGTTCCGCACACCTATAAACTATGTCTAATTAATTGTTTCGTCGAATAGTTTATTTTTATAACAGAAATTAAAATTTACGAAAAACATGCACAATGTCGAAATAATTAGCGTGCAATTTATTTCTTTCTCAGAAACTAACACGATATATTTTATGCGTAGAATACTATTTATAAAGCTGAAAGCGAATTAAGAGTCACTATGCATAAAGGTGTTCCATAAATAAATCAGGATTCAAACTTTTGAAATGCTCACAAACTGCGCTTAATACAAAACCTTTTATTCTTTTATTTATTAAACTGTAAAATAACGCATACGTTTTGAATAATTGAACATATGAATATAATTTAGATCATCATGCAAAATACAGGCACAATTACCGGAATATCTCAACTTAAACCTCAACGAAGCAGACCGCTTCGTACTTTTTCATCGAATCTATAGCAAGGCACAAACAAAGCGACCTTTCACCTATCCTTCCGGAAATCGATCTTGCATGGATTTATGCTTGAGTGAAGGCGCTTCCCGTGTTATATGATACGAATTTGCAAAGTATTCACGTTGACAACAAATTGCACCTGTGAGGTCTTCTGTGAACCAGCGACTTTCGAATATTAAAGATGACATCGATTCGCAGATTTAAAATTTCGCTCTGTGACATCAACTTTAAAAGTATAAACATGATTGTGTATGATCGGAATTAAAAGAAATTATTTTATACTCGCTATATACGGTTTGATAAAAGAGTATTCAACATGTAGGTTAAATATAATAAGATCAGATTTCGATCAATTATCCAACATGAGATATTGCAAAAACAAATGACTGTAGAATAGTGGTACCTTAGTACTTTTTTGTTTAATTCGACGCCCTTAATCAAATGCGCTATAAAAATGGAGTCGTTCTATTTAAAATAACAAACTTACAGTCCACATTTCGGTCAGTTAATGTCCAGTTATTTTTTTGCAAACACCACACGATTCTTCTAAAAAAAATAATGAAAACTTAAACCACTAGTCACGGTGTCAAACAAATAAAAGTTAGCTATTACAGACTGTTTCGTAAATAATAATTATTCAACATGATATATCTAAAAAATAAATGATGGGCAGAGGTACCTCAGCACTTTTTTGTATAATTCAACGCCTTTAATCGAATCCATTTGTCGCTAGCTACAACGGTTCGGTCTAAAAGCGGAGTAAATTAGGCCGCCCGACGTCCTAGCTCATTTCTGATCAAATTTTTGGAATCTGCAGCTCAAAATACATCTGTTTGTCGATTTTGAACTAAAATTAGTTTCCACCCCTTTGTTCTCTTTGGACCTTAAAATTTAATCTATACGACGTCAAATAGTAAAGTTAGTTACCTATTGTAGACTGCTTTACCGGGACCTGCTTCGTAAACGCACAGGATTTTCGAAACAGAAGAAGGAACATTATTTTTATTAATGGTATGCAGATAATGAAAATAACAGTTTTTTTTTACAAATAGTCATTGGCGTAGAAGTTCTGTTTAAGAAAGGGGTTGAGCACTCCGCTACTGTGCAAATTTTTGAATATTCCTAACGCTTGTTTTATGCCCCTTAATAGGCATTATCCCCGAAACATGAAAAAATCTTAGCATTCGTTTATAGTTATAATGAAAATTCGAGAAAGAGAAATTATGTTCAACACCCTGTATCTCGAAAACAAAGCCTTCCACGACATATGTTTATAGGAAATTTTTTTAAAGACTTATGTTCTACCTTCCGTTCAAGTTTGTCTACAAAAAACTGACTCACCCTGTATATATGACTATAAGAATTATTTTTTTTAATCTTTGAATTCGGCTTGCTTACCAAATGTTGCATGTTTTAAATGGAACAATTGATAAACTATTTCAAATTCCCACAACTTATTTAATTTTAAACCAACTGATGGTTGTTGAAATTACTGGCGTATGCAATATGCATGTTAACATCGATTATTTCACGAACTAAGAGTCGAACCCAAGATGATCTCTCGCTTATTACCATCGTTTAGTGGACAGGTTTGTCTGCATAATTATGCTTTCTTTTGATTCATTGTTGAAGGTTCTTAAACCAACGAGACTATCAAAATGTTAAGAAAAAGAAATACTAAATTACACCGAAAAACGCAAGTCTATATAAATTCATTACAAATATATGGCTATACGAATTCCACATCGGTAAGCTAAGGTATGCGATTTACCAATCATCAAAATAAAATGTATATATGACAACTGCGTAGCCTACACTTAATAACAATTATAACATTACCATTACACTTACAGGGGTGTAAACTCACCGTATTATCGCACCACTTGTTGACTCTGCAACAAAACAAAATATAAATAAGGTAAGAATCTCTGCTGTTCCTGAATGGAAACGAACGAAATGTGTAAATAAGACACTCACATTAACATCACGTGTTCTGGCTGGAAAATTTCCGTTGAATTCCACCAGGCACACAACTTTGAAATCGACAATACGAAAATTTGTTTAATTCAAATTATGCATTTACACCTTGAATTTCAAATTTAAAATCCTATATTCGAAAATCGACGCGTTCTGTTCACAAATCAATATTATCCAGTTACCTGCAAACGTACTACGGCTGTACTAATATGGAGGTGACTACGTATCCGACATCTTCCGTTACCAGACAAAAAATACGTTGCAAGAAACAAGGTGCCATGAAAAAGGCCGCAAAAACTGCTGTCGAATTTAAAGAGACGTAGCTTAATGCGATAGAGGTCAAGGAACGATGCCATTATGATAAAGTAAAATAACGATAATGATTCGACTACGTTAGGTTGAAAAACGTATTAATTTGCTAAACAAAGATGTGAGTCTTAACTGTAAGAGCTTAGAAAGAATTAAATGCAATCTTGATTGAGTTATTCCAGATAAATTTAGTGATAAATTACGAGAGGATGTGCTTTAAAGATTGTGTACTACATATAGTTCTAAAAAACAGACCGAAAACAAAAAGGAAGGTAAAATTAAAGTGAAAACTAGTCTTCTCAAGTTGGTGTGAGCAGAAATGCTTAAAATACGTTGACATTGCAAGTTCATAGCTTAATCGAAAAATACAAGAAAAATTTATAAAACAACAACATTTGCTTGCAAGAATCTACTCTAAATAACAGAAAAACAGATATTGAAGGCCAAAATCTGGTTACAAGGTTACGTTTAAGCTATGTAGACAACAGAATAAATAATTTGGTTAATTTAGGACAGCCCAAGAGAACTGCCATAATGTTTCAATCTATTTAGACAAACACGATTATGTTATTAAAGTTTTTAATTTTTTAAATAACAGAGATTTTGAAATTGTTGAGACTAATAAAAGAATTAAATTTAATAATATATTAAAAGAAATTTTAGATAAAGCTGAATCAACATTAAAATTTTTTAATTGTACTAAATCACATATTTTTTGTATAAACCCATTAACTCCAAGATTATAAGGACTTCGTAAAATACACAAAGATAATTGTCCTATCGGGCCTGTTGTTTATTATGTAAATTCACTGCGTTATAAATTAACGAAATGGTTAGATGTGATCCTCCATGAAACGTTGAATTTTGAAAATTCGTTCCTTACCGTTGCTGTATAAAGGTAATCTAGTTTTTTAACAGAATTTGTTCTAGATCAAAATATTCTGTTTCAATAATAAACATTTTATTGAAAATCAGGTTTACTTATGGGTTTTTCCCTTAGCCCACTTTTAGATGAACCTTTATGAACAATTAGAAAATGATTTTTAAACATTAATTTATCTTCTAATGTTTTGCTATCGTTATGTATATGACCTTTTGTGTATTTTTAAAGGAAATCCTAATGTCTAAATAATTTTCTCACATTTATAAACTCTGTACATTCAGTTATGAAACAGAAGTTAATAATCAAATTTCCTTTTTTAAATTAAATTTACGTCGCAAATCTTCTCCCCAATTATAATTTGTTTTTACGCTTATAGACACAAATTAGCTGTTTTTCATTCTCTTTTTCACAGACTTTTTAAAATTCCTCTTTAATTAAATGCTCTGGAAAAAGAACTTGGTTTAATTATCCAAATTGCTTTCAATAACAGTTTTATAAGTAAATTAATACAAAAAACATTATTTACATATTTAATAAAGTTTAAATTTTCTTTTAACATCATTTATAATAGGAAAGCTTAAATTTGGTACCCCCTTAGGTTTGCTGGTCCAGTTTGTGTAAATTATTTTCCTAGTTTGTTTTTCTTTGCTCTTTCTACGGTAGGCAGTGGGTTTTCTCTCTTTGTCATAAAGACAGTTTTGAATCATTTAGGAATATACAGTATCATGTAATAACTACAGTTCTGTTTATTTCGAACAAACCTGAAGGTCTCAAACAACTTGAAAAATATAAAAATGCTGATTTTGTTACACCAAATTCGTCGTTTGCCAACGGTTTATTATTACACAAACACACTGCTATCTTAAACAACTTAAATTCGTTATACGTTTGTAGCAATTCTTCAAAATTAAATTATTTAGATATTTTGGAAATATGCAAAATTGTAAATGACCAAAATTTAACCATTTTGAATGATTTTTGTAATTTTAGTTGTTTATTAAATCATTGAAATCTTTGCGTTACTGACATGTAGGTTATTTTTGGTTTTAAGTCTAATCTGTTTGCTTTCTTTTTGACGTCATATCTTCTTGTGATATTGATTTGAATAATAATTGTAAATGGCACTGACGATGGCTATATTTTAGCTGAAAGCGCTTTACTGATTATTTAATAAAGTAGAAAAACCTGAAGAAACTAGAGGAATGGGCCAGTCTTCCATTCTAAAATAAAACACCGTTTACATTGTTAGCAACAAATTTTTAAATCAAATGGACTATAGTAGTACTGGGAAAAAGATAGACCCACACAGTTTAAGATGAAAGGTATGGTTAGTATAAGTGAACGACACTTATTCTAAGCTGAAAATCAAGTTCGTCCTATTCTATTCAATTTTTGTTTAGCTATCATAATTGAACTTAAATTTTAATAAGAGTAATTAAGTTAAAGAATGATTAGTAAGGTTTTGGCGACAAAGCTACATAATTTGAAGTAAAAAAAAATGTTGCTTCGACCTCGAATCGAACCCAAATGCATTTTGTAAGCCGCTGTTATTTGAGTAATCATTGTGTTAAGATGAAAACTGGTTCAATTTTGTTGAAAACAAACAAATTTCTTGATATATCAGCCACTGTTTCCTTCAATAATTATCCTCATTTCATTTTTTAAATGAAGCTTGCATTTAAATAATGTAAAATATTTAGGAAATTTATTAATTAATTTAATTTAATATTTAAAGCCTCGAGACAGTTTACTTTTAATTTACGTTATTCTACTTGCAGCATAATTAATATTACAGAATGCACTAAACTCTATAAAAAGTAAATTTCAAAGTAAGTATTAGAAAAATCGTAAGTGGAAATTTTCAAATGGTATTTTTTAATTTTTGGCAGGGTTGGCAAAAAACACGTTTTTTTTAAATTAAACAAAACAAACAGTTTTTTTTTAATTAATCTAGTTTAAATTGTTTTAAACATGGTTTTTTCTTACTTAGTTGAAAACATGTTTAAAACTTTTTAAACACTGTTTTAAACATGCACTCTCATGCAAATTACTATGTGTATTAGTAAATATAAATAGGAGTAGATGACGCAAAACGTAGCAGTTGTCTAAAAATCCCTAGGTGACTACGATTGCCTTTTGTCATTTGTATACGATGTATACGGCGTTTACGCGACAATTTTTGTTATTATGAGCCAGTTTTTCTTTCTTTTCTTTTCTTTTTAAGCGAAAATCGACCTGGTATGTCTAAAGTTTAATGTTCAACAATTATAATGACCAGTAGGAGGAATATTGCAGTGTGGAATTACTTAGACAAAATTAAGGTGCAAAATAGTACAATGCGAGCTCGATGCAAGAAGTGCAAAAAAGATATGCTTGCACTAGTAAAAACTATTTGTTATATTATGCTAAATATATAATTATCTAGTAAGTGCTGAATGAACGTCTTATTTATTGTTTTGTTGTATTGTACCAGAAATACAAATTTTTATGTTATGATAAGTGTAAGATTTTTATTTGTTGTTTTAAAATGTTTGTAATTTATAGCCACAGAAAAAATATTAAGCTAATTATTAATTTCTATAACTGTTATATGGATAAAAACTGGGCCTGGTTTTGAATTCAATTAATCTTTATGCAAATGTAAGGTGACATTATGTAGATATGTGATTACTAATAATCCTGTTTATCTATTTGTGGAGGGTAAACGAGCATAATAGTAATAATTAATGAATATCATACAATAGTCGTAAAAACACTGTTTAAAACAAATGATTTAAACATTTTGTTTTAATTATGCCAACCCTGCTTTTCAGACGAACCGTTGCAGCTAGAGACAAACTGACACCACTGACATGCAGCAGGTTCACATTAGTAAATGAACATAAAATTAGCGTAATCGGAGACCATCAAGTTTCAAGGTGAAAAAACAGCAAAGGGGTTACTATGCTTTTTCGCAGTTTTCGGTGGAAATTATTTTTGCATAATAGTAATAATTAATGAATATCATACAATAGTCGTAAAAAAACACTGTTTAAAACCTTAGAAAAAAACACCGTTTAAAACAAATGATTTAAACATTTGTTTAAAACAAAGTTTTAAACAGAAGCGTTGCGTTGTTTTAAACAAGTTTAAAACATTCTGTTTTAAACATTTTGTTTTAATTATGCCAACCCTGATTTTTGACATATGAAATCTGTCCATTATAACTGTGGTCTGAGATATCTAAATGCACTGAGCTACACAACACTATGAATTCAACTAATAATAAAGCTTCCAATTAACTCCGTGGGTAGCATTTTGTTGCTACTGTTTAAATGCTGTTCGAAAGCTTTGAAACAACTCGTTCACAATTTTGTGCCACCAGGTTCTGCTTGGCATAATTAAGGTATAATTTCCAAGTAATCCTAACGCCAACAAACCTGTATCAAGTTTGTTCCAGCTCGTAATAGCGGGCGGTATATTATTTCGTCCTGTCTCCTTGGGAGTTCTAATCAAGTTACCTGTGCCGCATAAAACGCGCTACGAGGCACGAAACAAAAGGCGTCACGTATTCGAATTTCCGACAGCGTCTTCAATTGTTGAAACCCGACGACGGTCCGGGCCAGCGCACACACAAAAAAAAGATTTTAGGATCTCGCAAGTCATCCGGGCGTACAAAGGCTCCTTGCGCTTACAAATTTATTCGGGTTTACACGAAGATCGTAAAATCTTAAAAGTCACGATTTCTAAATCGGGTCGTTAAATTTATGTATTTGTTCGGAAATGCGTCTCATTGGCGGGGAATCGGTGAAAAGAATTTGTTTTGGGGTMGMTAACGGACTCGCAGGGCAACAAAGATGAGTCGTCTCTTTCATAGAACACGTAGCTGTCAGCAGGGAAGAAGGCGAATAGGAATTGGGTATTTGCCATGTATTTATATTTTATTAAATTGCATATCAATAGGTAGCATCTAATCCACAAAACAGCTGTGACAGCTTATAAATTCGAAAAAATTAATCGTAAGGTGTATTTTTAATATTAAAAATGTGAATATTTAAAGGGATCGCCAAAACGCGAACATATTGGCCGTGACGTCAGGTGTCTCGTAAATGGCCGCTTGTTTACATCTGGGGTCAGCGCCCCACGCGTCAGCCTCAGCCCGTCAATTTATCAGTTTGTTGTTTGCGTTCATTTTGCGGCAAGCGAATTTAAATACGCCAAGAAAAAGTAAAATACTTATGAGTTACGACTTCATTGTTATGGAATTTGTACAGCGACGAGCGGTTCAACGCGGCGGAGATGAGGAACGTAAAAGGCACAGCATAAGTGAACTTTTTATCAAATTAACGTAGCATTGATAATTTGATCATAGTGGGTTGTTGGAAACATACTATTTGTAAACCTAAAAATGTAAGAATCAAAAATGTACCCTAAACTTGACATTTATTTTAGAGGTCAGAATAAATATAAATTGCCATTTATTTTCGGGACTCTTGCGGCTCGTTTCCGGTCTGGCTAACAGTCGAATATATGGGGAACAACGTCATTCTTTATTATAATGTTTCCCTCTATCAACTTTTAACGCATATAATTTTTCATATCCCCTTGAAGCTATAACAAAATGGAAACTGAATGGTATATACTTATATCCCCAAAAAGAATAATAAAACTTACAGTAAGAATTAAGATTATCTTCACAACAGAAAAACAAACATTGCGATTTCGGCATATCACGTCTAGGGGCCTTAAACAACTTTTTCATACATTGATAATCTCGAGGAACGGTTACAAAAATTTTGTTAGCTGTACTGACTGAAGTACTTTTATAACCATGTACAAAACAACACTTGTTTTGTTTTCCATACATAATAGATGCTTGTAAAACTACGCAAATCACTTTTTGGTGCGACCTCTTACACCGTCCTTGCAATAAACACCACACAAATGCTTTTCCAATACAAGAATGATACTACACCATTAAACAGCACGCTCCTCGGTAATGTTTACGTGACACTTGACGTCACGAGTTTAATAACCTTGGATAGAAGCGTTTTGGCGGTGAATCCTAAGATTCGAATTTCAGACCTGGAATTCTCTACKTACAAATATTTTTTTGTTTTTTTAACATGGCGTACGGTATATATGTACTTCAAGATTCATTTTACGTAATTTTCAAAAAAAGTGATAATATCCAATTGGTGTTGGTACAGGAGCGAGTATTGATAAAAATTTAAGACTAAAAAATCTTCGGAAACTAATTTCAAATACTTTTAAAATGTCTTGGTCTGGTCTGTATTGATTCTTCAGTTTTGGGAAGAAGTCTGGTAAAATAAGATGTTCAGCAAAACGAGCGTACCGCTGCTGGCAATTTGTTCGAGTTAATTCTCCACAAGCTTATTAAGTAGTTTAGTTTGTTTTTTATTGATCCCAACAGGTTGCAATTTTGTCTCCATCATATATAATTCCGGCTGAATTAATGTTCATTATGTGTTGTACCAAAAACGTTGTTCCAAATGAAGATGATAGTATATTTAATTTCTGTAAAATTTGCTGTATGTCAAATGTTTTTGTATTGAAGTCCATTCCTTAAAATAGCACAATGAAGTCTACCGAGAAATAGGGGCTAAACGTTGCAGCTAAACAAAGAAGTGAATAGCGTATTGATTCTTTTAAGTAATATGGGGCCTAAATGCCGAAAATTCAACCTAAAAAATGCTAGTAGATATCCACTCAAGGTCAATTAGTTCTATATAGATCATATATAGAACATCAACTTTTATATTACTTTACTTTTTTCGTCCTTGAATGAAATAATTTGGCTTTGACGACCGCAAATGGAAACGGTTTTCCTGGTATACGACCCGGTGCATTAAGCCTTACAGCACCATCAAAGTTCTTTTATGATGGCATAGCTGTTAAAATTAAAAGAAACACACAGTTACATCAATATCTGTCAAAATGCTCAAACTAATTACTTTTTTAACTGCGCCACTGGTCTTGTTTTAGCATGTTCTTGTCCCATATTTATTGCATCATTAAGTTTGCATCAAGATTCTTGTACTATTTGTAACTTATGTTTGCCCTAAGCGTTTTACGACATGTACTGAGGCGGTTAAGTAAAAAAAGATAAGCGAGGCAATCACTTTATATTCATTTGCAGAAGTATGTAAGTGTTGTCCTTGACAAATTCAAAAATATATTTTAATAGTAAACTCAAAGTTTCGTTATTGTGTAAAAAAGTAACGATTTGCTACTTTGCGCTTTTTTACTATCCCGTATTGCTAGTTTTGCACGAAAGATCTATCTGTATCTGTAGTATGTAATTTACCAATGATTATTTTATATGGAATCGACACACAAAGTCATTGGAATACCATAATCTTTTTTGACAACATAATTTTTTAGAACATTGTCTATCTGAATGCATGGTGCAAAATGGATTATTTTATTGCGTATTTATATTTTCAAAATTTTGTCATCCTTATTAAGAACGTGAGTTGGATGGCATGGAATTCTTCATCACCACGCTATTGTTGTCGTTGATAACCTTTCCCCAACAGAAATTGCGATAGGAGACAACTGGGCTGATTATGTGACACTTTTTCCAGTCTGCTGTGACCTGAAATTACGGGTGAACCGCGTTCGGCTCTCCGACAATGGAACTGCGTCAATTAGCCGCCACAATTTCGACCCGAAATGGAATTGCCACGCAACCGCACCAAATCCGTATCATCCATTAATGGCTGTGTTTATCTAGACTCGTGGACATTAACATATTACATGGCCATCTTTATGTAACTCAGGAACAGATGATGGATGTTGTCATTTCCTTTCCGTTGGAATTTGATTAGCTGCTCATTTTTTTTCACTGGGAGCATATTGGGTTAATTGTTTCTGTTGTAGTACTCTACGTCTACACCATTGTATACGTGTCAACTCCATTCTTATATCGAAACTGAACTGCTTATTTGGATTTTCTCCAAAATCAACTGATTTGTTAGAATCGTACTTAAGACATAGACGTGTCTTTGTATCTTATAATCTTTTTAATTCTTTTTGTTTTATTCCTGAATCTGGTGTTCCTCAGGGTTCTAATCTGGGTCCGCTTCTCTCTCTACTGTTCATTAATGATATCTTTGAATCAATATCATCGAGTGCGTTATTATATGCAGATGATTTAAAGATTTACAGTACTGTCAACTAATGAGACGGATGCTAAGGCCTTACAAAATGATTTGGTAAGGGTCTCTGAGTGTAAGTGTAAGACTATATCTTTCACCAAGAGAATTTCTCCAATTCTATATCAGTACACTATCGATGAAAACGTCTTAATGCGTGTAGTGACCATTAAAGATCTTGGTGTTATCTTGGATTCCAGGCTGACTTATACTGCCGATATTATAAACAGAACTTCGGAGTCTCTCAAGACAATGTTAAATGATCTTTCCGTCTACCAGATGACAGTGTAAAAAATGGTAAGTAGTTTAGGATTGTACGCATTTAAAATAACTGTATCTATATTCCCTTTAAGATTAATAATTTTTTTCCAAAATTATCGCTTTACATCAAGCTCTGTTTTTTAACAACACCATCACTATTGCGCGGCGGTAGTCTCGGGTGATATCTTTACTGGAATTCTTACATGCCTCAACAGGCCTAACCTGACCTGACCTGCCATAACCTTGGAGACTGTACCATTTATTTCTCAATTTTTAGTTCGATTTGATAGGACGCTGAGCCTTTCTTTTCTATGAACTTTCTCATTTCCTAGGCGCTGTTTCCTTATCCGGGTGAAGTAGTTCTTCAAAATATTTAATTCATCTATTCATTATTTTGCTGCCTGMCAGATTGTGCCATATTCTTTGTATGATTTGTTATGCATTTCTTTWCTTATGATCTCCACATATGTACCAAACTTCAAGTCCCTATTTCCTCCTWTACCAATTATTTTGTAGTTTTCGCTTGTTCTATCTACCAGATATCAAGTACTKTTTAACAAARGAATTAATACAAATGTCAGAACTAAATTCTTTACAAMTAATACTGTACAGATAACAATTCGAGATGTTCACATTCAATAATGAACCATGATGTTTACAACACACACCGTTTCAAATTACTGTGACACTAAATTACTAATACACCTTAGTTCATATGATTAGGTACCACTTGTTTCAGAAAACCTACTGAAATAATACAACTTTCGAGTAAAGCAAAAAAGTGCTTAAAGGAAGATTTGTTTATGGGAAGGCTCCTCTTGATTATACCATACACAGTATGGAACCAGCAGGATATTTCATGTTCTGTTCGACCGATTTTTCTGAAATTGTGCATGGGCCTATAGGTAATTAAAATGCATTTTCTGAAATTTTTTCAACTCCGTGTCAGCTCTCGTTTCCGAGATATGGAAAAGTCAAGGAAAAATGGTAATACCTAGCTTTTTTGTCCATTTTAGCTATAAAGAAAATTGGTTCCATTCTCTTCGTTCTTTCTCAGGCTCAATATCGTATTTACACTTTTCTCATTAGGAAAAATAACCTTATCAATGATGTGCCTATTGACTCCCTTTCCATTGAAAAGAATGCAACTGGCACCCATATCTCGTAAACAAGAGTTGACACGGAGTTGAAAATAATTAGCCATATAGACCCATGCACAATTTCAGAAAAATCGGTCCAACAGAACCTGAAATAGTACTCTACGTCTACACCATTGTATACGTGTCAACTCCATTCTTATATCCAAACTGAATCGCTTATTTGGATTTTCTCCAAAATCAACTGATTTGTTAGAATCGTACTTAAGACATAGACGTGTCTTTGTATGTTATAATCTTTTTAATTCTTTTTGTTTTATTCCTGAATCTGGTGTTCCTCAGGGTTCTAATCTGGGTCCGCTTCTCTTTCTACTGTTCATTAATGATATCTTTGAACCAATATCATCGAGTGCGTTATTATATGCAGATGACTTAAAGATTTACAGTACTGTCAACTAATGAGACGGATGCTAAGGCCTTACAAAATGATTTGGTAAGGGTCTCTGAGTGTAAGTGTAAGACTATATCTTTCACCAAGAGAATTTCTCCAATTCTATATCAGCACACTATATCGATGAAAACGTCTTAATGCGTGTAGTGACCATTAAAGATCTTGGTGTTATCTTGGATTCCAGGCTGACTTATACTGCCGATATTATAAACAGAACTTCGGAGTCTCTCAAGACAATGGGTTTTGTGATCAGAAATTGTAGGTCCTTTACTAAAGTTAAATCTATATCTACGCTGTATATAGCCCTAGTTCGATCTAGATTGGAGTATTGTTCCTTAATCTGGGGTCCGACGTATGCTGTCCATAAGGTTGCTGTAGAAAGGGTTCAGAGAAGCTGTTTAAAATTTATACATATGAAAACTCTTGGAAGTTATTCTGTGCGAGGCGCCGATCATGCTAGACTCCTGAGCAGTGTTGGCTTTTTTAATCAGATTGATGCGTCTGATTTACTACATAAGCTTAATATGGTAGTACCCCGTATGCAGTCGCGGCAAAGCTTTGTCTTTTTACTGCAACGAGCTCGAACCAACCTATTATACACTTCGCCTGTATATAAAATGTGCCAATGTTTTAACGCCATTTCTCACCTATGTGATATAAATTCTTATACGCTGGCGCGTGTTGTAGAAGTGGTGACGAACTTCTTCTACTAGTTAAGGAGGTGACAATTTTCAGTCTGAATTTTGTACCCTGACTTTCAAGGATTTTGCTCAATTCATAAAGAGGTGATCAAATGCCATGACAACGCCCTAGTGATCATGCAACGAGAGCTTGACTGTAGTGTTCGTGCTTGTGCATTTAAATAACAAAAAAACTGGAAGTACACGAACTGGAAATAATACACAGCTGGTTTGAAATGGACGAAAGGCAGTAAAATTTTATGGACACTACCGAACGGCAGTCTGCATAAATTTATGTGTAACGATTAAATTAATCGTAGGCGACGTTCATGGACAAAGCTATACCTCATTTCTCGTTCGATTTATTCCTCCCATTCGCGGGAGCTTTATTTACTCTACCGTAATCCTATATAGTTATCGTCTAACCGTACACCACTATATATCGAGTATCCCACGTTTTGCTCTTAATAACAGATTCTTTCGACGTTGGCTGGCAAGAACAAAGGAAAGCCAACCGACCTAGTGAATGCACGGCATCAGGCAGGCATGTGAATGTGTACGCGGATCAGGATAGCGCAGGTTGCACGGAATAAACTCCAAGCACCCCGTAATATGTCACTGTCGAGGAGGAAAACAAAGCGGTTCGGGCGTAAGGAGACGGAGAATTCTTCGCAGAGGGGTTGAAAAGGTAATAATTCATCTGTGGTAATCAGTACTCCATGAGGTATATATGGGACGAGGTCCAAGGAAACTTATCTTGCACTTGGAATAATGCACTAAGACATGATTCACATTGCTATTCACGACCAAAAACCGCCATTCATACTGAAGTGTAATGTCTTTCTTAATGGAAATGGAATGTTACGAGGTTGCCAGGTGTATAAGAAGATGTTTAAAACGAGGACTGTTAGTAAGCGTCAGAAAATGTTTCCCGTCAAACTTATACTCATACATACTTGTAAGGAAAAATTTATCTATACACAGACACCCCGCGTGTTCGTAAAATTTGTTGGGCTTCTTACACTCTTTCTGGTTTTATAATTTGTTGTTTCATGTCAAATATATGTATACAAGAAGAGATGGTTTCGAAAACCTGATCAGTACCAATCGAATTTTTCAACGAATCAGTGCATATTTTACAAGAGAGCATGAAAAAGGACTTTGTTGATCAAATGAATCCCAATGAAAATCCGAAATGATGTGCAAGAGGATAAATCGCGTACCAAGAAAAGAAAACTTAATCGTCTAAGCTACGATGAAAAAACTCTTATTTTGTCGATATATGAGAAGAGAAATGAGCGTGAAGAAAGCGCCCTACTAGAGACTTCCAATTTATTTGGAATACCAAAAACACCACGTGGCGACTGGTGAAATTTGGACCGTCACAAAGCAAAATTCAGTTGAATTAAAGCGCTGAAAAGAATGCTCCCAATTCAAGAAGACTGAATTCGAAGAGCTGCATATGAATTTATGGCAAAAAAACTGTGCCTACAGTTAACTTGTGCTACAGAAATATACCTGAGAAGAATATTGTGTCAAAATTTCATAAAACATTTAAAAAAATTGGTTTCGCGTTTCATAGTATTAATAAACTAAACTGTTTAAGGGAAAGTAGCGTGGTGACAAGGTGGCGACATCGTTATCTACAAGAAATACCGAGAAGAAAATAAACAAATATTTTATTTAGACGAGACTTTGTTTGATACGCCTGAAATAGTCCAAAAGGGATGGACTGAAGGTTCTAGGAAATGTGCTTTAATTTTTTCTTTATCCTCTAAAGGTAAAAGAATTACAATTTTGCATGTGATTTGTGCCTAATACATTACACAGAAAATCTAACTAGAAAAATTTCAAAAGCTAGTGTTATTGCGTTTAACAATGCCAGTTACCATTCTGTGGTAGTTGATAAAGTTCCGAATAACAACAGTGAAACAAGCGAAGTTTGAGAATTCCTAATTAAAGAAGAATTATATTTTGAAGAGCTTTATCCAAAGAAAGAATCATTTGTTGTCCTCAGAAGTAGCTCTGAAACTGTTTCACACGGACATGAGTGTCGAAACCTTAAGACCCAACCAGCAACGTGGGAAACAGCCCTGAAAACAACATATTATCAACAACAACTACGAAAGCCTTCAAACCGAGAAAAAGGCTGTTACAACCTTGCGAATTGATTTGTTTACTGATAAATTGTTTGCCGAAGTAGTAAATTTTGTTTTAAATCTACTGATATTCATCTGCGACACAATAGTTAAATGATCTTTCCGTCTACCAGATGACAGTGTCAAAAATGGTAAGTAGTTTAGGATTGTACGCATTTAAAATAACTGTATCAATGTTCCCTTTAAGATTAATAATTTTTTTCCAAAATTATCGTTTATATCAAGCTCTGTTTTTTTAACAACACCATCACTATTGCGCGGCGGTAGTCTCGGGTGATATCTTTACTGGAATTCTTACATGCCTCAACAGGCCTAACCTGACCTGACCTGCCATAACCTTGGAGACACCTGAAGTCTGTACCATTTATTTCTCAATTTTTAGTTCGATTTGACAGTACGCTGCAGCCTTTCTTTTCCATGAACTTTCTCATTTCCTCGGCGCTGTTTCCCTATCCGGGTGAAGCAGTTCTTCAAAATATTTCATTAATCTATTCATTATTTTGCTGCCTGTCAGATTGTGCCATATTCTTTATATGATTTGTTATGCATTTCTTTACTTATGATCTCCACATTTGTACCAAACCTCATGTCCCTATTTCCTCCTTTACCAATTATTTTGTAGTTTTCGCTTGTTCTATCTACCAGATATCAAGTACTCTTTAACAAATGAATTAATACAAATGTCAGAACTAAATTCTTTACAACTAATACTCTACAGATAACAATTCGAGATGTTCACATTCAATAATGAACCATGATGTTTACAACACACACCGTTTCCCATTACTGTGACACTAAATCACTAATACACTTTAGTTCATATGATTAGGTACCACTTGTTTCAGAAAACCTACTGAAATAATACAACTTTCGAGTAAAGCAAAAAAGTGCTTAAAGGAAGATTTGTTTATGGGAAGGCTCCTCTTGATTATATCATACACAGTATGGAACCAGCAGGATATTTCAGGTTCTGTTCGACCGATTTTTCTGAAATTGCGCATGGGCCTATAGGTAATTAAAATACATTTTCTGAAATTTTTTCAACTCCGTGTCAGCTCTCGTTTCCGAGATATGGAAAAGTCAAGGAAAAATAGTAATACCTGGCTTTTTTTGTCCATTTTAGCTATAAAGAAAATTGGTTTCATTCTCTTCGTTCTTTCTCAGGCTCAATATCGTATTTACATCATCAGAAAAAATATCCTTTTGACTCCCTTTCCATTGAAAAGAATGCAACTGGCACCCATATCTCGTAAACAAGAGCTGACAAGAGTTGAAAATAATTAGCCATATAGACCTATGCACAATTTCAGAAAAATCGGTCCAACAGAACCTGAAATAGTAGTAGTAGTAGTAGTAGTAGTTTATTATTAACGGTTAACCATTTTACAAAACAATAAATCATACAGTATGTAGTATACAAGATGGTACATCCGATACATTCTAATTCTAATCCCCACTGAACATCAAAGAAACCAACAAATAAAAAAGAAAAAACGACATGTGCAAGCTACATGCGAATAGTTCGTGGAGTGATGTCCAATACGAAATAAATGAAATGAGCGTGACCTGTGATAAGTGGAGAAGTCGATACAAAACAGTAGTTCTGGACAGTCAACAGCACCAATAATCAATCTGCACAAAAAAGAAATCCCAGCAACAAATCTTCTATGCTTTAGTACTTGGACATCACAGCTGGATAATGAAATGTTTCACGCGCGATCGAGAGCTTGAAGCCACACCGTCTCAAGAATCTCCTCTGCACCTGCTCCAGCGCATCAATATCACAATCACAATATGGAGACCAAACCACACTAGCATATTCAAGGCCAGAACGAATCAGTGAACAGTACAGCGTCCAAAAAGATCCTATCGAGAAATCAGCTGAATTCCTAATAAGGAAACCAAGATTTCTATATCCCGTTGAACATATTTTCATTAAATGTATCTTAAAAGTCAACTTGCTATCAAAATAAACACCAACGTCCCTAATGACCTCAACTCTACCAACCAATGCACCATTAACAGAATACTCAAATAATATATTAGATAAAAGTCTTCAGAACGTAATCACATAACATTTATCTGTATTCAGAACCAGGCCATTAATCCTAGTCCATTCAAAAAAACTATTGAGATCATCCTGAAGCCTACACTGATCAATTACAGAATTGCATGCCATAAAAAATTTTATATCATCCGCAAACATTAAGAAATTACAGTACTTCACCACGGTATGCAAATCATTCACAAAGAGGACCACAATGAGACCCCAGTATATACGCCGTTACGGATTGGTTCAATTCCCAGGCGAAGTCTTATGCACACCGGTAGAAGAAGCTGGTACAGCGTTACGAAAAGTGTTTAGAAGTGAACTGCGATTATGAGGAAAAACGGTCTTTATTTAATATAATGCCTCGTAGACTAGATAATGAATATAACGAAAGTCCGTGCCAACATAATCAAGTAAACCACAACATCGAAACCTGGCAACACCTCATCACATTTCCTGTGCACCAGGGGTGTCCGTAGCGTGTGTCTGTTGTCTGGGTGGAATGCGCCGCTCAGACACGGGATAAATAAACGGGGCGGCGTGGAGGAGGGGTGGGTCGGTGGCCTGCTGCCATTGTCTGACCACCCTCATCAGTTGCAGCGGCCAGGGCCGGATTAGACGGCGCTTTTTTTAGTGGACCTCTAAACCCGTCCCTAATTCTTTAGATAAGACGTGCTAATTGTCCAGATGGGTTACCCTAAAGCCTTATTAATTGAATCGAATTCACAGGAGCGGCGTTAAAGGATCAAGGAGGTGAGGTGTGAGGTCCTCCGGCAGAATAAACAATGCAGGATTTTCAGTGCGGGTGGACTCGTATTCCTTATCTTGTCACTGTTCGTATTAGGTCATTATTTAATTGTGTACGGCAGTACGATACGGCGACACGGAATCTACTCATACACACTCACTAGTGGTATGTTCACAACTTCAATTAACTTCGTGTACGTCATCATTAAAATGGCATACAGTGCTTAACTGAAATATGGAGTATTCAGTGTCTCACTGAAATTAACAGTGGATGCAAATTGAATGTACTTATAATAGTAATAATAATAAATAATGCCGGGTCGCTACAAAGTATGGAACCAGCAGGATATTTCAGTTTCTGTTTGACCAATTTTTCTGAAATTGTGCACGGGCCTATGAGTAATTAAAATGCATTTTCTGGAATTTTTTCAACTGCGTGTCAGCCCTCGTTTCCGCAAGTTGCATTTTTTTAAATAGGAAGGGGAATTCTCATTGAAAAGGATATTTCTTCCTGATTTCAAAAATCTATCACACTTCTGATTTGAGAAAAGTGTGATAATAGACTTGAGTCTTGCAAAAAGACTTCAGGATAAAAACCATATTCGTTATCGCGAAGTAAGAACAAAAACTCCAGGTGTCTCATTTTCCTCGTGACTGGTGATAATTTTCATTCACTTTGTTATTTGCAATCGTAATGCCTCAGTTAACTGAAAATGATCGCATCGAAATTTTGATGATGATTGGTTATGGAGATAGAAGGCGAAGTTATTCGGAAGTAGTTGCGCTCTACAATGCAGTTCATAAAGATCGTGAACCAATTGCCAGATCAACAGTTATTAAAACATTGCAACGTTTTCACAAAACAGACGGTGTTAAAAATCGTCAAAAACCAGGACATCCAAAGGTTCCTACGAGTGAGGAAAGTAGCTTGAATGTCCTTTTAGATGTGCAAGAGGATCCCAAGTGTTCCGTACAACAGCGTGCTCTCACTCACCATATTAACAGAAGATGTTTTCAGACCATTTTGAAGAAATAGAAGTTTCATCCGAACAAAATTTACTTATTACAAGAACTGAGCAAAGATGATTTCGATCGTAGGATAGAATATTGAGAAACTGCTATAAACATGATAGATGGAGATAGAAACATTTTGAATTGGATTATGTTTACTGATGAAGCGACCTTTTTGCCTCAGCTCTTGCGCGAACACGTTATACCAGAAATTATTCGCGGGGAGCGATAGAATGCCCAGCACGTTTCCCTGATCTGACGCCGCTTGATTTTTTCTGTGGGTATCTGAAAAATTTATTTATGCTGATCGGCCACATAATGCAGAAGATTTAAAGGACGAATCAGGGCAGAAATTCAGAACTTACCTCCAAATATGCTACAAAGAACATTAGAAAACTTCTACTCAAGGCTGCATTACTGCCAGGAAGTAAAGGGAAAACATTTTGAGCATATTCTCTAATGTAAAGACTGCATTTTGCATGGAATCATGTTTTTCTTCTTTACTTTTATAGTAGACGTAAATTATCACCAGTCAAGGAAAAATGCTAATACCTGACTACTTTGTTCATTTTAGCGATAAAGAAAATTGTTTTCATTGTGTTCGTTCTTTACCACGCTGAATTACTGAATTTACACTATTCTCAACTCAGATGCATTTTTGAAATTAGGAAAATATATCCTTTTGACCTCCTTCCCATTTAAAAAAAATTTCAACTTACGCCCATATCTCGGAAACGAGAGCTGACAGGGAGTTGAAATTACCCATAGGCTCTTGCACAATTTCAGAAAAATCTGTCGAACACAACCTGAAATATCTTGCTGGTTCCATACTTTGTAGCTACCCTGTATATAAAAAAAACGACAGTGCGAATAAGTTACAGCGTTTGAAGACATGATAAAATTTGAATGTATGTAATGTAACATTAATAAACGACCATTAGAACTCTCAATACTTCAAATGACATATGGCGCTGTCGAAATCACCCTATTTTTTCACGGCCTATTTAATTTGCTCTCTGTTGGGTAATTCTGTTGGCACCATATGGTTTACTGCAAATAATGAGCGGTATTCGGTTCAGATCACAACAATATTGGATGCTAGATGCTTACGACTGGTTAGTAGTTGGCTAAAAAGGTTCTTGTATGATATTTTATTTAAGCGATGGTGATCGTTAAAATATACTCGAAAACAATTTATATATAAAACGCCCTCAATTTTCATATGAAATGTTTACTTCTTGTAAAAATCGAACATTCTAATGATGTTTCTTGAGAAAAGCTATCTAGCACCATTGGCAGAAAACAAACTGTAAAGAAAGCTTAAGAATTTTCTTTTGTTAGAATGATAAGAATTCTAATATAAATCAACGAGTTACGATCTTATGAAAGGAGAAAGCTTTTCATTCTTTTACGTAACAACTATTTGAATCTGTACTATATTGATTATATTAAACTGTACATGTAAAACTGTTATCTTTTACATATACTACAATATTAAGGAATGCTGATCCCTGTGGCACACTATAAGTAACAGACATTTTACTGGAAATAAGAGCGATGATGTTAATTACATGAAAGCGATAATTAAAAAAGTTCTTTAAGAAAATCGAGTAAAACAAAGACGCTCACAGTGTGGCAGTAGGTATTTTGATTTTTCTGAATAGTAAAAGCTATGCTACTTTCGTAATAGGTAACTTTATAGTAATTGTCGAAGATAGGAATAATAACGGAGGTTTTTCATAATGCGTTATTTAAAAACAGTACAGTTGTGTTAACCACGAGTCCTAAGCCTTAGTAGTATATTAGTATGGAAAATAATATTTTTACGAACATTAGGAAGAAATCACAACACCGAAAATGTAGAATGAGAATATGAAGTATTAGCTATATACTGATTAGCGAATGCTGTGTTTACTATCCGCTCTTAAAAATATATATGTGGTTACCAACTACTCTCAATTATTCTTTGTTAACAATCTTACGTCCGATACATAATCATGAATTCTGGTATACATCCTTTCTCCAAACACAGACTTCAATTCCCACAACACGTTCCTTGCAAAACCCACATAGCATCCTATAACTGACATAACCGCGAGGTGTTCCAAGATCATCGCCGGAGCATCGTGTGAAATCAGCCATTTAACGCATGTGTTCTCTAGGGATGCACTGCCAAGTGATGTAATTATATTCTGAATACCTTCAATTGCGATTTGCAGAAACGTTAGTTCGATCCGCCATGAGCCGTTTTGAAGCTGAACATTATTATGTAACAGCCGATTATGTCGGAGCAAAAAGCATTCCAATTTGCCAAGAGATGCACGCAAATTGATTTTGTGGGAACCTAAGGAACGGCGAAGTAGTTAAATGTGACGTGTTTTTCCATATTCCGCAAAAATTACCTATTTCTTTTTGATAACACGGGGGTGTTAGAGTCGTTTCAAAGCAAGAAATTCTACTCAAAATGATTAGGAAAAGGTTGAAAAGTTTCTAAATGAGCTATAGTTTWCAATATATTGGAATTGGAATGGGCTTTAATAGCTCAAGGATGTATTACTTATGAAAAATAAACAGGCGCTGACGTTCTGGCGCTTAAAAGACACGGAATTTGGCAACTACTAACCATTATTGTAGAAAGGTTTAAAAGAATTAATGGCAAGCAAAATTAAGATTGCAAGGAAACATTAACTAAGTATTAAGGATACAAACATTTTATATAACAAGTTGAGGAAGAAGATTTTCAAGTGTAAGTCAAGCTACTTTTAACAATTGTAGACGTAATTCTTGTACAAAATTAACAAGTAATTTTGTTAATGTACAAGAATACGCTGCGACGAGAGATAAGACAAGAAATTAGATAGGAATTTGCATGTTTTGATGCATCAGCAGGGAACTCTACAAAGTGATCCAAAAAAATTAAATGAAAAGAACAACCGGTGTTCCAAGGTCCATGGTTTTCGAAAATGAGCTTCTTACTAATCAGCAATTGTCAATTTGCAAGCGTATTCAGGCGTGAACAAACCCATGAAGGCTGTGATAACCATATTGCTTGTGAATTCTGTGATAAAATAGGTTGTGCTTCTTTGATCGTTAAAATAACTGTGATAACTCCCAAGCTCTCCACTCGTTTACTATAAAGTCCTGTGATATCATAAAAGCTGTGAAAAAATTAAATCTTATAACATTTGTGGTCCAGACAATATATGTGGATACCTTGTTGCTGATTGTGTTAGCTGTTTCTTAGTTCCCCTTTGCCATTTATTTAATTTGAAATTGTTTACGTCTGTTTATCCACCAAAGTGGAAAACAGGTCGAATTATACATGTATTTAAATCTGGTGATTGATCTAACATCCAAAATTACAGACTTTTATGTAATCTCAGTATGGTTGTATGGTTTGTGTCACTATATTGTTCCATTGTAGACTATTTTAGAGTGTTGGAAATAAATAAATTTGCCCTAAAGCATTAAGGGTTCTTCCCTTAGCCTTCCCTTAACAACTTGAAAATATGTATCCCAAAAATACATGCTTTCTGTATAATGTTAATTTTTGGTTCTCTTATATAGATAATATATTTTGTATTTATTCCAGTCTTTGTTTCATTTTTTAAAATCCCTCTTTGCTGCTGGACTTTTGAATAAGAACACTAAAGCAAATAGAGATTGTAGATCTATTTTTATTCTGATGAGAGTAGGAACAAATTATGTCTTATGCCTTGAAGTTTTGTTTTCGAATCGAATCAATTCAACTTGACCAGAGTTAGTAAAATATGAAAGATAATCCATTTTTTCTCCAACTGCAAATATAAATATACTTATGGGCGTACCGAAGGAAGGCAAGGGGGGGGGGGCACCTGGATTGCCAACTCTGGGCCCTTCCAATTTCCCATACATTTATCTGGTTAATTATGTATATACACCTAAAAATTGTCTTATTTACAAAATTGTAAATACAATAAAAGTTATACGCAAGTGTATTTCACAATTTTCATTCATTGACCCTAGCGAATGACCTTCTGTAATAAGTCGTTGTCAAATGGTTTGCAAGCCTAATCGACGCCATGAGCTTTTTGAAGCTGTAACTGCAACGTTCTTGTTGTTACGAATCGTTGTCTTAGAGCAGATATAACTTTAAAAGACTATCTTGGTCAGGATGAGTCAACACGATTTCTGCTTAGTTCAGTTCTCCAACCTTTTCTTATAAAGATTGTTCAACTAACTACTGTTATATGGAATCACATCAGAATCTGTCATATATTCGGTAATAACTAACTTTTGTACCAAATGTCTAAATTCACATTACATTTTAACAATTAATACAAAAAAAAAACAAAAATCCATCCGAACTTTTTTAATATAAGGTTTAGGAATCCCGTAAAAGCATTATCAGCACGAATTAAAACCCGGTATGTTGTTAAAAATGCAATTAAATATATTTCAGTTTATTTAAATGAAGCTTAATTTGGTTAAAGTATTAAGTAGTCGGTTAATTTTTGATAGCAATGCACTGGCGGTCTAAGAAGGTTGGCTTGACGCATAATGCTGAGGCATTTGTCATTCTGTCATTTAATAATGTTAGTTATCCATCCAGTCTCTTTCCGTGGGGACTAAAAATTACTACAATTGTATCTTTTGTACCTATACATATGAATTCCCGCCTTAAATTTTTAAAGCTTCTGGTGTGAGAAGTTGAAACTGTACTAAAAACGCATCGGTTAATGCATTAGTCTTTGATATGTGTTAATTCTGAATCAGAAATCGTGCTCCTATTAGTAGAACTTTTAAGGTGAAATTTATGTTCCTTTGGTACTTCGTATGATATCATTATACATTATGTGGATCACGGATCTTTATTCTCCCAAATAAAATGTATCAACTCATTTTTTGTTAAACGCGAGAGGGATGTAACTGAATGCGCCTCGCCTAACTGAGTTCATCAATAATGGAATTAGTATAAAGATGCTTTGTATGATCAGTGTACATAGAAAACATATAAATAATTTAGATCTTTATTTCACAGAAGATGTCTTAAGTATCCTTGCAGAATATCCACGAAGATTATTCATGGAATAAATACTTCATTATTTACTTAAGTACCTATACCTTATAAACATTTATTATTTCTATTTATGTTGAGTTGTACTCTACAGGACGTTCCTGCTTTGACCTCCCTAGACCACAAGCTGGGTACGCCCATGAATATACTAATTAATAAAAAAGAGGACAGTTAAATGGATGTAAATTGCACATGACTGTATTAAAATAAAGGATGCATACATATGTTTTGAGGGAATCCACTTCATTTCAATCTAAAATTAATTAATCTTATTAATGAAACGTGAATGCAATAACGAAGATATAAAAAGTCTGTACCGAATCCGACAAATTCAACAGCGAGTAAAACGAAACTGATTTATGACAGATACCTACATCTTTGTTACGCTACGCTCGTAAATGGGGGATAAATAGTATTGCAGGCCCATAAAAGCTTTTTGGACGATTCAACGGCCGAAATACGGCATTATCCAACAATTCGTTAGTTTCTTCCGGCGCGACCACAAAGAGGGTTAAGTCCACCAGGAGCATACGTCCGGAGCAGGGAGGCAAGCGGCCGGACAGAGGATGTGTCAGTGGCCTGCAAGGAACGCGGACCGCCGACCAAGGCCAGGTTAGGTTTACCTGGCGCATACCCACCCATGCTCATCCCAGCAGACGTCGGCGAGATGGCTGGATACCCGGACATTTTTGTTGCACCCGACCTCGAGAGAACGCGGTTGAAGAGGCCTTGAGGAAATAACGAAATTAAAACTTCTGAATCGGCAAAGTAGTGGCCAAACTCGCATCATTGCTTGATGAGATGATAGTTGAAAATTGAAGTGATATTCTGTTAGGTATTATAATTTATTTACTAATAAGAAAGCTTTGGTGTTTGCGCCGCCTTCCACACTCCGTGGCTCTTGAAATTCTTAGGAAACTTTGGCTTACAGCTTTTCATTCATACGCCAGTTAACATTGGGCTACTTTGAACCATTCCGCGCTATTCCGCGGGAATTTGCTATTCAGCGAGAATAACAAAACGATATCAAATTTTCTAAAAAAGTGGAAGTAACTTTGTTCAGCTCGACAGAAGATAAATTATACCTAAGGGGACTTATGCCGTTTTCAGAGATAGGGAGAATCAATGTTAACTTTTAATAAGAATTACTCTGAAACCCCTTCATATATTTGAATGGGGTTTTTACAATGAAAAACTTTTTATACACAATTTTTCCTTCTTCTATCAAATTGAAATATTGACAAATAAGCGACTGCTGTGAATCGATTGTTTTAAAAAGTACATTCAATCAAGTCCTAATGTCCTTTTCATTGTAATGTCAAATAATAAAAGTTTACGAAAATTTTGTTCAGAAACATCCTAACACACATATCTCGATCTTAATGAATTAGCTATTATTATACGAGGCATGCTTTTTAAGTAACTACCGTTTTGCGATTCCGCCGCCGCAGCGCTACGGTTGGCGTTCCGCGCATGCGCGCTGGTTACCTACATCTCTTGTCTACGCACTGATGCCATTACAGTTTGATTCTTCATTGTATACGTTGTTTACTGAGTGTTTCAGATGCCTCCGACAATTGTGAGTCCCGCCGATTGTGAAATACGGGCTGTTATACGATTTCTTAGTGCTAAAGGCGTAAAACCGATCGATATTCATCGTGAGATCTGTGAAGCTTACGGACAAAACATTATGAGTGAAGGAACGGTAAGGAAAAGGGTGAGAGCATTTAAAGATGGCCGCACAAATGTGCATGATGAAAAACGGAATGGGCGTCCTTCGGTCGTTAATGAAGATTTGGTGCAGAAAGTGAACGAAAAGGTGAGAGAAAACAGACGCTTTACAATTTCATCATTGTGCGACTGCTTTCCTCAATATTCTCGTAGTGTTTTGTATCGCATTGTGACCGAGAACTTGAATTACCGGAAATTGTGTTCACGTTGGGTTCCGAAAATGTTGACGGATTTGCACAAAACCCAACTTTTAGGCAGTGCATTGACTTTTCTTGAGCGGTACCACAATGAAGGTGAAGATTTTTTAGACCAAATTGTTACTGGTGAAGAAACATGGGTGGCCTACGTCACACCAGAATTGAAACAACAATCCATGGAATGGCGACATTCATCATCACCCAAAAAAGTGAAGTTTAAGCAAACAATTTCTGCCCGGAAAATCATGTGCACAGTTTTTTGGGACAGAAAAGGAGTAATGCTAGTGGAGTTTCTGCCTCGTAATGAGACAATCAATGCAGCGTCTTATTGTAAGACATTGAACAATCTGCGTCGTGCAATCCAGAACAAAAGACGTGGCAAGTTGAGTAAGGGTATCGTTTTGCTGCATGACAATGCCCGTCCACATGTGGCTAATCGGACCAAAGATCTCATCAAATCTTTTAAATGGAAAACTCTAGATCATCCTCCATACAGCCCTCATCTGGCGCCCAGCGACTACCATTTGTTCCTGCACTTGAAGAAACAACTGGGTGGTCAGCGTCTTCAAGACGATAACGAAGTCGAAACATTTGTGATACAGTGGTTAACAAGTCAGGCGGCAGAATTTTATGAGGAGTGTATTCAAAAGCTGGTGCCACGTTATGACAAGTGCCTCAATATTCACGGAAATTATGTAGAAAAGTAGATTAAGGTACAGGCTTTCATGTAAGATAAAATTATTGCGATATATTTGCACGTCTTTTTTTAATTCCAAAACGGTACTTACTTAAAAAACATGCCTCGTAAGTATTGTCCTAATTTTTATTGACTGCGAAAGTTCTAATATTTAAGCTGATCAAAATGCCATTAACAATTTTGAACAAAAACTTTCGTGCTAAAATACGCGGACTCTTGTCAAATTATTAACACTAATTTGATCCATTAAAATTATTGATAGACGCGTACTCTCAAACAATTGTAGTAACGATATTTTTTTTACCAAAAGCTTGTGATATTACGGTAGATAAAATCGCTACCATACTGGCAGAAGGTCGCAGGTATATTTTTTGTATTTCAGAAATACTCTAAATTACAAATATAACGTATGTGTTAAACGTAATCAGCGTATTTGGTCTGTTCTTCTAAAAAACAGTTTCATGCTTAATGAAAAATAAAATAATTTGAGCTTACAGTTTCGATAATTCAAAGTTCTCATACAACCTTGTGGCATTATGGTAGCGAAATAAAATTGCTGAAAATTGTAACATAACTTACTATACTTTCTATAAACTACTCGTAAAACATTACTTCAAATATTAATAAATGCTGTGCCACATTCAAAATTTGCTCAATACTGTTTTTTTCCTCAGATTTTTTTTATATCGCGTTTTGTTATAAGACCATTTACTAGAATATGTAGCGTCATATTATAATTTTTATTTAAAAATAATCATAGGTTTCTGGCTATTGCATCCATGACAACAATTTGTAAAAAAGATAATAAAGAAATGATGACTGATAAATTGTCATTAAAAAAATAATTGTATAATTATCCAAATATACAACTATAAATTGGTGACCCCGACAAAAATATTTAAAATGATTGAGGAAAATGTGGAACAAGGAACTCCTGAAAATGTCCGCATGGTCGCCGCATCGGCTCCTCCGCAACTACCTGCCTTTTGGGGAAATCGACCAGCCCTGTGGTTTCGTGCTGTGGAAGCAAAATTTAATTTAGCATTCCCAAAAGTTACAAGAGAAGTTACACGTTTTGAGCATGTGATCTGTGTGCTGCCTCCGGAAGTTGCCGCTGAAGTCAGTGACATCATCGAAAACCCGGATCCTACAAAACCTTATACAAAGCTTAAAGAAGAGATAATAAAGAGGATGTCTTTGTCAGAAGCCCAGCGACTGAAACAGCTTTTATCGGGGCAGGAGCTAGGATCACGAAAACCCAGCCAATTATTACGTCACATGAAAAGCCTTGTCGGGGATGAGCAATATGTTAATTCAAACGCACTGCGAGAGCTTTTCTTGCAGCAAATGCCTGTATCAATACAGCCGATTTTGATCGCCCTAGGAGATCTTCCTGTAGACCGCGTCGCCACCATAGCGGATCAAATCATGGAAGCGACTCCATCGGCTGCCATCTCCGCCGTGGCACCATCAAAAAATTATAACTGCATTGCCAATCCAAACATGCACGTGACATATAGTGGTGCAACAGCCAACCAGCCCGACGCTATTTTGACAATGATTTTGGATCGGTTAGATAATCTGGAAAGACAATTAGCCTACAGAAACCAAAACCAAAATCACCACGCCAGAGCAAGAGACAGATCACGAAGCAAAAGCCACGACAAAGGACGTGATCAATGGTGTTACTACCACAGACGGTTTGGTAATAAAGCACAACATTGCACCACCCCTTGTGCATATTCAAAAAACTCTCAACAAACGCAGGAGTAAGCAGTGCTCCTGCAGACAAAATTACCAATAGACTATTTGTGCGTGACAAACTCTCAAAAATTAGTTTCTTAGTGGACACCGGTGCTGACTTAAGTTTATTGCCTCCACAGTACAAAATCAGTTCTGGTATAACTGAAAGGTTTAAATTACAAACTGCTACTGGAACCCCAATCAAAGTGTTTAATGAGAGACAATTGAACCTAAATTTAGGACTCCGCAGAGACTTCAAATGGACATTTATAGTAGCTGAGGTAACACACCCTATACTAGGTGCCGATTTTTTGGGTCATTACAAGTTATTGGTCGATGTACACAACAAAAAACTAATCGATACCGTAACATCACTCAAAGTAGCATGTATTGAAAAGACAACACAGCAGTGCAGTGTGCGTGCGGTATTCGGTGCCATTGACCCCGAAGTACGGGAACTTCTACGGGAATTTCCAAATGTTATCCGAGCATTTGAAGAACCAATAGAAGCTAAACATGCGATTGTCCACCATATTGATACAAAGGGCCCCCCAGTGCATCACAGGCCAAGACGGCTCTGCTTGGATAAACTGAAAATTGCCAAAAAAGTGTTTGGTGAATTGCAGTCTGCCGGAATCATACGACCATCATCCTCCCCTTGGGCAAGTCCACTGCACATGGTACCAAAGAAAAATGGCGATTGGAGACCATGTGGCGATTTCCGTAGCTTAAATGCTCGCACCACTCCTGATCGCTACCCTATACCCCATGTTCAGGACTTCAGCGCCAGTCTCCGAGGAAAAAAGATCTTCAGCACGATTGATCTGGTCAGGGCATACCACCAAATACCTGTAAACCCTGATGATGTCCCAAAAACAGCTGTAATAACACCTTTTGGCCTCTTCGAATTCCTTAAAATGCCGTTCGGATTGAGAAATGCCGCCCAGACATTCCAACGGTTCATCGATAACATCCTTAAAGACCTAGACTTTGTCTACGTATATATCGATGACATTCTTGTTGCATCAGAAACTAGGGAACAGCACATCCAACACTTACGTACCGTGTTCCAGTGCTTACACAGGTATGGCATTGTAATTAATCCCTCTAAATGCACTTTTTGTGTTCCGGAAGTTGAATTTCTTGGAGTCAAAGTAACTTCAGATGGCCTTGCACCACTCCCGCAAAAAGTAGCTGTCATACAGGAACTTCCGTTCCCAAAAACTTCAAAACAGCTCCAGCGCTTTTTGGGGATGGTAAATTATTACCGTCGATGGCTCCCAAATGCAGCCGAAACCCAGAAACCTTTGAATTTGTTGTTAAATGGTTGCACTAGGCGTGACGTACCCATATCGCCCACACCCGAAGCCATCGCAGCTTTTAATAAAACCAAAGAAAAACTAGCCGATGCTACTATGCTGACCTACCCACGTGAAGGTGCACACCTAAGCATTGTTACGGACGCATCAAATGTAGCAGTGGGAGGTGTGTTACAGCAGGACGAAGATGGCTACCCGAAACCCATAGCATTCTTTTCTCGCACCATGTCTAACACCCAAAGGAAGTACAGCACGTATGACAGAGAACTTCTGGCTATTTACGAAACTATTGTTCATTTTCAACACTTCTTAGAAGGTCGGAACTTCACAATATACTGCGACCACAAACCACTGATATTCGCCTTCCAGAAGAAGCCTGAAAAATGTAGTCCACGACAAGCCAGACAACTCGACTTCATCTCTCAGTTCTCCACTGACATTAAATACATTCCTGGTGTCAACAATGAACCTGCTGACGCACTCTCTCGTATTGAAACAGTCACACAACTCAATGAAAAATCTCTTCAAGCAGCACAACACAAAGACGAAGAATTAAGAAGCTTGTTGAAAAACACTAAATTCAGCTTTCTACAGTTCACCGTTCCTGGAAGCGACACTAAACTGTGGTACGAAACAACATGTGGCAACCGATTGTATGTCCCTGAAGGCTTCAGGCGCCACATTTTCGAGCAAAAGCACAACCTGTCTCATCCAGGCGTGAAGAACACCACAAAGTTAATAACGTCCAAATATTTTTGGCCTAAAKTAAGAAAGGATACAAGCTCCTGGGTTAAAACGTGTTTGCCATGCCAAAAGAACAAAATTCACAAACACACTAAGTCCCCAGTAGGAACTTTCCAAGATCCAGACACACGTTTTTCCCATGTTCATATTGACATCGTAGGACCGCTACCCCCATCGAATGGTTACCAATACCTCCTAACAATAATCGACAGATTTACTCGGTGGCCCGAGGCAGTTCCAATTGCAGACATCACAGCTGAAACATGTGCGACAAACTTTGTTAACACGTGGATATCTCGTTTTGGCGTTCCAACAAAACTTACTTCAGACAGGGGAACACAATTCACATCAGTTTTTTTCCACCATCTGCAGAAAGCAATGGGCATTCAACACATCCACACGACAGCGTTTCATCCTGCAGCAAACGGCTTAGTGGAAAGATTTCACCGCAGACTCAAAGCCGCCCTGAAATGTCATAATACAACGTGGACTGAAGCACTCCCACTAGTTCTGCTTGGAATAAGAAGCGATGTGAAGGAAGACATTGGAGCCACCGTAGCTGAACTAGTTTACGGCACGACATTGCGACTTCCAGGAGATCTCGTGGAAACAATCCCTACATCAGCTTTTGCAGGTGCAGATACATCATTTGTGATAGCCCTGCGAGAACGCATGAATAAAATCCAGTTCTACAAAACGCAACACCATGGCAGTCGGCAAGTATATGTACCCCAAGATATTTTTACTTGCCAGTATGTATTTGTCCGTGTGGATGCTGTGCGAAAACCACTACAGTCTCCTTACGAAGGCCCCTTTAAGGTACTGAAGACAAACCCCAAGTTTTTCACGCTATTAATCAAGGAAAAGCAAGTGAATGTTTCCATTGATCGTTTGAAACCGGCTTACATTGAAAAACTGACAGATGATGGGGAACGTCAACAACAGACAACGTCAACGTCAACAAACGCAGGTTCCGCCTGTAACGATGCAACCACCAGTACTTCCACAGATGCCAGATTGAAAACCAGAGCGGGACGAAGAGTTCATTTTCCAACCAGATTTAGGGATTAACCTATACATTTTGTATTAATTTTCAAGTTATGTAATACTTTTCTTCGTTCGCCTCACTCACTAGGAGGGGGATAGTGTAGCGTCATATTATAATTTTTATTTAAAAATAATCATAGGTTTCTGGCTATTGCATCCATGACAACAATTTGTAAAAAAGATAATAAAGAAATGATGACTGATAAATTGTCATTAAAAAAATAATTGTATAATTATCCAAATATACAACTATAAATAAACATTTTGTAAAAAAAATAGTACTTTATGGTCGAGACTGTTTTGATGGTTTTACAATATGTTTGAATACAGTTTACCAAAAACAAACTTTATGGTGTTACACGAGCCTCCATTTTCTTGAGAAACGAAATACGAGTACCCTAATTTGCAAATCTTTAGTAGATTGCCAATTTATGTTTCTTATCGTTCCTGGGTAAAGCCAAATCCTTTCGTCTTTCCTTGAATTGTAAAAACAATAGGTTATAGGAAGTTTTCGTTGCCAGAAAACAGTTCAGTTGTCTTTCAACGAAGAAAAAACTTTCTAAACATTTGAGTAATTCTTCTTACAAAATAATCCTCCCCGTCTGTCGCCATTTGAGTATGGAAGTTCTTTACTACTTTATGTTATTATTATTGTTGTTCCCATATCACGAACTTTTCTCGACAGCCTCAAGAATTTTATTTCAACATGTTCAGTTTTCATCATGGTCTGTAAATTGAAAAATATAACATTTTATCACATTTAGATTTTATGAAATAAAATCGCTTTTTGGACAACTCTCTCTCCTTTTTTCCTCTTCGTTTTCTTTACTGTTTGAGCATTCTCCTATGTTTCCTGCAGGAACATTTCTTTCTTTTTTATAATTGGTTAGTTAGTTTTTTTAAAGCTACCTTTCACATTTTGTGAGATGTGGTCCAGCGAAAATTTGATTTTCCTACGTAAAATTACCTACTAATTTTCACCAATATCTATCTATCCAATTTGAGTACGTCCCTGTATCGCTATTAATTTTGATTCAGAACGTGGCTTGAATCTTTCAAATGCACCACCAGTAAGTAATCGAGCAGAGCACACCTTTACTGTGTGAAAAATAAAGAAGAGATATAAAGAAATTTTTAGTTAATTCATGGAACGGGGGGCTTACATATTGTGCAAAACTGTTGGAGACCTTGAAGGCATCGCACCTATGGTCTATATATTCGATGTTAAGAACAACCTTATCAATTAAAATAAAAGTGATGTTGATGTAAGTGAATATCCCAAGTTACGTTCTCTCATGAAACAAACATCCAGTGCTTTTAAAAGCAAGAAGTCTAGAAATTCTTAAGAAATACAGTCGATTCAAAATATTTACTGACTAAATTAAAGTAATCATGCACCTATAGGCTATGAGCGAACCTTCAAGTGGCGCCACCATCCGTCACACTTTAGTGGGTAAACAATTCACGTCAGCTGTATAGTGATGCTGTTCCTAACTAAACTACTGATCTAACTAACTATTGATCTAATAAACGAACAAATAAGATGTCTGTTTTATGTTTACTGTGATTTCTTTCTAACATATTATTCTATGCATATAAGAGCATAAACGTTTCCTTAGATGTACTCTCCGCAGAGTCTTCGTATACCAGTGTGAATATTTTCAGGGTCCATAATGTTATTGTCATCCAATTAAATTTTCCCGGACGTTAAGCATAAGAATCCTCATAGCTTTCGACGAGATATGTATTTCTGTATAACGTAATCAAATTCTCCTAAATTGCTCGACTTTTTTCGCTCACAGAGCCAGCGAAAACTACGGAACAAAGCAACTTGACACAGGCAGCCTGCTGGGAATAAGAACAAGCGCTAAAAAATTACCCAGCCCGATAGTTTGAATGGCCATAAATAAATTACCGGGTCCCTGAGGATGGTAGCGCGCTCGACCGGATGGGAACGATCTGAATAACCTCTGAGMTCCAAGAAAACAAATGTGCAGACCGTTCGAACTCTCGTCTGCGTATGTTAACACAAAACGAGGACTGGGAAGTTGTATCGGGCCAACTTTGCACTTGTTCCCAGCTCTAATCGTGGATAAGAAGTTAAAACAACTCGGATCTACTTCCAATCCAACTCGTGTTGCGTTGTTCTTTTGCTTAAGTTCTTCGCAGTCGCGTCTAAGTGACTGCAGTAGTTTGGAACAAGTTGCGATATGTGCTGGCACCTTGTTTGCCGAAGAGATTTATCAAACAAACGCTTTAATAAAAATCGAACTGAAACCGATGCTTTTTACGAAAGTGAACTGGAGCAATATACCGAGTGAGGAAAGGATATAGAAATTCCTAAATATCTTGGAAACCATGAGTTAAAAAAGTTTTGCATAGAAATGTTATAGAGTGTCAAAGACTGATCCTGGTTTGGGACATAAAGGTCAGGTCACGGTCACATTTTTTAACCCTGATTAGTAGACAATTCCATGGCAATGCCATCTGTCAGCTACAAAACTGTCATGAGGACAAAGCCACCTGGCTGCGATAATGGGTATATTTCCTAAAGCAAGTGACCTGTATCCTGCCAAGTTGGCATGCACCTGCATACGTCAACTTGACAGCAGGTCCTTTTTGCAAGCGCGCAGGAAACGACATACAATAAAATGCATGTCTAAGCCATGTTGCCTGCACCGCAACGAACTACAGACAGATCTGTTTCGCTGTTGTTACAGCTTGTCAGTGTAATTTAGGTCTAGTGCACACAGCATGTGAGTAGAATTAGATGGCTGTCAATTACTAATTGATATAATGACATAGCCACCTAGCTGCGTTTGTTTTCAGACGAACCGTTGCAGCTAGAGACCAACTGACACCACTCTGAAATAAAGCATGTCCACATTAGTAAATGAACATAAAATTAGCGTAATCGGAGACCATCAAGTTTTAAGCTGAAAAAACAACATAGCCTTTGCTCTTTTGCAGTTTTCGGTGGAAATTATTTTTGGCTCAAAATCGGCACACTGATGTATTTTGAGCTGCAGATTCCAAAAATGCAGTCCGAAATGAGCTAGGACGTCCGGAAATTTAGTTTTCGCAAATTGACCCTTCTACTCTAGGTCACTTTTCAGACGAACCGTTACAGCTAGAGACCAACTGACACCATTCCGAAATAAAGCAGGGCCACATTAGCAAATGAACATAAAATTAGCGTAATCGGAGACCATCAAGTTTCAAGGTGAAAAGAACAACAAAGGGGTTTATAGTTGTTAGCCTTTGCTCTCTCGCAGTTTTCGGTGGAAATTATTTTTGGCTCGAAATCGGCATACTGATGTATTTTGAGCTGCAGATTCCAAAAATGCAGTCAGAAATGAGCTAGGACGCCCGGAAATTTATTTTTCGCAAATTGATCCTTCTACTCTAGGTCACTTTTCAGACAAACCGTTGCAGCTAGAGACCAACTGACACCATTCGGAAATAAAGCAGGTCCATATTAGTAAATGAACATAAAATTAGCGTAATCGGAGACCATCAAGTTTCAAGCTGAAAGCTGCTCTTTCGCAGTTTTCGGTGGAAATTATTTTAGGCTCAAAATCGGCTTACTGATGTATTTTGAGCTGCAGATTCCAAAAATGCAGTCAGAAATGAGCTAGGACGTCCGGAAATTTATTTTTCGCAAATTTTCTACTATCATCAGACCAAGCCTTTGCTATACCGTCGATAAGAATAAGGACTACCCGTGAAGTTCATTAGAAAATATATTAGACTAATTAGGAGGAAAAATCGTATGCATGGGAAGTATAAAGCAACTGGTAGGGTTACTTTCTATGATTAATTGAAGAGGACACAGGTAAATAAGAAAATTAAGATGGATTGCAAGCAATACGTAGAGAAAATTGAAATAGGTATAGTAATGGAATCTGCCAGTTTGTGGAAGTACGTTCGCAGTAAAAAGGAAATTCCAGAATAAATGGTGTAATGACTCACAACGGCAGTGAACTAAATAGRGCAGACAGTATTGTAAATACTGTTCACGATTATTTTGACAGTGTATGTATTGACCCTGATTTGCGGTTACGTATAACGGCGTTAGAGATAGAAACTTGCGTCTTAATTTTAAGTTCAGGAAATCCTTTTCTGAAGACGTATAAGCTGTTAAAAACTTCGGGATAAAAACATATTCGTTATTGCTAAGTAAGACCAAAAACTCCAAATCTCTCAATTTTGCTCGTGACTGGTGATAATTTTCATTCACTTTGTTATTTGCAATCGCATTGCCTCAGTTAACTGAACATGATCGCATCGAAATTTTGATGATGATTGGTTGCATGAGTAGTTGCACTCTACAATGCGATTCATAAAGATCGTGAACCAATTGCCAGATCAACAGTTATTAAAACATTGCAACGTTTTGAGGAAACCGGCAGCGTTAAAAATCGTCAAAAACCAGGACGTCCAAAGGTCGCTACGAGTGAGGAAAGTAGCTTGATTATCCTTTTAGATGTGCTATCACCCACCATATTAGCAGAAGATCTGTTTAGAAAATTCTGAAAAAGATGTTTCACCCATACAAAATACACTTATTATAAGAACTAAGCGAAGACAATTTCCATCGTAGAATAGATTTTGCGAAACTGTTATAAACATGATAGATGAAGATAAAAACATTTTAAATTGGATTATGTTTTCTGTGGAAGCGACTGTTTTGTCTCAATGGTAAAATGAATAGACATAATTGCAGATATTGGTCTGACATAAATCCACATTGGATGGAACATATGCTCACACAATAACACCCTCAGAAAGTGAATGTTTGGTGTGGTATTATCGGTGAGCACATTATTGGGCCTTTTTTCATCGATGGAAATTTGAATTCGGTCAGGTATTTGCAGCTCTTGCGCAAACACATTATACCAGAACTTATTCGCCTGTTCTCTAATCGTGAAAATGCTGCATGTATTTCTGGACAGATATGGTTTCAACAAGATGGTACACCGCCCTATTTTGCAGTCAACCTTCGTGGATATTTGAATGCGATATTTCCAGACAAATGGATTGGTAGGCGCGGAGCGACAGAATGACCAGCACGTTCCCCTGATCTAACACCGCTTGATTTTTTCCTGTGGGGGTATCCGAAAAATCATATTTATGCTGGTCATCCAAATAATGCAGAAGATTTAAAAGGAAGAATCAGGACAAAAATTCAGAACTTACCTCCAAATATGCCACAAAGAACATTAGAAAATTTTTACTCAAGGCTATATTACTGCCAGGAAGTAAATGGGGAACATTTTGAGCATCTTCTCTAATGTAAATCTAAAAAAATACTGTTTTTTCACGGAATCATGGTTTTCTTTTTTACTTTTAGGGTACCCGATTCGCAATAAATTGATCAAACTGGACGAAAACTATCATCAGTCAAGCAAAAATGGTAAAACCTGGCTTTTTTGTTCATCTCAGCGATATAGAAAATTGTTTTCATTCTTTTCGTTCTTTGTCAGGCTCAATTATTGTATTTACACTTTTCTCATCTAATTATACAAGTGTGATGCATTTTTGAAATCGGGAAAAAATATCCTTTTCAATGATGTGCCTTTTAACCAACCCCCCTTCCCATTTAAAAAATGCAACTTGCGKCCATATCTCGGAAGCGAGAGCAAATACAATTCACAATTTCAGAAAATCGGTTGAACAGAACCTAAAATATCCTGCTGGCTATATACTTTGTAACGACCCCGTATCCGAAGAATAATTAGACATTAAAAATTAAACATTTACTGCAAACTCAGAATTTTTTAATTCTTGGTATCCTAAAGCACAAACAAGAGTCTTGCGCTGCGTAAACAAATGAAAATAAAGAAAGCGGTTCGTCAGTGCTGCAAGTCGTCTAGATGCAATTCTATAAATATTTCCCACTAGCCACTAAACGTGCCCAACTTTCAGTCGGATAGAATGATGGACGCGCTCTTTTCCTCTCAGAATTGGCTGCTGCATTAATGCAAACCGCCTCGGTCAGATTTGCAATTCCGATCGGGCTTCTTCAAGATTTATTAAATTCGCTAGAATAAATACAGCAGATGCGGTGGAGAGCCGAGAAGCCGAAATTAGCGAAAGAAAACCCAGAGGTAAGTGGAAAATATACATCCCCCAGGAGAAGGGTTTGGCTAGAATTAAAAGCTTAAGAGTGTGAATTAGAATTTATTTAGAGAAGCGCGCGAAATTTTCGGCTATTTTTTAGATCGTTCGAATTACGGACCAAAATTTGCTGTTTACCGGGTGTTTAAGTGAAAACGAGCCACCTCCAATAATTCCTATAGGAAAAATTCGTGTAAGATCTGTGAACTATTTAATCATAAACGTATAGTTCATAAAACCAAATATCCACACTGGTTTTCGCAACCTAAAAACGATTAATAAAAAAGAAAAATAACTTATTTAAAAAACACATTTAGCTTTTTCACAGGTATATATTATTTGTAGATTTCTTGCAAGGCGTTTTTCATATAATTGCACTCACAGTCTAACTTCTAACATCCGGCTATCTCAATTTGACTACACTTTAAAGACGGTAGCATAACGTATTTTTCCATTAAAATTTTTGGAAGTCTAGATTTATATAGGTGTTCTGCTCTCTTATTCACATTTCCAACTACACCCTTCTAACATTACTCATTGCCTTCATTTTTATAAAGCAAAAAAGGGTAGTGTATGTACAGCTGATTTTTGTAGCAATAAATGACATATAATGGATTAAACAGCTTAGTACATTATCCACATAGCACATACACCACTTCACGACAGCACAAGAAATTTACCATTTACCCTGCCTGCTGATTAAAACAAAGTTCTCTTTGCTGTTTACAAATAAAATCTGCAATGTTGCACTAAAACACATCTTATACACATCTAATTTCATGAAACTATTACTGATATTCTAATTTGTACTTGTATTTATTTATATTTTTATATAGGTTGATGGTCCTTCTAGCTGCTACACAAAGTCACACATCCAGTCAAATTATTCAAAAAGAGATCCTTTATATTTATTATATTCTAACTCATTGTATTTTAGCAGGTTAAAGAGGTGTTGTGAAGGAATATCAGCATGCAGTAGAAAAATGAAAAACTTGAATAGATAAAAGAAAGGAGAAGTACTCTATACCGGTAGCCATATTGACTTGCTATTTTTTTTTGCTAAGCTTAGTAAATGATGTACCAATAATCAACTGTTACTAAACACCGATAAATTCTACGTCATGTCCTAAGCAGATTATCACTTATACTGCATGGGAAATTGTATTATAAATCGTTGCAATTGTATTAGATTTGGGTGTCCTATTTGATTCTTCATTCACATTAATATAACACATAAGAAAATTAATTTCGACAGCTTATCAAACAATCGGCTTTATTTATAGAAAATGCAGAGAATTCTCAAACTCAAATAATAGAGTTTTTCAGCTCTGTTTATGTCGTATACGAGCCCTGTCCCATTTCAGTTGGCCCATCAACAGAATTATTAAAATTTCCTAAAAATTTTAAACAAAATCGCTTCTTGTAGTTTGTTTTTATTATGAATAGTTTCTCTAAATTATGGTCTATTAATTTTTACGAACAATTGAACTGTTCTCAATAATCAAAATTGTATAGTAAAAAAATATCAACTATTTAGGCCGAACCCTGGTTTCTATCTATATTGCTTGTGGAAGTTTGCATGCAGATAAATGTAACATTTGAGGTGGCTATGCAATTTCGCGTAACTAAGGGATATTGTTTATTTTTGGCTAGTTTCAATTATAGATGACTAGAGGAAAAGCTGTTGATCCGAACATTCGTTCAATTATTATTCGTTTATCTAAATCTGGCAGATCTAATGCAGAAATTGGTCAGTTATTAGGGTTGTCAAAATACAGTGTTCGCAACGTAGTGCAGTTATTCAAATCAAGCAATAATGTCGAGCCTAAACAGAGGTATGTGAAAAAAAGTGTACTTACTGATACTGATCGGAGGGCGTTGAAACGAATAATTAAACAGAACAAGAGGGCAAACTACAGTCAACTAAACACACTTTGGAGTGATGCGGTAGGAAGACATGTTTCAAGATCCACCTGTCACCGGGAAGCACAAAGATTGGGATTTGGAACTTACAAGGTAATTTTTTTTTAACTTTTGAAATGTTTTCAACAAAATTTGTTTTTATTGTCTAATCCAAGGAAATGCCACTGTTAACAACGCAACAAAAGAAAATCGGTTGAAGTGGGCAAAAAAACATAGAACTTGAAGTCCTGAACAATGGAACAATGTACATTGGAACGACGAGTCTAGATTTGAAGTTTATGTAGGTGACAGTGGCGGCAGGGTTATTCGGCATAAAAATAAAATTTATCATCCAGATTGTTTGAAGTGAAAAGTTAAATTTCGAGCATCTATTATGGTGTGGGGATCAATGTCTGCAAGAGAAGTAGGAAAATTAAATTTCATTGAGGGCACTGTGAACACCGAAAAATATGTTAATATCTTAYGTGAATCMTTGCTACRCACTAGGGACGAGTCATTGACGTCAGGAAATGATGTTGTTTTTCAACAAGATGGCGTTGCATGTCATGTATCCAAAAGATCTTTACAGTGGMTCACCGACAACAGTAWTCCCCTTTTAAAATGGGTATCCAGTAGTCCTGACCTTTCTCCTATCTCTTTGGCACATTATGAAAAAACAACTGCGCGCAACTCCTGCCGAGGTCGATTCCCGAATTAAGGCATAAACTTAAATTTATATGGGATAAGTTCATACCACAAGATTGCCAGAATTTAGTGAATACAATGCCGAGAAGAATAACCGCTGTCATAAAAAATAAAGGCGATGTTACTCAATGGTAGCCTTTGAAGAAATAGATTAAGTCAGTTGTTTGTAACTCAGGTTTTCTCATGATTTGCTTCAACTTGGTAGTTAAGTAGAAATATAATGTTTGAATTAGACAAATGCAGGAATAATTGATCAACTGGGAAATGTTTCAAAAGTTGTGGTGAAAAATAATTAAATATCTGTTTTATAATAGCATTACAACTCCTGTCCATTAAATACAAAAAATTAAAAAAAAACGCTGCAAATTGAATTAATACTTCTACATCCAATTGTTAAAATGACATTTACGTTTTTATTTCTTATACTGTACGATTAGTAATCAGATTTTGAGCATTTTGTCTCTCAACACATTTTTTCTAAGACAAAGTCCTCGTGATATTAGCAAAAATATATAAATTTTAAAATCGGTTTTTGTTTTCAAATACCTCGAAAATTATTAACTTAACAAAAAAATTATAAGAGTGCTTTCTGATCAGAAACTTGATTTTTTATATAATACCAACGGAAAAACCGTTTTCTTTAAGTGACGCTTTTTTGCTAATATCTTCTAAACAGTTTGCTGCACCAAAAATTTATAAGAGCGAATAATACTCACTTATAATACCACAAGAGCTTCAAAATTATCGGGTATTTCCCGATAGGTTCGTTGCAAACAAATAAAGTCGTCAAGTTTTTCAGGTTAAAAAATCACGAGCGCTCGTGATTTTTTAACCTGAAAAACTTGACGACTTTATTTGTTTGCAACGAACCTTGAGGGAAATGCCAGATAATTTTGAAGCTCGTGTGGTATTCGGGGGATTATTTTTCCGATTTTTCTCCAATTTTCACAATTGAATTCAACCTGTCAGTTTGACGTGTGGTTAATTTGACTGGATCATGTTTTGTTTTTTATATATAGCAACTACCAGAGAAAATAATCAAAAAATTATCAGTATAATACCATGTAGGTTGTACCACGTGACGTCGAATGGTGCAATTCTATTGGTCGATATTTGGGTCGGAAAAATAATCGCAGTTATACTACTAATCGTATACCAAAACGAAAAGAATATAAAAAAATAAAAATTTGCAAAAAGGGTAGTTACCCCCCAATTTCGCCCTCTTCCCGATATCCTACTTACCCCACAAGCAATAGGTCGCTTTGGATAGTTGAGATTTATACGTTTGCCAAATTTTAAGTTCATATATTTAGTCTTTCGAAAGTTATCGTGTATAAAAACAAAACCACAGACACACAGACAAGAATTTTTTTGCTCAAATTATGTTTTTTGCGTGCTCGGCCATTTTAAAGCGAATGAGCAAATAAAAATTTTTGAAAATTTTTTTCGCGATACAATACTTCCCATCCGTTGGATGTAGAAGTAATTGCAAATGAACCAATTGAAATGGGACTGGGCTCGTAATATGGTATCCAATTTATGAATATCAAAGAAACGGCAATGAGAAAGTTCTACCTAAATTCTTAAAATTTCTTTCCTACATTCACGATGGAGTCTATCCTCAACAAGGGTATAGCCACAAAATTCTCTAGAGCAGATTTCAGCTTCCCTCACAAAAAGAACAGCGCCATACTATCATCAATTAAAATTATTGAACAATATAAACAACGTGGTTGACTGTGAAATGATTCTGAGTAGTATTTTCTTCTTGGTACCTAGGGCAACAACTAGAAAACATTTAACTTTTTACTGTTCTTTCAGCAGAACAAATGTACTGCTTAGATCTCCAATATCAATAATGTGTAGTAGTAGTAATAACTTTAACACGGTATCTGACATTTGTGACAAACTATGAAACTGTCAAACAAATCTATTGCAACAGACGTCATATACCGTTAATTTTGTTTAATGTTCAATTAATGTAGCATGTTGGATTATTTATGTTGTATGGATACTTAAGCTTCCAAAAGCTTGTCCTATTTTGGACAAATCTGTATGGACAATAAAGCTTTATTATTATTATTAAAGTTTTTAACTTTTCCTACGTTCGTTGTGGGTGAGAATACTGCTCACTTGCATTTTATGAATAGTACCTAAGTATCTATAGTAGGTAAACCCTTCTAGGTACAATCAACTTATTATTTTCAAAATTAAAGGTGGTTGCCTGAAAATATCCGCGTTTTCAGCTTCCTGGTCGCGGAGTGAACGTACCCCGGTTGGTTTTATTCACTGGTATCGCGGTAGGCAGGTGTATACCGTGACGTACATCAAGCATTTCGGTTGAAGCAGGTGTTGCACGTTTCGCGGGCTCATTCAACCGTTCCCGAGTTGGTACTTAAACTACAATACGACGTGCAATATTATGGCAATTCGTTTTAGCCAACGGCCCTACTGTTTACCGCTGAAATATGAGACGTGTCACAGGGAAAAGGTTGCGAGAAATACCGGCCTGCAAGAATTCCACAGCGATAAGTATTTTTCTGCAGAGCGAGGTTCAGTTCGCAGACTTTGATTGAAGTCCAGCGAAATGGTTTCCAGCTGTGTGCTTTATAACTTCAAAAAATTCAATACATATATTTCCAGCAAACTTAAAAAATACAGGCTGCAGAATTTAAAGCAAAATTATGTGCCATTTTGAAGACAAATGAATTCCAACTCGTTCAGAAGTTATTTAAAAAAAAGATGAAAATTGTCATTTTTTAAATTTTGCACTAACTTTTTTATTAAAAATTGTTTTAACAAACTTTAAATGATTTTTATAAGCTTTCAAATGCTCTTATTTTCAATTGTTTACGTTCAGCAGTTTTCAAGATATATGCATAAAAATCTATTTTTCTTATGGACACCATATTGGATTTTTTCATGTTCAGATTCAACTATTTTTTTATTAATTTGATGTGCCACATGGTTTAGTTTAGAATTAATTTTCATTACTAAACAAATGTATTTGACAGTTCTTTGAACTGCTTGTTTGTGTACCATCTTCAATTCGCAATCATTCGAAATGGCTGAACAGTTTCCATAGGTCAAAAGTACGACATTTTTTGTTCTTAAATTCGTTGTAACAAAAATGCTGTACTGGCTCAAGTTAAATACTTAAATCAGTTTCCCGAAAGAAGACAACCATGTTGGAAGACGTACCAACGTTTAGACAGGAGTTTAACAAACTACAGTGCATTTTCAAAAAAAGATCTTAAACATGCTATTAATCCTCTGAATATTGACAATCAAAGAGAAGAATTAGTTTAATTAGAAAGCATTGCTGTGAATCCTAACATCTCCGTAAGGCGAATTGAAACTGAAACATTAGTTTCCAAATTTAGCACATCTCGCATTTTAAAGAGACATCGATATTGTCCGTACGTTTACAATATCAGTCAGACACTTTTTTTAATTGATCAGGAATGCCACTTGGAATTTAGCAGGTGGTAGTGTGACAACTGGAAGCTGATTATAGCTTGTATAAATATTTTATGGTTAGACGAAGCTAGTTTTTCGAATGTTGGCCTTTTTAATTGCAAAACACCCACTTCTGGTCCAAAGATAACCCAGATTTGATCATTGGAAAGCGAAATAGCATCGTTTTGGATATAATGTATGGTGCGGAATTATGAATAACCGAATTATTGGACCCATTTTATACCACGGAATCTTAACCAGCCAAAGATATCTAGATTTTTTGAGAAATACAATAGAAGACGTTTTAGGTGAGCTACCTTTAATTGTAAATGCAAGGATGTGGTTTCAGGAAGATGGCTCACCTGTGCATAATTCTCAGACTGTTTAAAATTACTTAAATCAGCGTTTCTATGGTAGAACTATAACAACGCGCGGAAATATGCGTTGTCCTCCTAGATCGCCGGATCTAACTCCTTTAGACTTCTTTCTCTGGGGATACTTAGAAAATAAGTTATACATTGATAGAAGGGCATTAAAGAAAGTAATCAAAAGCGTAAAACAGAGATGTCAAAAATGTATTAAACAAATGGCAGATTATTTGAGCATTATTTGTAACCGTTTGAACATACCTCCTGTATTAATTATTAATGTAATTGATTTTAATTGTTTTAAATTTGCTTTTGCCTCTCAAGATTTTCAGATCTATTATTTATGATTTATTATTTCTATTTCTTGTACATTTTGTGTTTGTGTATGATTGTTAATGTTTCCTTTGGCAAATATTATTTAGTTTGCTTTGTTGTCTTTTACTACAACTTAACCTAATTTTGTAAATAAAAATTTGTATGTCGAATCCATAAAATTAAATAGATACACAGGCAATTGGTTTTCCAAAGCACAGTATACTTAGATGAATATTTGAAACAATAAATTCCTTTTAGTAATGCAAATTAATTCTAAACTATGTCATGTCATGTAAATTTTAATTTGTACGAGCTCGTGCATTTTTAGGATTATGCTTAAATACCTTGAAAAAGGTGGACTATGCAAGACTCGTCATTGGTTTTAAAAAGAATATCCCACACTACCTGGTGTTCAACGGCCGATATGATCAACGCTTTGTCAAAAGGTTACAGCATTTTTTAGAAAGCCCTGCAGTCGCTGGCGATAAGAAGAAGAAATCAAAAGTGGCTCACGAGACCAGATGTCTATTAAAGGATTTAAACGACATGCTAACTGTCTTCTGGCCTGTCATACCAGATCAGATCAATAGTGCCAATAAATCGATACATCAAGAAACCATTGAACTTCGAACGGTAATTGATCCTTTGAATTTGCTTTCAGATTTTTTGATGCCAAAGAGAGAAATCTTTGATGAATGTGTCATGTCCAGTGGGATGAATGATGAAAATTAGCCTAATTAGCCCATGGCCATTGCCATCCTACAATATTATATCCAATAATTAATACAGTACCATTCATTTTAATATTTATTCTGAAGTAGCAGAACTGCTGTTCAACATAGGAAGGATAAGTCCAATTTAAAGTATTGTACTACGAATACAACCAAGCACTATTCCACGTAGGTAAAGTCTTTTAATACACATTTATGGCGCAGGATGCATTGATCGAATTAACAAACACATTCTTATCACACTATCGCAGCGTCACGGTCGCACATCTGTCTAGAGTCACAATTTAGGTCAATTTCCATTTATAAAATTAAAACATACGCTTTTTCTAATTCAATCAGACAACGATGTGGGTACGACAAAAAATTAATCCATTAAACGCCCATTCAATCAACATTAGGACCATCAACAGAGCGCTTGTTTCTGTACAGAGTGTTGAACTTCAAACATTGTTGCGCAGCAGAGAAAGAAACACATATGTATACAATAAGTTTTTGCGGAACTAACTTTGCAATTTAAAAGTACTCAGCATTATGTTCTAACTATTTTAGTTATGCATCAAGTAAGGCCAGGGAGGCAGAGTATCTAAGGAAAATTTACTCTCGGTTTTGTTTTAGTGTGTAAGAATTCTAGTACGATTTAATATATTTGGTCGAAGGTAAAAAAACGATGAAACATTTCCTGATGCGTTATCGTCTTTTGTTTGCGCATTATTTTAAATTGGGCTATGAAAGTTCTTCAACATGAATTAGTACTCGAAATCCCTATTCAAAAATTAATGATAAGAGCTGCTAGCGGTAGAAGGTTGTTCTGAGAACTTCGAATATTACATCACAGGAATCAAACCGACCTGTTCCAAAATTTTTTCGAATTTGTTTGTACTGAAACACCTGGAATACGAATTTATTATTTATTCCAAGAACTCTTTGAACCTCTCCATCTCTGAATAAATAATATACTTCATGAAGCTGGAACACTGCAGTATCTGAGCCATAAGCGGGTTCCAAGACCAAAACAAACAAGGCTCAAAACATTTGAAATGGATGGKTACAGAGCTTGACTTTTTCTTTATTCAACATTGGAGAAGATCCAAATCTTAGTGTCTTAGGGTTAGAACGCGTTTAGCGTTCCATACTCCTGATGATGCCATTTACAAGGGCGGACGAAACGTCGACCTTATTCCAAAAATAGACGCGGTCTAATGCAAAAAGACTAAGAATTTTGGCCGAGAAAGCTTACGTTCTTACATGGGAGAAGATTGTCACCAGCTGTTGAGTTCGAGAAAAAAACTTAGTTTGCGGAATTGTTTTATAAACAATCTATTGGCTATAGAGAAGTTTCACACACAGTCTTCAGCTTAAAACTTTCTGGCCTCTGTAGGAAAAGTTCTAGTTTACTTCATAGAATAAAATATCAAATCTCTAAAATGCAACCCACCCAAGCGACTGACCAATGGAAAAATATTTTGAAAACTAAATGGAATGAACTTTCCTGGCACGTAATCACAGTTAATTACCACGATAATTAGCTTTTTTGGGTTGTAATTAGCTATTGGTCGCCAGAATCGGGCCACCACATCGAATTTTGCCCTGAATCTCACACGATGGCGTTCAGCAGCGTTACATGTGATTAATTTTGATGTATATTGTCTTGGTGGTCCAGTGGTTAGCACATTTGAATAACAATTAAGAGGTCCCGGGTTCGATACCCAGTCAAAACTGGCAATGCTTTTTCAATAAAGTATTATATTGGGCTGCTAATCCAATAACTTTCCCGGATTCGTAGAACAGATAGAAACGTAATAATAACAAGTCTGTTAGAAGTATTTCGATTTAAATATCAGTTTTCTTGAATCGAAAACGCCTTTTGACCATTTCGCGTAAAAATAACTGCAAATCATTTTAATGTCTATCCACAGTTGTTTTGGTTACTCGTAATTTCGTAAATCGAATTGTCCGCAGCCGTATCCGTCATCGACTTCTCAAGTGTGACGCCCTGTATATATAAGCAACCCGGTTCAGAAATTTCATATGCAAATTAAACGCGGCCAACCACGATTATTCCGGCCGTTGCGGCCGCACAAATTATGTCATTAGTGTCTGCCAAGGTTGCCGACTGATTAGCACACAAAAGTGTAGGTACGATTCGGATTAGCGCTCTCATTATCGGAATTTGTGGCTCGAAAGGTCTAGGCGCGCGAACGCTCATATAGGTATTAAACCGACATACGGGCATAACAGACAGGTGGACAAATATGTAATGGGAATGCTATCAAGCGAATTGAATTCGGAATGACCGTTGACAGATGTGTAGGTTTGTTTATGTCTGGTGCTAAGTAACGTTAAAAATACATGCAGATGTGTTTGTATACAATATTTGAGTATGCTATTTACAGCCATACGCTGATGGTAGTGGTAGCCATTAAATCTATTAATCAAACTAAAATTTGTGCTATTTATTTCAATAAAACTCTCTATTACCATACTACAATAATAAAAAAACAATTAAAATAAGAAAGGAATTTGCGAGACCAACATCGCCATCGATGAACATAGCTTGAGATTCTGTTAACCACAAAATGTATTGTCGGAACTTATTGACTCTTAGATCTAGATCTTTTTCAATTTTTTTTTCTATAAGCAATGTCTCGAAATATTATTGGCAGAAGATGTCTCTAGTTCTGGAGATCACTCTAGTTTCAAAGATCAAAGTTGAATTGTCATTGTGAGTGTGGCATGGTGATCTTCATGAAATAATTATTTATCTTATCAACATTTGATCAGTCAGAAAATACTCTTACTATATCAAGTTTGTTTGGCTCTAAAATCAAACGATTCAAACAAAATCTGCATAATTTTTTACTCATGTGCCACGAACCATTAGTTATGAAGCTAAAAGATCGTTTTCTAAATGTGTAATGGTCATTGGGGATTTTGACATTTTTCATGTTCGTTTTCAGTTTCTGAAATAAGCAAATACAAATCTTAATTAAAAGTTCAAGGAGTTTCAAGATTTTACTTCATGTAACAATCTCGATCGTTTTCAGAGTTGATTTTCTTAAAAATAACACCTGGGTATATACATCCTCAGCACCTCTATCGTTTAATCACGTTGGCTTTATTTTATAACAGACTGATAATATAACTGGCCTTAAAATTAGGGTGCGTAACAGCACGACTTTGTAGGCGATAAAGTATCATTTCTTATTTAGATAGTTAATGTCCTTGCTTCTTTTTAAGAGTGTTTTTATCACTCCTAGTACCTGAATTATTATGTACTTCAAAATATAAAACAGTAACATTAGTATGCAGCTCTTTTTTGATATAGATGAAACCACCTTGTGCTTGCGTAAAAGTAAGAACACTCACTCGGAAAATATACCTATAGCCTTCTTGTAACAGACTATGCAATTGCATTTTCTTGTTACCCTTAAGTTAGCAATTAAAGCTATTCACCTAATCTTTCACGACTTTTATAAAATGGATTGTGTCACAAATTATTGGCCAAAGGTCAGTATCAGTTTCGTTCAACTCCTGAGATCTATTATTACTTCGTCACCTTAGATTATAAGACACGCATTATCTTAATATCACATTAAATAGCTATTTAAATTGCCGAAAGTGAACAAAAAAATATTTGTGTGGCGTGGATATTTTGTATGAAAAGATTGAAAAAGATTTGTGCACCACAAACTGCGTTATCACCATTAAAGAAATTTCTAAATGGTAACAGAATAATACGACTTGCAAACCATTTTCGTACTGATCAATTCTGATCGCACAACTTCTTGGTTTGAAGCAAAAATCTGCATTTTTTAAGAAAATCAATGTTTTTCTTTAATTTATATCTCAAAACTTATTTTATGATTTATGACAATCATTCCTTCTTTACACTGCCTTCACTGAAATTTTAATAAACCAAATGAATCCATGTATTTAATCAAATCAAATGATCCGTTAACAAGATGACTGTTTATGAAACACTTGCTTAARAAATACAGTAACAAAGCATTTTGTCCTCTCCTTTTAATGAGAGATAAGTGGCTTGTCATGTAAAAATTGTAAAATATAAATGTAAAAAACTACAAAACCCACGTCATAAAACTGAAAGCGAGAAAAGTTTTTACTGTTCTATACTTGCACTTTTCTAATTGCTTTCATGTTTGGCCATCAGTTGTACAGTCTCTACTGAATAACTTAAAAGCACAAAGTATAATGAGTAACTCATAGAAAGCAACAAGTAAAAGAAAAGCTTACAGAAACCAAGACAGCAAATGGTGATAGAAATTTATGTTTTTCAGGTACTGATAATAATTCATATGTATATTACATATCACTAGAAAAAAAAACGACAACTATTTTGTGTGTGAGATAAAATGACAAGGGTATACTTTTCAAATACTCATATATACTAAAAACTGTTGATGCTATGCTTCAAAACGCGTATTTCCTACAAAATTTCTTTGCTTTGTCAGCGTTTCTTTTACTTACTTGAAAAACAGCAATTCATGAGTATTCTCCTGTATTATAAACATCAACATGTAAAAGAATTTTCTCCTTTAAGGGGCTCGTAAGAGGTTTACTTCATCAGCGTTACTTAATAGTTCTACAGTTTCTATCGAAGTAGTTCTTGAAGTCCACAAGCATTTCCCTTTTTCCAACAGATAAAGCGCTTAAGGCATTAGTCGTTCCCCACAGGAAGGGATTGAAATAGACGGCGACACGATTTCATTGTTTATATGAAGGGGAATGTTACACAGTGTGCCCAAGCCTGGGTGGCAATTTCCTGTCTGCCCGGAAATGCCTTGGATCGATTGAAATTGAGTAAACGATCTTTCTTTTGTATCAGAGTTGGGTAGTCTGTGTGTTCAGCAAAGCAATTCTTTCTTGGGGACTAACTACGTTACTCATATAGCATCGCAACCTACTGCAGATAGATCTATTTCGCTTTCATTATAGCTCATTAGTGCAGTTTAGGTATAAGTGCAGACAGCACGGTAGAGAACTAGATTATTATTAATTTACAATTTTTTGTAATCGTTGTTTTTCAAATGAGATCTTTTTATGTAAAATACCTGGATCAGTTTTCTACAAAACTCGCATTACCACCTTAAATGTTTCCTATATATCTCCAATGTTTCGCAATTACTTCATTACTATAAATTAGAAGAAATGCATGTATAAGAAAAAAGGCTGTCATTACTCTTGCTATTTCTAAATTACATTAAATGATAAAAATGTATACTTCTGACTGGCACATAATTCCAAACTTACCTTTGTTTGAGTCTTTGGAAAGCAGCACAGCCTATGACAAGAACTGCAGTATCTGCAATAAAAAATAACTTTGAAAGATTCCAATAATATCAACAAAATATGTACGTGTTATTTATATAAATCTTGATTATTCACACAAAAAATGCTATTAGTAACAATTTGGGGATTACTAAGTCATCGTATTAGTCATGCTTCGGCATTATTTTAATCTTAAAGAACTTTAATTCAATCTTCTGTATCTAAATACATCATCGTTTAGGAAACTTTAAACATAGACATGTAGTGCGTACATTTCTACCAACCTTCTCTTCAGTCTTTTACAAAAGACTGTTTAAAGAATACTTAATACCTTATGACAGCAAGTTTACCACCAAGGTTAATCTCATACAACCTACCCACCACAATCTATATAAATCGACAACAAATAATAAAACACACTTAAACCACGTCCCTTTAATCTATATCATATCATATATTCACATGATAGCATAATTCCTTTCGTTGAAATGGGAATATTTTTCAATAAATTTTAAGTAATTCTTTAGAAGTATTAAGAAATTCTCATTTGTTGCACACAAATTCATTGATTACATTGAGTTTTCAAACCCGATGTTATACTTAACTGTAACATTCCATATGTTCACGATTTCCTAATTGGTTCTGAAACATGGAATTTTTCATGTTACGTTTTTAGTCCAAACATTTTTGTTGTTCTATTTCTACACTACAGTACAGTGCCAAATGTATTGTATTTGTAATACAATACAGGGTTAGATTATGCTAGCCATTTGTTTGTTAACATTTGTTGAATGAAGAGTGTCGATTTGATTTATAAGACTATTTGAGAATGACCTGGGACCAGCTTTGATGAATTGATGAAGTATATATGTTGTGTAATTATTTAAAAACGGCTTTGTAAAATGAACTATGGATTAACCACAAATGAAACAAAAGAGCTAGCTTACCAATATAGTGTTGTCTTAAAGATAAATTACATAGGTACCCCGAACAGTGGGATGTGAAGAAAGAATAAGGAAAAGAACGGTTATTTGGATTCATGCGCAGAAACCCATCACTTTCAGTTCGATCGTCTGAGGCAACGAGTTTCAGTCGGACAACCAGTTTTAATAAGAAAAATGTTGGCGACTTTTTCACAATTGTTGAAGCCGTATATAAAAGACATAAATTTAGACCTGATATGATATACAACTGCGACGAGACTGCCTAAACAGACCTCCAAAAATAATAGGAGAAAAGGGTATAAAGACGGGCGAGCGCGGTCAACTAGTCACCTTCTGCTGTATTGTGAGTGCAAGGGGAAATACAGTCCCATCAGTTTTGTTTTTCCCCGGATCAAATTCAAAGATTTCGTGATCCATGGCACCCCACCTGGTAGCCTCGGTTTGGCTCATAAAAGTGGCTGGATGACTGCATAACATTTTAAATTTTCACTAAGATACTTTGTTAAATATGTGAGGTGCAGTGTAGAGGAACCTATGACTCTGTTTTTGGATAATCAAGACAGTCATGTCAATATCGATGTTAAACGAGAGGCTAAGGAMCATGGGGTMTTTCTAATAATAGTTCCACCTCATTGCAGTTACCGGAATTTGCCATTTTAATCCAAATGGTTTTTTTGATGATGATTTTTTGATGCCTCACACAGACCTCAAAATTGGATGGAAAATGGCTCTCCACCACGTGATTCTTAAATCACCGCTGTCAAGTACAAGCAGATCAAACATGTATGATAACAGGTTTTCCATCTACAGATACCTAACTATCCAAAAGCAGCAGGTAAAAAAAACGTGGTCGAAATAGAATACTGCAGACAATATTTCGATTTTATCCAACTTTTCTAAAGTTTTTGAGTCTATCCTGTATAAGTATCTATACCACAATGTACGTAACCTGATAAKGCCTGCACAACATGGTTTTATGAAAAACAAATCAACCGTTACCAACTTGGCTACTTTATCGCAATTTATCTCAGAATCGCTCGATGTTCAGGGTCAAATGGATGTAGTGTACGCTGATTTTCAAAAGGCCTTTGATCGTATCGATCATAATATTCTTGTTCATAAACTTGCCGCCTATGGTTTGTCCGAGTCTCTTGTCGCTTTAATTCGATCCTACTTGCACGATCGCAAGCAAATTGTTCTTTATAATCAATGCAGTTCACTTCCATATATAGCGATGTCAGGGGTTCCGCAAGGTTCAAATTTGGGACCGCTACTATTCCTCATTTTTATCAATGATGTAACTGACGTTTTGGAGTGCGACAAACTTCTGTTTGCCGACGATCTTAGGCTTTATAACAATATCAATGTTTTCGAAAATACCCTTGATCTACAAAGAAACATCGATAATCTTAGCACTTGGTGTTGTAGAAACCGATTAGATCTCAATGCTGATAAGTGTATTGTGGTAACTTATTCTAGAAGACGCAGTCCCATTGTTTTCCAATATAGCTTAGGTACTCGCATTTTGTGACGGTCTAACCAGATTAAAGATTTGGGCGTTCTTTTCGTCTCATCATTTACTTTCAGTGAACACATTAATAGAACAGATCATCAGTTTACAACTGCAGTGAATTTTCAAATGCAAATAACAGTATAACCAACCTTTATGTACACCTCGTAAGAACCAAACTTGAATACTGTTCACTGATATGGTATCCTATTTATATTTATGAAAAAAATCAGATAGAACGGGTACAGCGAAGGTTTATGAATTTTTTTTTTATCGTACCTACTCGATGGTACTTATCCTTCCCAAGGTTTTGACCACAATGAACTACTAACTAGACATCATCTTTCATTGTTGGAAGAACGTCGAATTCTAGCCTCGATTGCATTATTATATAAAATTTTAAACCACAGAGTTAATTGTGAGGCGCTCTTATCCAGAGTTCAGTTCTTTGTCCCTAGGATCTCCTCTAGGCAGAACGTTACTTTCTGCTGCTGTTTTAGCAGAACAAATGCACTACTTGGATCACCTGTATCAATTATGTGTACCAACTTTAATGCCGTCTCCGATATATGTGACATAAATTTTAATACCCTCAGTAACATCTTGCATGTTGTATCTGGTTATATCTCGCAACGTATTACCTACCCATAACATTTGACTTACTGTAGTTATAATGTATTTACTGTGTAGTTGTCCTATTGTAGATTTGTAATCTGTTTGGGCAATAAATCTTTATTATTATTATTATTATTATTKAATATTAAAAAAAGACATGGAACAATTAGGAGACTGTTACTCTCCTTCACAGAGTAAATATAAAATATTTAGAACATTTATTATAACAATGCTGTAGTTAAAAAATGTTAATTTTGGCAATTTTGTATTTGTTATGCTATAGCCTGAAAACAAATGGTAATCAGATTGAAACATGCGATCCTTTTTGCACTATCGCAGTGTGTATAATACACACCGACKGTTCGGTCCATTCCTCCCGACCTATCCTCTATAATCCAGACCTGCCAGTTCGTCATTAGTTTCCAAGTCAATAATGCGCCGGATTGCAGACTAACCACGTCCAACATCAGTTGCAGCAGGCTTATCAACAGATGCGCATTTATGCCGCACACAATCACAATCAGCGTTAGATACATGTCAGGTCGATTTAACGCATTCTAACCGATCCGTAACCTACTTTGACGTTTCAACACACGAGCAGAACGCTTAGTAAATCGGACACTTCGGGGATTGCAATTACACTTCGCAATATCCATTCTACATGACGCAGGCAAGGACGACGTATAATTTGCAAGTTTCGGTTTGCGGCATTGTCGTCGGGAAATATGTCAATTACGGATGAAATCGGTGAGAACGGCGGTGACATATGACTGGAAGAATTACAAGGAAAATGTCCATAATAGAGGCATTCAACGTCGTGGTTAATTATCTTGAAGTGCTAAGAAAACTGGCTTCAGCGCGACGTTCAAAGGGTTTCACACCGAAAAATTGACTGAAGACAATATGTCCTGCAAGGGTGAAAAGAAGGGCCAAGGCTGCTTCCAGCGTAACTTACCTACCTACATCAGTAATGGCGGTGTTATATTATTGGTTTAAAAGTTTGAAACAAGCTTCTGCCAAAATTGTTTAAATATTGAAAAAATTAAATACCATACTACTCTTTAAAACAGTCATGCAATGCAATCAATTTTTCCTCATAAACAACTGTTTAAAGCAATACAAACTTTTCATCATAAAACGGAGATTAACATAGCTATGACACTAGAGGAGATTGTCTAATACTAATACTAATACACCTTACTTCAAGGTTATTGCTAGCAAGTGTCCCTTTTGCTAATAATCATACAGGTAAACGGGCAGATGTTGATTATAGAACACATTTTAGCAAATTTTAACAAGTAGAGAAAACAAATTTTCTTGTCAGAAGTTTGGGCTATGGCATAAGCTATTTACAGTAAAATAAATCAATCTAAACCTGACCTGACCTGACTTGACCTGACCTGACCTGACCTCTATGGCATAAGCTATTTACAGTAAAATAAATCAATCTAAACCTGTTAAGCTTATTAAGATTGATGCAAGAAGTTTACTTGAGGGATTACTTTTCTTTTATTTATAGCTGGACAAGTTAGTTCATACTTAGGGTGTCCCAAAAGCGATGAACCATCTGAGTTTACATACATTTTTGTAAGATTCTCTTGTTGCACCGAAACAGGTATTCTACTTTTTCTGGTTTCCTGACTAGTAACTCAAGATTTAGTAAGTATTTAACTATAATCAATAAAAAATGTGTTCCGCTTCTCTTTTTTTTAGCGAATGTTTCTAGAAAAAAGTACGTATACCAAATGCATCCCATTAGTTAATGGTAGCGTAGTAGTTTGCAGTAGTGTTTTCATAAAATGAAAGAATGTATCTCACTATGTTTAGGTTGAGAAGGTGTTCACAATAACAATCCAGGCTTATACAGAGTTAGTTTTGGAAAGTATGCCATCCACGTTTTTGATGACTACAAAAGTTCGACTGCTTCCTGGTGTGATTGCAGCTATCGTGTTTGATTTTGTTATTGCCAATGCCACTGCGTATCTTCGAGTTTTCGCCCAGTGAGTAAGGAATTTTTCCAGTGGCTTGAATTACTTAACGAACGTTCTATTAATGCTGTGGCATTTTATATTATAGTAGGTCAGACACATATCGATACGTTTTTGTACAGCAGAAAGGCTTGTGTACTAGCTCGTTCGGATCGATCTAGAATTGATTCTGAAATCGAAGAGGAAGTAGTGGATGAAACTAAAAGATATTTAAGCACACGCGCAACTATCCTCAGCGAATTAAGTTTTTTTTTCAGACGGCTGTGAAGAAAGGTAGGTTAACTCAAAAGAATTTTGTGGGCCATATGTACAATAACAGAGTTTGATATGATATAGTGGGATCTCGGAGGACTAATCGTCGCCAGTTATTTGCAATTAAAAAAATGACAGATCTCTTAACTGCAGAAACCCAAACACAGCGATAACAGCACGGCTCCCATAGCTCAGTGGCAGAGCAACAGAGGCTAAATCTGGACGCCCCGAGTTCGATTCTCGGTGGGAGCTGGTATTTTTCTTCGTAAATTTTGCCCCAAAAACCTACGAAAATGTATACAATTGAGATAATTGTAATCTTTGGGATAGTTTTTATATCTTGTTAATTGCTCTAAAAGGAGAACTGTCTAAAAACTCAACCAAGAAACAGAGCGGTAGCGAGGAATTTCTTATAGATTGATTGATAAATACTAAATTAAAAAGAATAGTACCTGATAAATCGTCTTACCAAGATGTACAGCTGGTACACACAGTGAAGTACACGATAAATTTTGACTGTTTAAAATTAGAAAAAACCTTGCCCACTTTCACTAAGCTCGAAGAACATTAACAGCTCCAGGTGGGGTAACAATAGACCTGCGTAATTTGTTTACAAACTAGTCCATATTTCTTCATCAAATTCTAACTTTACAAATTTGTGCATGGGTGAATCCCCTTTGTCAGGTAACGGAACGGTCCAGAGTGTACACTACACCAACAATTACGAGTAATTATCGGCTTGAAATTTACAAAAACCAGACCACTTTCTTGTTAATAACGAGGATTTTAAAAAAGCCGAGGTTGAATGGTTTACGTGTTAAAACCGCGCTGTTTATCTTTCCCATTTCGCAGTTGCCCAAGTGCTTGCGGTTTTTAACGTATCAGTGTGTTCACTCAAACTTCAATTAGCGAGTGATTAACGCCGCTTTAAACAAGAATGAGGTAAACGGCATCGTAAAAAGGAAATGATCTCTCGCCTGCGGACGAGCTGCTTTGAGAAAAAGTGAGGTTTTGGTAATGGTTCCTTTCATTATTACGAAATCGAGTTTATAGCTGACAGTGAACCTCGAGAAGCTAAAATAATACGAAGGTGGACGACACTTTGACAAAGACAAATGTGTAGACTGTCTTACAAAATAATGCAGGTTCCATTCTCTTTCGTCCTTTCATGTTGACTCTAAGGTATTTTAGAGATATTTCCATTTTTGGGGTGTCACAACCATCTCAAAATTCTCCATGAAGAAACTAGCCACCACATAATTCAAACTTTCACGGATTGCTGATAGGGGGCGTCCCACGTCAAGTGTATAATTTTTGAATAAGTTAAGCAGAATGCGACACAATTTCCTTTCTACTGGGTAAACGTTAGGTTTTATTTTCACTTCAAGTTGTAAAACTAAAAATACTAACCATTCAGTTTACCGTCATGAGTATAAAATTACCGTAAAATAATATATAATAGTGTGCTCATAATAATATGCTTATCGTAATATAATAATTAAGAAGCTATGTACTACCGCAGATTTATTTGTTTGTCTGCTCTAAGCGATCTTAAATATCGAATTTAGCATAACTCAAACTATGATAAGCTCAAAAACACTTAAACAAAAAAAGGAGCATCTAGCTTTATCCGTGTTGTAACTGTTCAGATCATATTTAAAGTTTATATTACATATTCTTATGTCACGTCCTCCTATTGCATGATCATTATTATGTGTTTCATTCTAGATAAGACGATAAAAAATGTAAAAAACTTTACTGCCATCTCTATCGCCCTCTTTCTAAAGAGGGCCATTTTTGTAACATGACAAATGGCAAAGAACGTTATCCTTTTAAGTCACTGCCTTTAGGAATTGGGTATTATCACTTTTTTTTGAAAATTACGTAAAATGAGTCTTGAAGTGCATATATATCGTACGCCATGTTAAAAAAAAATATTTGTAGGTGGAGAATTTCAGGCCTGAAATTCCAATCTTAGGAGTCACCGCCAATCCAAGGTTATTCAACTTGTGACGTCAAGTGTCATGTAAACATTACCGAGGAGCGTGATGTTTAATTGTGTAGTATCAGTCTTGTATTGGAAAAGCTTTTGTGTGGTGTTTATTGAAAGGACGGTGTAAGAGGTCGCACCAAAAAGTGATTTGTGTAGTTTTACAAGCATCTATTATGTATGGAAAACAAAACAAGTGTTGTTTTGTACATGGTTATAAAAGTACTTCAGTCAGTACAGCTAACAAAATTTTTGTAAGCGTTCCTCGAGATTATCAACGTAATAAAAAGTTGTTTAAGGCCCCTAGACGTGATATGCAGAAATCGCAAAGTTTGTTTTTCTGTTGTGAAGATCATCCTAATTCTTACTGTAAGTTTTATTATTCTTTTTGGAGTTATAAATTTTACCATTCAATTTCCATTTTGTTATAGCTTGAAGAGGATATGAAAAATTATATGCGTTTTAAGTTGATAAAGGGAAATGTTATAATAAAGAACGACGTTGTTCCCCATATATTCGACTGTTAGCCAGACTGGAAACGAGCTGCAACAGCCCCGAAAATAAATGGCAATTTATATTTATTCTGACCTCTAAAATAAATGTCAAATTTAGGGTACATTTTTGATTCTTATATTTTTATCAATGCTACGTTAATTTGATAAAAAGTTCACTTATGCTGTTGCTTTTACGTTCCTCATCTCCGCCGCGTTGAACCGCTCGTCGCTGTACAAAAATTCCATAACAATGAACATGCCTTCAGAAGTCATAACTCATAAATATTTCACTTTTTCTTGGCGTATTTTAATTCGTTTGCCACAAAATGAACGCAAACAACAAACTGATAAATTGACGAGCTGAGGCTGACGCGTGGCGCGCTGACTCCAGATGTAAACAAGCGGCCATTTACAAGACACCTGACGTCACAGCCAATATGTTCGCGTTTTGGCGGTCCCTTTAAATATTCACATTTTTAATATTGAACATACACCTTACGATCCATTTTTTCGCATTTATAAGCTGTCACAGCTGTTTTGTGGATTAGATGCTACCTATTATATTATATGCAATTTAATAAAATATAAATACATGGCAAATACCCAATGAGTTCCCATAATGGCAGCTAGGTGGTTTTGTCATAATGTCAATGTAATGGTGACAGATGGCATTTCCATCTAAATTTCTACTTGCATCATACCAAGCCTTCGGTATATAGGTAAAATCAGACTGGACCAGTTGGTTGCGGTGCAGACAGCACAGCACAGATGCATTTTAACCCTTAATAACACCAATCTTTATTAAGACTTTTTTATTTATTTTGGTCAATTACCTAGTTAAATGTTTTTATCCTTTGTATGCGACTCCGGAGGCTATAATAAATCAATTCATATCATATTGAACTTGTCGTAATAGCCATGTACTTTCATTTTCGTTTTAAATAAAGAACTCCACTGGTGGAATTACGCCCAACATTGTGTCTATTGAATGTAAACATCGTGTTCATCCATATTTAAATTGAATTATTCGGGTGTTTCGGGACCAGGGAGCGTGGGTGGGCGAACAATGGAGGCCGGTGGGCGTTTCAAATTCCAAACTTGGGCTGAAAAGCGAAGTAATTGACTAATAAACAGGACGAGCGAAAAGCGGCGACGACAAAATGAAGCAATTTATGTAAGAAAATGTTAAAGGCACGTCACGAGAGAATATAAAACACTAATTGTAACAACTCTGGGCTTTTATGGCGATTTCAGCAAGCGCATAACATAAACAGTACTTGCAGCGCACGAACTACATAAAAGTAAAACGGCCGATGGTATCGCGCATTATATAAAGCCACGGTCGACGACAATGCGCCTTATTCATTTAGTTGCATTAATTCAGGACACTTTAATATTAACTGGAAAGCGGGGTACAGATTTACGCACGTGCAAAGAAGGCTGCATTTAGAGCCTGTTAGGGATGAATTATCCGACAAGCATCCGAGCAACAAATATTCCTTGTGAGAGCATAGGATACATGAAAGTGAGACGATTTCTCATTATAACTAATCGTTTTTAGGACAATACTATTTATGTTACCAGAATAATAGATGACCCCTTAAGTTCGTTGCTAACGATCTATTTTTGTACTAATACCTTCCCAAGCCTTTGGTTTATAGGCAAAACCAGTTCTATGCCATGCTGTCTGCACTAGACCTAAACTAGATCTATCTGTAGTTGGTTGCGGTGCCGATAGCACAACATCGACATGCATTTTGAATACCATTCATGTTCTGATAAGATATGTTTACTCAGTTTACGAATTTTTTAAAACCATTTCCAGATATATTTTATATTAGATATTAAGTTAAGATGTGAATTCGACCTGGTGGTAACGAGATATTTATGGTACAACTCTATCGTAACATCTAAAATCTTTAAATAGATGATGAGCGTTTATAAAGGGAACTACAAGAATAAAAATATACTCAAGAACCCAGCGTACAAGAAGATAAAGAAGAACCCAGCAAGACGCATTGAACGGACCATCAATTCAACCATACGGAAATTGAAAGTACAAAAAGAGCTACATCGCGGAATGATCAAAACAGATACAAGGATACAAAGATTGCCTACCGAAGATTCACAAACCAGAGATACCACTGAAACCGATTGTTAGTGCAACAAGATCTGCTAGGGACGACCGGAAATCTTATTGAAAAAATTAAAATGAAACTGGATCCGGAAGACATCTTAGTAGGCTTTGATAGCACCTTACTTTCATGAAGATACCACTGAACGATGCCTTAAGGGAGTTGATGAAACGTCTACAAGAAGAAGATCTGGATGAAGAGTTAGTCCAACTAGCGAAGATCTGCCTGAAATCTAATTTCTTCAAGTTTTAGGAAGAATACAAAAGGTGCTCCTATGAGGTCACCGCTTTCTTCGCTGATAGCCAACGTTTACATGAAAGCCTTCGAGACAGCTGCATTGGCATCGGCATGCCTTAAACCTAAGTGTTGGTTTAGATACGTGGACGACACCTTCACCGTCTGGTCGCATGGAGAACAGAACATAGAGGACTTTTTTAAATAGCATCCACAGCGGCATACAACTCACCATGGAGGTGGAGACCAATGGCACCTTGTCCTTCCTGGACGTGATGGTGATAAGGAAGCCAACCCACACGGATCGCTATCTGCATGCAGATTCACATCATCACAAGGAGTCATCAACACGCTGATACAATGAGCGAAGCTCATCAGCAAACCAGACCAGCTACAGAGGAACGGGTATCAGTATATACTTGCCCTACGTCAATGGATGTACGAATAAGATCGTACGACGATTGCTGAGAAGACATCAGATAAACACCATCTTCAGCGCCTTAGGAAAGATAGCTAAAGCCTTTCTGAAATATGGTTCAGCGACTTAGGCGCTACAAACACGGGGTGTGTATAGCATTCCATATAGCTGTGGAAGGTTTACAAAGTCAAACCAATCAAGGGACACATCGGGGATACCAGGGATCGGCATCGAATGGAGACTGGCCACATTATCAAATTCAAAGGAGGCACAAGTGCTCTCAAGGGAAGCAAGATTTTGGCCGAGACTGTACAAGGATGCCATCGAAGAAAATATGAATCTTAAATATTCACAGTCAACTTAGCTGTTTTAGAAGTTTAACAAGGTACCTACATATCCAAAATAAAGCAACATAGGAAATGTTTTCATACGAACTTTTTTTTGCGTGTATTATCATCCTACAAATAGGGTTTGCTTTCAGGTCATATTACTCGCTGAATTTCAATGAATACAAAGCGTTACGCGTTTGTGTTGTATTAATAAATTTTCTTGTGTTAGTACTTTATTCGTTGCCTGCAATGCGGCTAATTTGATCAGTGTACGAACTGATGTGTTCGTGTGTTTAGTATAATTTTGGAATTTATTTTTGTATTTAATTTAATGTGGGTGGGCGATCAACCCATTTAAGACGGTCTTCCCTTATATTCCTTCGTGTTTATGTACATTGCGGTCTGTGTTATTGTTTTCTAAAACGTTCAGTTGCCACTAAAATATGCTGAAATGTAAAATTTTGTGGACGCGCAATAGTTAAAAAGAATTTAATTGCCTCCATAAAAATAATTCCGCCTTTTCAAATGAAGTGTTTATTTTGCTAGGACCTGTTTTTACTTTTAACGTTGCTACAGAAATTTGTGTATTTTCCCTGAGGTCTGAAATATTATTGCTGTCGCTGAGGCCTTTACTTTTACGTAAAACACCGGATAAAGCCGCCCTTTGGGACACACATGCTTGTAAACTTTGCGTGTATAAAAAACGGGTGGTGTTAAGGCGCATTTGGTTAGGATGGAACGCTAAATTCTTAAACACATGCAAATTAAAGACTTGTGTTCGTAATCCAAGAACGTCTCCATCTTAAGGTTTCCTGGAATGATAGATCATGCATCGGCCAAAAAAAAATATACAAATAAGCGACTTCGGTAAGTGTCTTTCTTTCCTGTCTGAAATTTTGTTCTACCTTCATTTGTAGTGTGCGATCGAGAAGAATTGTCCTATCGCAATGAGTCATGCAGTGGCGCCCCCACGATATGATGTTTCATTAGTTTTCTGTTGAATTAATTTTCAGCACGAAGCTTTTTGTTTTGACTTGAAATTATCGTATAAACAAAACATTAAAATGTTTTTTTCCTAATTCGCCATAAGTAAATACAGTGGGGGCAGGTTTATGCACCGCTGCCCAAGTAGTTGTCGACGCAATTCCATTTGTGATCTGCCACTGAAGCTCAGAAATTTTAGCCTACGTTTATGCGTCACTGGCCAACTGAGAGCTCGCGCGCATATGGTGCGATGAAAAATGTTAGCGACTTGTTTAAATGATCTCAGTGATCTGGGATTTTCTGAACTTACTGATGAACTATCGGTTTCTTTCAGGTAGTACCTGACGTATCACATTTGTGACAGCCTATTTTTCATATTAACATGGTATCTGCCAGCACAATCGTTATTTCAATTTAAATTTTAGGCAGAGTTATAAGTGTTATTACTATAGCAATAGATGTATTACTTTTTCTAATTATTAGAAATCAAGCTAAACTACAAATGGCATTCTAGAATATAATTGGCCTCAGCTATCAGTAAGGTTTGACTAATATTTTTTTCTATTTCGCTCCTCCTCCCCTCATAAAATTCCTGGGACAACGTCTGGAGTCATGACGCCAAAGAAAGCTGATTATCTAAAACGCAAGCGTGTCAAATCATCTTCAAGAATTTAGTCCAACAGTGTTTTATCTAAACACGACCATTACACTCATCGCAGGTCCCACAATAAAGTGGTCCAAGAATCCGTGTAACGGCTTCGATAAACTTACAACCTTTTCGAGTAAGACTTGTCTGGCACCAAACATTTCCCGATTCACACCATAAAAGTCGTGTTTACGATAACGTATGATCTATACATAAACGTTTAAAAATAGTGGCTGCCCCTCTCATGCGGAGTATTTTAAAGTGATCTGGCAATCTAAGTGAGCACCGTCGTAAACTTGCAATTAAACGAATGTTCTGATGCGAGTTTACGATGTCTGGCGGCCCAGTATGGTGGCATAACGTTTGGTGTTTTGTCAAAAGCACCTATAATCCTATAAACGGTGTATTTCAATGCATTTTTCGTTTTTAGTGTAGTTGACTTTCCAAATTCATTGAGTCCCAGAGCTGTAGTAGAAATTGCAAAATCAATATTCTGATGGCGTCATTGATGGAATGCTTTCCCCAAGAGAGTGCGCGACTTAGATATAGTTCATGACATCACATATCTTTTTCATGTAAGTTATCAACTGCGTCGTAATCCCATGTCACACTCGCTCAGTCTCATCTATAATCATTTAGCAAAGATGTATTGGGCAAGTGAGATTACTACAAAATTTTGATTTATTTGCTACAGTTTCATTCCAAATTTGCTGCTGTTGTGTCATTACGTTTCAGTTTATTTCTCTTCAGTTAAAGAAAGATCAACAATCTATCCAAACTTCGATTCAAGCAATGCAAACGCAAAGCCGAATAGCTGTATTGGCAATTTCAGTCTTGTTAAAACTCTTTTAGTAGAAATAACACGTTTGTGTTTAGTAGTGTGTGAGAGTGATTTTCTTTAGTTAAGACTTCTTAAAATGACGGAAAAAGTAATGACTTGGCAATGAAAGTTATTGCATTTATAAAAAACGAAAACTAAAATGTTGATCCCATAATTTATGTGGATCTTATGGCACACCGCCCTATTTTGCAGTCAACGTTCGTGGATATTTGAATGCTATATTTCCAGACAGATGGATTGGTAGGCGCGGAGCGATAGAATGCCCAGCACGTTCCACTGATCTGACGCCCGTTGATTTTTCCTATGGGGGGCAGAAATTTAGAATTTACCTCCAAATATGCTACAAAGAACATTACAAAACTTTTACTCAAGCCTGCATTACTGCCAGAAAGTACATGGGGAACATTTTGAGAATCTTCTGTAATGTAAATTTGAAAAAACGGAATCATGTTTTTCTTTTTACTTTTAGGGTACTACCCGATTTGCAATAAATTGATCAAACTAGACGAAAATTATCACCAGTCAAGGAAAAATGGTAATACCGTTTTTGTCCATTTTAACGATAAAGAAAATTGTTTTCAGTCAGTCAGGCTCATTTATTGTATTTACAGTTTTCTCAATAAGAAGCAATAAATTGTACAAGTTTGATGCATTTCTGAAAAATTCAGGAGAAATATCCTTTTCAATGATGTGCCTTTTGACCCCCTTCCCATGTAAAAAAATGCAACTTGCGCCCATATCTCGAAAACGAAAGCTGACATGGAGTTGAAAAAATTCCAGAAAATGCATTTTAAATATCCATAGGCCCATGAAAAATGTCAGCAAAATCAGTCGAATAAAACCTGAAATATTCTGCGTGTTCCATACTTTGTATACAACAAATATATGACCTGCACAAAGCCAGTTTGTCAGTTATAATAAACTTGGCAGTGTATCGAGTTTGAAGAAAGCGGTGATGGAAAAGGCGGCTTTGTGAAAAGTTAAAATGAGGATTTAAAAGACAAATATGAAGATTATCGTGATAATATGGTCGCTACGCTATTAAATAAATGCATTTATGAAGAATAATTACTACTACTGGAAGAACGGACAACATAATACCTACTTTACTGTTCGCCAATTTTTATCCCTGTGCTAAAAACTTTCCACCTTTCAGCGGTAGCATTGTTTAACCAATTTTTATATACGGGCTTTGACACAACCTAATAAATGACTAAAGGCTTGAACGCTGAATGACTTTAAAAGTAGGTAGCCTTCCACTTGAGACGTAAAACTGTCACAGTTAAAGTAGATTTAGTACTTCCATAGCGCGACTTATTGCATTGAGCCACTGCAGCAAGGAACATGTCGTTAAAGTGTAGGGTAACATAGAACAATAAAATGCATCTTCCAATTTTGCCTCCGAATAAACGCAATTTTACAACGTCATACATTTCTCATACGTAATTTTATAGCCGTCCGTAAAATAGAATTCGAGAGAAATTCTCATCGAACAGTTCGAAATAAGAGCGTCATTGCAAGTGAAAAGCTTTCGTTCGGTTCCTTATGTTGGCAGCGATCCAACGCTTTTGACAAATAACCTACTGAAATTAAACGACTTTGACTTAAGTCAGTGAACTGTTTATTAAACACAGCCATTACCCTTCAAGTTCCAAAAATAATGTACGCGCAGTAAAATGCCGACACATAACCTATTTTCAACATCCTTTTTTACGGCTCCCGATATCACCAGCACACTATTCCGAAAACGACCCATAAATGGCGGTTTATTACGACAAAACATAATCGTTAAAACGTACGCATATAACGCACACGCGTTGCTAGGGCTGTTTATGGTTGATGCCCTCGAGAGCAGCCAAGAATTTGGTAGTATCATGATCAAGAGGCTTCAGACATCAAATGGATCGTGACATATCAGAACTGAAGCCTATCTTTACACTTTAAACTACAGTAGTATTGATTTTTGATATCGAGAAAATTGATCAATACTGAACTCCCGGTTATCATCACGTCTTTCGAACCATTCAAGTTCTTTTAAACGAATTTTTTTAAACATGCCACATCGTACCGATAATTTCCCCAATTCTATACACAAACACTCCTATATCTCCGTTGGACAGTTAAAATTGGGAAGATATCAACTAGAGTTGTCTATGCATGTTGACAACGAAAAGAGCCTTTTTACTTGAACCTATATGTTTTGTTTGTTTTATATCTATTGAAGATATTTCTAATGAACGGATAGTCTCCTAGCATATTCAAATTTTGCCTTTTATCCTAAAAAAAGTTTTTTATGTGGGCCTCATTATTATCTTAAATACATCTTTATGATCTGGAAGATCCGAATCCTCATTATAACCATAAAAGTCAAATACCGAACATAATCTTTTCTGTTTGAGTTCTACAACTTGTTCAGAACGTTAATATCAAATACTCCACGCCACTCATCATTTTCACAATGGTTTTTTTATCCACCAGGGGATAAATATCTGTAATAATGTTATCCAACGAATATTATGGCTTATTGGTTCGATTCATTGGGGCCAAAAATGCTGAAACTCGTCTGTTTTGATTGCTAAGTACTCCTTCTAACATAACTTTTTTAAATTTTAAATAGACTCGCGTTTTACAGTTTAGCCCTTAAAGTGGTAACAAAACACGAATTTATTGTGGTACTTTATACTTCGCAGGCAAAATTTTTTCATTTGAATTGAGCCTGCAGCCTGCTTTCCCGATGCCTCCATACATTGCCTATTAATTCTCTTCTGTTGGAAAAAGTCCATAGATTTAGACATCAGTTTCAGAAAAGCGCAACATTCTTCCAAGTACTGGATTTCGATCTCTCTAAGGCATTCATTTGTTTCTAACTCCTGGTTATAATTAATTCAATTTTCCCTTTTCAAAATTTAGCTAATAGGTCAATAAAAAGAATCCTACCTTATAATAGAAGGGTATTGTTATGTACGCTCCAATATGTGTTGAATAATTTTTGCTGATTCTTGAAGCATTATTGCACAAAACACTGTACTTTAGTAACATTCACATAAGATCTTCAGTGTGGAATTACTTTTAAGCATATTGTTAAAATCTATAGTAAAAAGCTAGTTAATACTTGATTTGCTTCTGTTAGCAGAGTCTCTTTGCTTTGCTCTTTTGACCATACAATTGTATTAAGTTGAGCTTTATCTTCCGATTCATTTTCAATGACAACAATTAGAACCATTACTGGTAATTTTTTTCTACCTAGGTAAACTATATTTTAGCAGACACAAAACTTAAAACTATCTACTGCAGTATTGATTACAATGTTTTAACCTATAGCCAGTGAACAAATAAAAATTAAAAAAAAACACATGCTTAATGCATTGTGCTTTGTAAATATAAAATACGGTCCTATTATAGTGAATAATTAAATAAATAATATCACGGAGCACGAGCTTGCCCAACTTGTATGAACAACAAATTATGTTATGCTGATGTATATATTGTTTGTTAGTTACTGCTTTAATGGTCATTATATTTAGGCTGTGTATTTCTGTATTTTGGGTCTGAATATTTTTAAACATATCAGCAATTTTGCAGAAGAATTTTTGCCAGAAATCAGGGACATGCCATGTCTGTCTCTTATAATCACTAATAAGCCACTGACATGTGACGCCGCGTAACCGACTTCGCTATCTTTTTGTTTATTTTCGGAGATATTACTAATTTCTACATCATTTTTTTAAATGTCAAATAAAGTCAAAATAATATAGTTAATTATGTTACCTTAAAATTCAACAGAGAAGCCAAAAATGCAGTAATATACTGGATGTACATTTAAAATATCAAAGAGTCTACTTTCGGTATAACCTGAAGTGAAAAAATACTTAAAATATTTTTAGAATAAAGTTGCTAAATCACCTATTACATTATCAAAATTTCAAACAAAATAATATTCTGCACAAAATATTCTAATTAACCACTTATATTAATCATCCTGTAGATTTCATTAAAAATATCATGAAGTACATAACTATGCCGCTCCAGGACGCATTTTATATAGCCTTCCAGAAAATTGATAATATCTCCGAAAAATCTAAACACAACATTGGTTTAATTATGCCTATTAGAATCTCTGTTTATTATTTACCAATTTTGTTTAAACACGTCTTGTCTAGATGCCATGGTAACGCCATCACGAGGAATAGATGTTATATACTTTTAAAGTGGAATAATTCAACAAACGATGGCTCAATTAATTTAAAATTTATTGCGAACGTTTGACAGGAGGACACGCTATTTAAGAAAAAAGTAATATCTTAAAAAAATCAACGCATTCCATAGATTTTCATGACCAGAAGTGGATAGCTTTTTTGTTTTTTTTCTTTTTTGGTTTTAATATTATAGTAAAAGTGAGTTGTTATTTAAGAATGGACTACTTTCCAATTTCATATAAAATATTAGCTTATATGGAGTAAATACTCAGTAAAATTGAACAGATTTACTTATAAATAACCATCTATATCACTTTTCCTTACAAAAAAAATTGCAATTTGATCAGGAGTACATAAAGTTCGGATGTCCCCTACTCACCCAATATACCGTTCTAATAATACATAAATGGGTTTTCCCGTATATTAAATAAATAAATATAATTTACAAATTAACCAAAATAATAATAGACGACCCCCCTGAATATATGAAGCCGTAGTATATACGCCGTGAAATCGAGCTTATGCTCTTAAATTTCACCATGCTCACACCGAATTGATCGCTGAAGGAGGCAGAAGGCAGGCCATCTGATCTAAGTTCATTTCATCGAACACGAAAGGATATTCAAATTCGGCTCCTGTGAGATTGCCGGGAGGGAAAATTCCTGCTCCTTTACTGCGTAATACGAGTACGTAGGACGTAATTTTTATGGCGAGATATTCGTTTTGCATAAAAAAGTAACACCTGGGGAGCTGAGTTTTGCTTTCGTGAGGCCGCTAGCAGAAAATCAGACTTAACAAACGTCAAATTGGGATATCCTACATTTTCACGTGACTAATTTCAAGCTTTTGACTTAATAAATCAAACATCTGAACAATTAGGGCACTTAGTAATGTTAGGAACAACATTTCCGTTCATTAGGCAGGATAGAGGGTTTAGTAACACCCAGTGATGTGCACTAGACAGGATGGGCTACTAAGTGAATATTAATTTATAATAAAAGCATAGTTTTACCTCAAGCGCTCTAGCATTTGCGCTATGAGGGCCTGATCGAACCTCGCCAGCTGCTTGTTATTAATGGTGTAAATATAATCGGAAGAGATTATAAAAATAATCTGCCGCTCTATCTAAGGTCGAATGTTACGAATACCACTGAATTAGACGCCTTACATTTCCCTGGCAATGTGCGGTCACACAATTGGCGCATTTTCTAACATTTCTGCTAAATTGTGTTGTACAAACTGTTGTACAAAAGAAAACTGCATGACCTAGTTTCTGAGCTAACTGAACCTTATACGGATGAAATGTATCCTTATGTAGTGTCCTTGACACAGAAGCTTAGCTTATTTGTAATTAGCGACTCGTTTCTCTACTACAACAACAGCAGCTACTAGGACATGGTTTTCTTCATATGTCACAGATTTTGTACTTTCATTCTATTAGCCAATTCTATCAAACTTCTCCTTCAAATTCACAAATGCCGCTAAAGTTGGATGTCTGCAGTTGGGACACCTTTTTCGTATATTCTTGAGGCAAATTCGTTTTCAGTTAACCCAGGAATCAACCACGGCAATTCATTCTTCTTGCAAATACATTTTCTAATAACATTTCTTAAACAACAGAAAAATCGCTGGTCGTGGTTTTTCAGCAGTTTCTTCCAAGGTACTTCTGAGCTTGCATATGTTTTGTCTAATGTGATTTGCAGCTTTTCTTCTTATTTTTCTTAAATACGATTTTTCAGCTGCCCCCACCGGAAAACACCAAGCGGCGTCAGATCAGGGGAACGTGCTGGGCATTCTATCGCTCCGCGCCTACCAATCCATCTGTCTGGAAATATCGAATTCAAATATCCACGAAGGTTGACTGCATAATGGGGCGGTGTACCATCTTGCTGAAACCATATTAGTTCAGAAGGACGCGCAGCATTTTCACCATTAGGGAACAGGCGAATAAGTTCTGGTATAATGTGTTCGCACAAGAGCTGTAAATACTTGACCGCATTCAAATTTCCATAGATGAAAAAAGGTCCAATAATGTGTTCGCCCATAATACCACACCAGGCATTCACTTTCTGAGGGTGTTGCGTGTGGACTTGTTCCATCCATCCAATGTGGATTTGTGTCCGACCAATATCTGCAACTATGTCTATTCACATTACCATTGAGGCAAAAAGTTGCTTCATCAGAAAACATAATCCAATTTAAAATGCTTCTTTCTTTATATATTGTGWTCACAGCAGTTTCGCAAAATTCTATCCTGCGATCGAAATCATCTTCGCTCAGTGCTTGTAATAAGTAAATTTTGTATGGAAGAAACTTCTCTTTCCTCAAAATTTTCTGAGGAGATTTGAGTGAGAGCACGCTGTTGTACGGAACACTTGGGATTCTCTTGCACATCTAACAGGACATTCAAGTTACTTTCCTCACTCGCAGCAACCTTTGGACGTCCTGGTTTTTGACGATTTTTAACACCGCCGGTTTCGTCAGAACGTTGCAATGTTTTAATAACTGTTGATCTGGCAATTGGTTCACGATCTGCATGAATTGCATTGTAGAGTGCAACTATTATACTTCCGAATAAGGTCGCCTTCTATCTCCATAACCAATCATCATCAAAATTTCGATGCGATCATGTTCAGTTAATTGAGGCATTGCGATTGCAAGTTACAAAGTGAATTAAAATTATCACCAGTCATGAGGAAAATGGGGACACCTGGAGTATTTGTTCTTACTTAGCGATAACGAATATGGTTTTTATCCCGAAGTTTTTTGCAAGACTCAAGTTTGTTATCACACTTTTCTCAACTCAGAAGCAATGAATTGTACAAGGGTAATACATTTTTGAAATCAGGAAAAAATATCGTTTAAAACTAAGACTTAGCTGCTTATCAAAGTAGTGTCTAATGTTGCGTCACTCCTTCTTGCTGGTCAGCCTAACACGACCACATACGTACACTAATCACCATTCACATTTAAGTAATGTGTGCCAACTATAGCCTTTTTTTTTGTTTTAATCATAAAACAAAACTAGCAATCAGATATTAGGTAATCAGTTCATAGCGCTCAAAAACACGTCCTTCCTGGTTAAATGATACCACTCGAGACCTTAGTAATACTTAAACAGGGTGTTCTATTTAAAATAATGAAGTTAGTGTCCACTGCCGCTATAACTGAAAGTCCGTCATGTTTGAAAATATCTTCTTCTTATAAAGCATTTAACTTTGTACAAACTTCAAAACAAATATTTCTATCTATGTTCAACTATACTTTCATTATAGACCCACTGACGCACCCTGTATACCCAAACATCTACGAGTACCACAAAAGGTTGTGAGCTCATTAATGCTTCAGGAGTTCGGATGAGCAGCGAACAATGAAGATCTAACCAGCCTAATTTGGAGCCCTTTGCCTAATATGACGACATTCGAAATTAAAGGGCCGTCCTCCGAACGATGCAAATTTAATTCCCTTTAACCCGCACTAAATAACTTTCGACAGCCCGTAACCCCCGAAACTAACTTCCCCGGAGCCATGTTTTCAGGCGTCTCTCTTCAGCGTTGATGTACGAGCGAGGGCCTTTTATTTGAATAAACCCCAAATCAGCACTCCATCGTCACCTATCTGCACACAAATTGGAAATTAAATTTCATTTCGTTCCAAGGTCGACGGTGAAAGTTACTTTCGCGAGGTTTTGCAAGGACGGGACGGCGGGGTGGCTTCAACCCCGTGGGAACAGGAGTTATTTAAAGAATATGGAGCAGTCACGTAGGCATGAAAATGAATTATTTATATTTTGAAACATATAAGGATATAAACGCATTGTGTGCTACAATATCAACCTTTATGGGCGATTGTAGTAAACATTTTTTTTCTGTAGGGCATCCATCCTATATATTAAGAGAGTTTAGAACTTCACTGTTGCAAGAACGTCATTTATTTATGTAAATTTAGAAAGTTTGTAGTTTTGTATTGTTAACATTTCAGATGGCAAAAATTATGCAAAAGAAAAACGTTACATAAAATAGAAATTCTAGTTTCTGAATAATAAAACGACTGCGCCTCATTCTCATTTCAATGTCCTTTTATCTCAGGGCGGATCCACGGGGGGGGGGGGGGAACTGCGGGAGAGTCCCCCCCCCCCCAAAGTTGTACGTTATAAATTTTTTCCAATGAGACACCGAAAATCGTAAAAAATCAACAACTGAACATTTAACAATAAAATTATCGATAATGTTTTAATATATAAGTTACCGCATTTCCATCATAAATGACGCTCTGCGAAGAAAAGGACTTTGAGTTGCTAATCAATTTCATTTACCCTATAAGGATTCATTTGAAAATAAGCGTATTTTCGCGGGGGCGCGTTCTCAACAAAAGAGATAGTGGTAGATTTGATACTATGAAATACATGTTGAAATATGTATCAAAAATAAATCTATGGTTCACATTTACACATTTTTTAAATAAAGTACAAAATTATGTAGTTCCCCCCCCCAAAATCCTACTCTGGATCCGCCCCTGTTTTACCTAATGCAACAATTGATATCTGTTGTACCAGTTACAGTTACGCTTACCATAATGTACGAAATACTGCCTTGTCACAATCAAGTTAATGTTAATGGTGATGTTAAAGTGTTTGAAGTTATCGGCAAAAGTTACACAACTGCACAATAACTATTTTAGGTGGCTATTAGTCACAGTACTAAATACTGAGTGAATCGGAGGATCGCACCGAACTCATCAAAATAATGAAAAAAAACCTTAAATTATCTTATCCGATTATTATTTGTTTTTAAGTTATAGCGAAATTTAAAAAAAATTAATGAATATCTAATCCTCTTTGAAAAAATATGGATACAAAGTTTGTTTCCATAGTTGTAGACATTAAAACATGCTTATTTAAGGCTCAAGTCTGTCCGAAACTACGAGGCATGTTTTTTAAGTAAGTACCGTTTTGGAATTAAAAAAAGACGTGCAAAGATATCGCAATAATTTTATCTTACATGAAAGCCTGAACCTTAACCTACTTTTCTACATAATTTCCGTGAATACTGAGTCACTTGTCATAACGTGGCACCAGTTTTTGAATACCCTCCTGGTAAAATTCTGCCGCCTTACTTGTTAACCACTGTATCACAAATGTTTCGACTTCGTTATCGTCTTGAAGACGCTGACCACCCAGGTGTTTCTTCAAGTGCAGGAACAAATGGTAGTCGCTGGGCACCAGATCAGGGCTGTATGGAGGATGATCTAGAGTTTCCCATTTAAAAGATTTGATGAGATCTTTGGTCCGATTAGCCACTGTCATGCAGCAAAACGATACCCTTACTCAACTTGCCACGTCTTTTGTTCTGGATTGCACGACGCAGATTTTCAATGTCTTACAATAAGACGCTGCATTGATTGTCTCATTACGAGGCAGAAACTCCACTAGCAATACTCCTTTTCTGTCCCAAAAAACTGTGTACATGATTTTCCGGGCAAAAATTGTTTGCTTAAACTTCACTATTTTGGGTGATGATGAATGTCGCCATTCCATGGATTGTTGTTTCGATTCTGGTGTGACGTAGGCCACCCGTGTTTCGTCACCAATAACAATTTGGTTTAAAAAATCTTCACCTTCATTGTGGTACCGCTCAAGGAAAGTCAATGCACTGCCTAAACGTTGGGTTTTGTGCAAATCCATCAACATTTTCGGAACCCAACGTGAACACAATTTCCGGTAATTCAAGTTCTCGGTCACAATGCGATACAAAACACTACGAGAATATTGAGGAAAGCAGTCGCACAATGATGAAATTGTAAAGCATCTGTTTTGCATCTTTAAATGCTCTCACCCATTTCCTTACCATTCCATCACTCATAATGTTTTGTCCGTAAACTTCACAGATCTCACGATGAATATCGATCGGTTTTACGCCTTTAGCACTAAGAAATCGTATAACAGCCCGTACTTCACAATCGGCGGCACTCACGATTGTCGGAGGCATCTTAAACACTCAGTAAACAACGTATACAATGAAGAATCAAACTGTAATGGCGTCAGTGCGTAGACAAGAGATGTAGGTAACCAGCGCGCATGCGCGGAACGCCGACCGTAGCGCTGCGGCGGCGGAATCGTAAAACGGTACTTACTTAAAAAACATGCCTCGTATTCGTATCAACATCGGTGGTACTTTTTTCTTAAAATGCCAAAAATTTATTCTAATTTAGAGTATGCTAATATGGTTTTTGTTTATGGCTTCTGTAATGACAATGTCACAGCAGCTGCTGTAGAAGAATATCGACAACGTTTTCCACGTGAGAGGGCTCCAGACAAAAACGTGTTTATTCGACTTTTTAACAAACTTTGCTACACTGGAACTTTTCCTAATCTTAAAATATCATCTGAAAAAGCTGATCGACAAACTTTAGAAGTGGAAAATACTCTGGATCTAGTGGAAGAGGATGCAACGACCAGCACCAGAAGAATCGCTACTCAATTGGACTTTAAACACAAACTTCACGAGCAATGATTATACACATACCATCTACAAAAAGAATAGTTTCTATACTCGGAAAATTATGCTAAACGTGTTGAATTTTGTCGGTGGATAACTAACAATCGTCGAGTTGTATCGCGCATACTTTTTACTGATGAAGCAACATAACCCCATGCAATAGTCGAAACCAATTTTCAGCACAGGTTTTCAGTAAATGTTTGGTGTGGTATGATTACTGTATTTTTGATGATGAAATTGAGGCTGCAATTTTGAACCGTAGTATATTAAATCCTTGAAGAGCTGCTCCAGATCAGGTGTCTATACTGAGAAATTTACAACGGAATAGTAACTAAGTAGGTTACCATTAGTCTTTCGAATACTAATCAAATAAAGAGTAACTAGTTCTAGATATTATGCAAATTAAATAAATCTACTATAATTATTTCCATTTGTCACACTCGTCTGTATCATAGTCAAATATCGCAATGATATGTATGTGACATGTAATATGAATTAGTATAGTAATGTTTATTGGTTAATTAAATATTTAACTAAAGTTAAATTAATTTTTCAGCCTTCGCTCTTACAAAATTTTGTAAGGTCGTTCGTAAGTCTTCAGTCTTAACAATTTTACTCGCTGTCACTCTTCGCTTGTATATTTTGCTATCTCAAGATTTAATCTTTCTTCTAATTTAACTCTTTTATCTATTTTTCAAATCAAGTTCTCGCTTCTTTATTTCATGTATCGCTTCAATTGCGTCTTTTAAGTATTGTAGAAGATTACTATTTAATGGATTATTTCTTAAAACATTCTGAACTGCTAAAGACTCAGCTGTTGGTTGCAAAAGTATTTGATTTGTTTGGGTAAGTTTCTTTAATGTTGATTGAATATTTTGGACTTCTTGTTCAACTTTTTCCGAATCATCTTCACCATCATTATTAGAAATATTGTAACAACCAGAAACAAGAGAAGCGTTAGCTAGATCGCAGTCTTGTTTTTTTTTGGCTGACAGGTGAGTAAGAGTAGTTGTATCCTTTCTAAGTTTTCTATCGTTTAATATTGGTTACTATGTACGAATATACGTATAAAGGCTTAGAAGTGGAAGTATGCAAATACGAAATTTTGTTTTCGTGTCAATTTATCAAGTTAGGGAATAATTTTCAAGTATCAGTAAAACTGTTTCGATGAGAATATTTAGATAGGGAAATAAACCTAGCGATTTTTCATCACATACATACAAAAATTTTGCAGTCTGGAAAGGGTAAATTCACCGAACAGGCGTCGGAATTAGTTCATGGTTATTTGAAAAAATATATGAGAGCGATATAAAGTCCCTGAACACCGAGTTCTTTGCATCATTTATAGATTTTATAATATAATTCAGTAGGAATAAGATTAAATTTTAAGCTGGTGGTAGAGTTTTGTAATAAAAAGATAATATATATATTTCTTCAAATATGGCATGCATAATAATTGCAATTGTGTAATTACATTGCATACATGGCTTAATCCGTCCCTATTTTTGCATACAACAAGAAATATACTCTAAAATGGAAAAGCACAAACAATTTATTTTTCGGGGATCATATTTCGACAAAATCAAAAACTACAGGACAAGGCTATATTTCGAATAAAATATATCTCGAACGACATTTCTGTAACTTAATTTTTTGCCCACGTCCCGAGGACAATATAAATTCTCCATTAAACCATAACAACGGTAAAGTCTCCACGCACGCCGAGTATTCTTCACTGCCTAATTAACTTTCACTGGATTAGCGTCGTTACATAAGAATCGTGTGTACATTAGCAATGTCGGCGTTTTGCCCGCACAATGCCAAGACACAGAGAGCGAAAGTCCTCGGTATCCGTAATGTGAAAGTTTAAATAATGTAACTGCGCTTAATTTATACTCGCTAACATCGTAAATGCGTGTAATAAAACTGAAATTACTGTCATTGGTATTGCGTGTACGCGCTCGCTTGGACGAAATTGCCTTGGTGTGTTGTGCAGATGAAAGTTGACCGTTGGGAGGTTAAAGGTTACGCAATTTGCGCTTTTTAACAGACAGATGCGACAGTCGTCTGCAAATTAGAGGAAAATAATGGAATTCGAACGATTAAAACGGGCCACTGGACATTTTCAGTAATACTCTCCAACTTGTGACAATATCAATATTAAAAAATGCAAGTTTGTGTTGCATCTCAAACATATGACCCCCTAAAAAATCTAAGTATGCCACTAGATTTGAAATCAAAATAAGCGAGATATTGAAAACTGAAGAAACGTTATAGTTTTCAAAATTTGGCTATATTTTTCAAGCAAAAGACGATATAAAAGTGGCAAGGGTACAACAAAAAAGTAGACCAGTAATGTCCAAACCGTAACCCTCTAAGCATCAATAGTTACCGACATACCCTATAACTACAACAAATATGGGTCACCCTCTACATATACAGGGAGTCCATTTTAGGAGTCTCATTGATGGAATCTTGGAAACGGAAAGTCGGATAAAGTTGTCCATTTTTTAATACTTTTAAATATTTCAACTCATAAATAACCGGCAAATGCGCACCTTTCTTGAGGATAGTGGTGGACACCAAGCTGGGTTAATCAACTCATATTGACAGCATAACGTATGTAACAAAAATTTGGACACAAAAGATTTTGGGGGATTTTTCTAACTGCACAAGTAAGAGTACTTATACGCTAGTTGACCAAATTTTCAAAAGGGAAATTGTGCGCAAATTACAAAATCAAAATATTTCCAACAGAACTATTTATCGCACGATTAAGAATTGTGAGCAAGGAATTCCTTGCATAAACCTACCAAAAAGTGGTTGTCCAAGAGTTTGACTAAGAAGCTGTCAACAGAATGCTGAAGAGTGCAAAAAAACAGAGTTGGAACTTCAGCGAGAAAGTTAGATCGGCGATTTCTAGTTTCCCATATGACCAACATTAGGGAAATTTGAAATTTCGTAAAAGAGAAAAATGTCCTAAATATATGAATGCAATACAAAAGATACCGCGATGTTGTCGAGTGCTACGAACAGTTACTTTGCAAACAACAAAGCGATTGTTATGGACGACGAAATGTATTTTACTTTGACGAACGCGGAAATGAAAGGAAATTATGGTTCTTATACAGATGATATCGAGAACACTCCGGATAATGTTAAATATAAAGCAAAATTCGCCGACAAAATATTAGTACGGTGTGCGATTTCTCAAGCTGGTGTTTCACACCCCTATGTTGGAAATGTTAGAGTCGAAGGTATAGATGCAAATCTATATACGCGAAAATGTCTTCCAAAATCATTAAATTTTATTAGAACACATCATAATGGAGGCGAAATTATGTTCTGGCCAGATCTGGCATCCTGTCATTATGCCCGAACTACAAGAGAATGGTTGGTTACAAATCGCATACCTTTTGTACCAAAACATGACAATATAATCCCTCAAATCTTTCACAAGCATGACCTGTCGAAGAATTTTGGAGTCTACTAAGTAGGTTTATGATAATGGGCGGGAAGCACAAAACGAGGAGCAATTACGAAGCCGCATTTATCAAAAGGACAAAACTACGTGCACATCGAAGACCGAGGACCCTTGTCAGTGATGTAATTCTTGAAATGTGCTCTAGATTAGTGACAAAATGTAACACCATTTCATTATTTTCAGTATTGTTAATGTTCTACTTTGTATTACTCTTCATAAATTTTTGCCAAAACTTTTGTTACATACGTTAGCTTGCAAACTAAATAAAGCTTTTTTGCCATTCTTAAACTTAAATCTTTAGTTCACCCGTCAGAATTACGAAGGGTATACCTTGCCTTGGTTACTGTCACCTAAGCTATGGAATTGTGTTATGGGGAAAGTCAATTCATGCGCGCAGTTTTTATATTACAGAAGAGAATTCCGCGATTGATATATGGAATAGTTTGTTTGTAGGTGAGAATTTGTTAACTTTATGTGGTGTGTATATTTTCAAATGTTGTTGCTATGTATATACGAACATCAGCATATTTATTAAAAATAGTGAGACCCATAATTATGATACAAGGGGTAAGAATCAGTTGCGAAGCTCGACAAAATCAAAGAGTATGTTCGAAATATTAGAATATTACTCACTTATGATTCATGTATAATATTATACGATAAGTTCCCCATTCAGATAAAATCTGCACTGAATATACATTGCTTTGAGAAAGTACTTATGATGCTCCTAATTAAAAACTGTTTCTATGATATAGATGAGTTTTTATGTTTTTAATATGTCTGTTTACATTTATATTAGATGTTATGATAACGACGTGTGCAATATCTGTATAAGATCTAATGCATAAATAAAGATGGTCTCATGGTCTCTTTAATATTCAGCAGAAAAAACTAATGAATTAAAAATCGTTCGGCGAAATGAACATCCGCTCATTAAATACATAAACATGTTTTTGGAGTTTTCTTAGTTTTTCTTTAGAACTAAAGGACTGACAATTACATGCAAAAACAAGGTCAAGAATCCCATCATTCAGTTGATTCAGATCACAAAGGAATTGAAAATCTTTTAATTGTATCACTAAATCTATTCTTGAATTCTTGAAAAAGTCTTTATGAAATGGAGAAAAAGAAGAAGAATAAGACCGCTTAATTATTCTATTTGTAACAAGTACTTAGTAGTTTATAGTGTTAGAGCCGTTTGCCACTATACTTATTTAAGTATTGAAATAAGTTCTTATTAAAACTATTATAGGGAAACTGAATGCGCTCGCCGTTTCAATACAAGAAATTAGCCCACGTTCTATTTTCTTGCACTGAATTTCCATACTGTTTTACCGTTTATAAACAAAACGTTCATAGAATCTGCTTTTCGAACCTACGCAAAAGCGGGGTCGTGAGATTAGGCAGCTTTTGTACTGATATCGGTGAAATAAACTTTTGAATAGGGGCTATCTGTTATTTTGGGCTGACTTCCTACTACCAGCTAATTAATACATCAACATGAAATGCAGTTTTAGGCCTCTTAAAATATGTATATTGGTGGGAGTACACTTTTGACAACCCCGTATGTGTTGTCATGCTTTTGTAAATGAAACGGAAGGAATGCTTTCACGGAATTGTGTACCTTGTTTCCCTATTTTGTTATGGACAAGTTCAATTGAAGCATTGCTCATTTGTAGAAAATTTTTATATGCTGCTGGATCTTCTATTAGCAGCTTTCTTTCAGCACATTTAAGAAGCCATGAACATTCATTCTCCTTGCAATATCATTGTTAGTATCAACGCTGATGCATTTAATAATTTTTTTCAGTCAGCAGGCATTTTTTTACTTTTAAATACAAATTGTGGTAATTCAGGATGACCACAAACACAAACAACAGTAAAAGTAATTGTTTATGAGTGGGTTACATCTAAGGTCTACTTTTCTCTAGCAGTAGAATAGACCTTAGGTTGCATTTGCTATTGTATAAAGACGGAATTTAATAGATTACGGTTAGATTAGCTTTACGTTAAGAAAATCACGATTAGAACTACAAAAGGGCGCACGCGTACGTATTGAAATACTTACTGAAAAGAATTTGTAATTACAAATTGAGAACAAAACCCTACGCTTATTCTTGTATTGAAGCGGCGCGCGCATCTAATTTTCAGTATGATAATTTTAAGAACTTATTTCAGTACTCAACTAACTATCGTGGCAAACAGCTCTTAAATGAAAGAAAATGTGGCACTCGCAAATTTTTGTTTTGAGCAGCCAGACCGAGTAATTATTCGCAAAATTAGCATACGACTATGTAGATTCGCGCTTGTGTCAATTTAAATCGTCATAAAATAAACCAATTTGACATCCTGGCCTTTTCGGGCGCGTGCAGAATATTGTTGAACACGCCCGGCTACCAAGCAACATAATTGTCGATGTCCCAACGTATTTTTAGCACAGAGAAAGTGATAAACAGCTTGCATAATAACCCGAATATCCTCGCCTCATCGTAACCGATAATCCGAGGGGCTCGGGGCGATTCCGCAACGCTCTCATTACTTACGAAGTGAAATGCCCACTTACCTTGAAAACGAGATCTTGCAGCGGCTTCTCGGATGGCCGGCGATCTGCAACAAAAATTCGTGCGTTACCACACAATAATAAACTCGCCGGCCGCTGCATCCACGGCGGAACCGGTCCTGGATTTTTCACCTCGCGGGCTCTATGGACGCCAGGTGACCGTGAGCACAGGAATGCAGTGAAAGTATATATTTCGAGCTCGAAAAAGGCGCCCGTTTGGAAGGTGAGGCGGGAATCCTGCAGATGATGGCTACGTCTGTGCAGATAATTAATTTGGAAGCTTTTGCCAGTTTGAAGTTTAATACCAGGTTTATTGTCAAATTATAAAGTTTGAAAAGAAATTTGAGTTTCGTATCTTTACAAAGACCACGTCGTAACCAAATGTTAGTCACTGAATTTCATTTTACATAAATATTAATATGCTAGGAATTGTTATAGTAATGCAACTCTCTTACCGTTATTACAACCCTGCAATAAAATTTATCTTTCATCTCGAACAGCAGGCGGCCCCTCACAAGTTACCGCAAATAACCGGATTACCATAAATTTAGGTCCGATTTTCGGAAGATGGTTAAGCAGGGTCGGATTATTTAAAGTTCACTACCGGTCAAACCAAAACTAGCATTCAGTCTTAGTATTTCTGTGCGCGAGACAAGAGAAGCGAAAAATGTTCCGTCCTTGGAAAAAAGCTGCTCCAAGTACCGCTCAGAATGAAGTTGCTGACGCTGACATGGAAGTGCAAATTGAAGAAAACGAGAGGAATCGTCGTTACCTTACCCAAGATGACAAAGAAATCATAAAAAATGTATATAATTTTTTTATAAAAAAGAGAACAGTGCTCCGTTAAAAGTGACAAGTGAAATGGTTGGTGTCCCCTACACGATTGTGAGAGATATTAGAGAGAGATTTTGCATGTACTATTGTAATATTGTAAATATAAAATGTGAGAAACTTACAGTGATTAGTTAAGATAGCAGCCTTTGCCTCTCTTGATCCACATCTGGCACTGGTTAGCACCAGCACAACACTACACACCTGGAACAATGAAAAAAAATATATTATAAACAGGTACAAAGGTAGCCAAAAACAAACTAAATTTTATCAATTGCAAGACTACACCTTTTGCGTGAATGTTTATGAACATTGTGTATTTTCTAAGAGTCATGTCGTTTTCAGTATTATGTTTTCAATAAGTCTTCAAACTTCTTCGTTATTTTTCCTTCATAAGAAGAGGAATATTATAATCGATCACCGTTTAGGTGCATAGGGAGAAAGTGGGGCCATCGCAAAAATCAGTAGAATGACCAAAATTTCACAATCAACAATAAAAAATATAGCTGTAAATGAAATTCAGGACAGAAAAGTGCGAAAAGACGGTGGTTCATAGAGGGTTTTCAAAGATGGTCACACAAATTTAATACGACGTATGATTTATGAGGCATGCAAAAATAATTTTGTATTGACAATTGAAGATATATACAAGAAAATTAAAGCTAAGCTTAAAATTAACTGCTGTACCAAATGAAGTTTGTTCATTGAGTAAACGAARAAACTTTACAAGAGCAATGTAACCTTATTTCATTTGGAGCAGCATAATGAGCTATTGATATACATATAGACCTACCTTTGGTTGATTTAATTTCATAGACAAGTTCAGTTCCTTGGACTCTGGAAGCTGGCAACTCTAAATGAAGAGTCTGCAAACAGAAGCTCAGAAAACAATTAGGAATCTCGTTCAAAAGCAGACATGATTTAAGGAAGGGGATCAGTTTGTTTTATTTTATTTTTTCCTAACATGTACATAACTAATTAACCCAAAAATACCGTTGTAACGATCAGATTCGTTGAATATCTCCTGAAACAAAAAGAAACTAACGTTAGGCTTTTTTATTATTCGTGAAGTGGATAGTTCAGATAACTTCATTCACTTACCAGTGTTTTGTGATAATTTTGCTGAAAACGAGAGATTATGATATAAATATAACATTTCATAATTACTTACATACATTAAAACAACGCACTACACTGTCACGCCCCCTTCCCCTAACGCACGCCCTAGTATAGTAACGTTTACGCGACCCAACATACAAATAATCAAAACACGCGTGCAAAACAACTAATTTTCATCGACTCACCCAACCAGACACAGCAGTAACTGCTCCCCCTGCCTGAAACAAAAATTAGGTGTCACTTTTCAGGAAAAAAATTGAATTTGAGAAACTCACAGTGCCTGGTTAAGACCGCAGCTTTTGGCCCCTCTTGATCCACATCTGGCACTGATTGGCACTAACACAACACCTCACACCTGGAACAATGAAAAAAATATATTAGAAACGGGTACAAAGGTACGCAAAAGAAACTAAATTTTATGAATTGTAAAACTACCACGTCAATAATTTATTTCGTTTTTAGTATTATGTTTTCAATAAGTATTCAAATTTCCTTTACAAAAAGAGAAATATTATAATCGATCATCGATTAAGCGCTTAATCGAGAGGGAGAAAGTGGGGCAAAAGCCAGTAGAATGATGATCAAAATTTCATAATCAACTATAAAAAATATAGCTGTAACGGAATTTAGGACAAAAAAGTGCGAAAAGACGTTGGTTCATCAAAGGTTTCAAAGATGATCAGGCAAATTTTATACAACGTATGATTTATGAGGCATGCAAAAATAATTTTGTATGACAATTGAAGAATTACACAAGAAAATTAAAATTAAGCTTAAGGGTTTACGTATTTTCTATTTAAGAAAAATGGTGTTTCATTATAAAAAAATTAATAAACGTATGCTATCTAACGAGACTACATTGTGCTTTTCAAAAATCTATTTCGAGCAAATTTTCATTTTGACCTACGTGCTTGATTGTTTCAGGGTTCACTTAAGTTATGAAATTCTTCAAAGCTTCTAGCTAGCGAAAATTTCGATCGCACGTATATCGTCATGTACAAAGCATCGCTTACAGTTTAAATGGGATGTGTTCCTCCACCAGTCCACACACGTCACTAACACTCAAAAGTCAATAATTTCGAAAACGAATCTTGAAAAACACCCCGTATTCACCGGCACATCATCACGCGCAGTTATCATCGGCGATACTAATTCAATAAACGACGCATTAAAAGCTACTTCACCCGGCCCGCAAATGGACTGGTCCTTTTTTTGCCCAATAATTGCTCACGTACGCCAGGATACGCCGCAAAAAAAGTGCTCGCAAGAACGTAAACACTAGGATTATTTTATTTAGCCGAGAAAATTTAATAGAGGCCCGTTTTGGGTTTAAATTTTTGGAGACATGGTTTGTAAAGATTCCTGTTTTACCTTTTTAAGCGATTAGTGCATACCTGGGTGATCCAAAAAGTCGCAGTGTAATGAAAAGTATAAAGCTTCAATTTTTTCATCAGTTCTACATTCGGTTGAAGCATTCTTTTACTGTAGAATATTTTACGATCTAAATAGTTGACCGTTCTTTTATACATAGAAATAGCTGAATTCAAGCAAAAGATGCAAAAAAGCTTATACCAATTTGGATAACTTTTTAGGGGCAAAGTCGGGACAACGCGTAGGGTACAATATCCTTTTTGACTATGTGCCTACCTAACTAGGAAGCTATTGATTAATTATTTTTTTGCAGCTCTTGACAATGCACTGAACCATCATCCAGCAGCTAAGGACCTAATGTATCATGTTTCATGGCATACTGAAGCATTGATTTTTGTAGGTATACCATGTGTGTACTATGTACATATTAACAATCGAACGCGGATTTTAGACTTGTCTATCTCCTTAGAGATGTCATTTCCAAATACCACATAACTTTATATTCTCTTTAAAGATTGATTGTTTGTATGAGGATGTACGTCCCCGAACTATTTTTTTTATAAATACTGACTATGCTCAGAAAAGTATATTTGGGAAAATAATAATAGTAATAAACATAATAATAATAATTCGTCCTTATTTGCTCACTACATTGATGTACATAATAGTATTATTATGACTTTGAATAGTAGGATTCGTAGCAGGGCAAAACGGCAAATTTTAGTGGCAAATGACACTTATGATTAGTGGCATCGCCCTTCTCTTCCACTCAATCGTAAAAATTAAAAGAAAAACAAATTTAGAATTTTACGCGTATATACCAGTGTATTAAGTTGTTATMGATGAGAGCCYTGGAGGTGAGAAACCATAAAAAACGAAAAAAAAGCTGTTATCTCAATTMACAAGAACGATGTATAGGTGAAAAAAATATATACAAGAAGAATTAGTAAATGTCAARCAGAACTGTTCAGTTTRTTTTAAATAGATTATTGTAGTTTTATTTTAAATAAGTCTAGTCCCGTTTTTCTTAGTTTTACTGGGAGTGAGTTGTAGACCTTGTAGAGGGAGAAAGTAGGGCTATCACAAAAGCCAGTAGAATAATGATCAAAATTTCATAATCAACTGTAAAAAATATAGCTATAACGGAATTAGGACAAAAAAAGTGCGAAAAGATGTTGGTTCATCGAAGATTTTCAAAGATGATCAGGCAAATTTTATACGACGGCGACGTATGATTTATGAGGCATGCAAAAATAATTTTGTATGACAATTGAAGAATTACACAAGAAAATTAAAATTAAGCTTAAGGGTTTACGTATTTTCTCTTTAAGAAAAATGGTATTTCATTATAAAAAAAATTAATAAACGTATGCTATCTAACGAAACTACATTGTGCCTTTCTAAAATCTATTTCGAGCGAATTTCCATTTCGACCTACGTGCTTGATTGTTTCAGAGTTCACTTAAGTTATGAAATTCTTCAAAACTTCKAGCTAGCAAAAATTTCGARCGKACGTATATCATCATGTACAAAGCATCGCTTACAGTTTAAACGCGTTCCTCCACCAGTCCACACACGTCACTCAAAAGTCAATAATTTCGAAAACGAATCTTGAAAAACACCCCGTATTCACCGGCACATCATCACGCGCAGTTATCATCGGCGATACTAATTCAATAAACGACGCATTAAAAGCTACTTCACCGGCCCGCAAATGGACTGGTCCTTTTTTTGCCCAATAATTGCTCACGTACGCCAGGATACGCCGCAAAAAAAGTGCTCGCAAGAACGTAAACACTAGGGGTATCTTATTTAGCGAAGAAAATTTAATAGAGGCCCGTTTTGGGTTTAAATTTTTGGAGACATGGTTTGTAAAGATTCCTGTTTCTCTTTTTGAGCGATTAGTGCATACGTGAGTGATCGAAAAAGTCGCAGTGTAATGAAAAGTATAAAGCTTCATTTTTTTTCATCAATTCTACATTCGGCTGAAGCATTCTTTTACTGTAGAATATTTTACGATCTAAATAGTTGACCGTTCTTTTATACATAGAAATAGCTGAATTCAAGCAAAAGATGCAAAAAAGCTTATACCAATTTGGATAACTTTTTAGGGGCAAAGTCGGGACAACGCGTAGGGTACAATATCCTTTTTGACTATGTGCCTACCTAACTAGGAAGCTATTGATTAATTATTTTTTGCAGCTATTGACAATGCACTGAACCATCATCCAGCGGCTAAGGACCTAATGCATCATGTTTCATGGCATACTGGTGTAGGTACGTTGAGCTACTGAAGAAAACCGTCTGGGGGTTGTTATTACAGTCTGCAACATTTCCACGCATTGCTCCTCCGATCTTTTGAGCGATTACCCTCACATCACCAGGGCTCCGCCGAAAGAAACGTGAACGACATAATGAGTGAGGCGACTGTGCAATAAAGAGCAGGCATTTCGGGGATGCCTTTGTCTCACACGGCGGTCCAAATATTATTCTGTGTAAACGGTGCCACTTGGGTGACATCCAAGGGCGTTACATTCATCCGACTGCATTCAGTGACCTAGACAAGCAGAACGAGCATGTGTGAGGCGTAGCCTGGCGCATATGCCAAGTTGACGTAGCAGCTGATGTAGAGATGGGCGTAGTTTACGAGCAAATAAATTTTCAGCTCGTGTAGATGTTGCACACTGTCGATCCATACAGATTGGAAAGTAAAGGAGAGAAAGAGATTCAGTTATTTCTTACTCCAGGTTCTAATCTTATTTGCTTTTTCTTTGACGGCGTAAATCGACGTATGATGAAGAAACTCAGAAGTAATAACTACTTTTCATCAATAATGATGATCAAAGCGTAAACGGAAGATTTTAGGAAAAGGATATGCAGGTGAAAAAATGTTCAGTGCGAATTTTGAATTTGAATTTGATTCCGGTAACTTTAAAGGAGAACTTGACTTTAGGAGTAAGGTCGGCTAATGTACCCAGTGGGGAAAAAGCGAAAACGTATTGGATATTTTTACGGAAGAATGGGAAGAGAATTCTTTTGAATTGGAGCATTCAAATAATTACGAACAAGATTTTGTTTTCAGATTTATTGCACCGATATCGAGATTTGTTCTGTAAAGAAAACGAACTTATTACAAAGGACGTACCTTCCGTTGCGAAGCGCCCATACAAGATACCGTACCTTCTGAAAGAGAAATAGTACGGACAGAAATAGGTAGATTACTGAAAAACGAACATAAACTCCAGGTGTCTCAATTTTCCTCGTGACTGGTGACAATTTTCATTCACTTTGTTATTTGCAATCGCAATGCTTCAGTTAAGTGAACATGATCGCATCGAAATTTTGATGATGATTGGTTACGAAGATAGAAGGCGAAGTTATTCGGAAGTAGTTGCACTCTACAATGCAATTATTGAGGATCGTGAACCAGTTGCCAGATCAACAGTTATTAAAATATTGCAACGTTTTGAGGAAACAAGCGGTACTAAAAATCGTCAAAAATGTCCAAAGGTTGCTATGAGTGAGGAAAAGTAGCTTGAATGTCCTTTTAGAGCAAGAGAATCTCCAGTTTTGAAAACAGAGAAGTTTCACTCACACAAAATATTACAAAAACTGAGCCACGATGATTTCGATCGTAGGATAGAATTCTGCGATACTGCTATGAACATAATACGAGGCATGTTTTTTAAGTAAGTACCATTTTGCGATTCCGCCGCCGCAGCGCTACGGTCGGCGTTCCGCGCATGCGCGCTGGTTACCTACATCTCTTGTCTACGCACTGACACCATTACAGTTTGATTCTTCATTGTATACGTTGTTTACTGAGTGTTTAAGATGCCTCCGACAATCGTGAGTCCCGCCGATTGTGAAGTACGGGCTGTTATACGATTTCTTAGTGCTAAAGGCTTAAAACCGATCGATATCCATCGTGAGATCTGTGAAGTTTACGGACAAAACATTATGAGTGATGGAATGGTAAGGAAATGGGTGAGAGCATTTAAAGATGGCCGCACAAATGTGCATGATGAAGAACGGAGTGGGCGTCCTTCGGTCGTTAATGAAGATTTGGTGCAGAAAGTGAACGAAAAGGTGAGAGAAAACAGACGCTTTACAATTTCATCATTGTGCGACTGCTTTCCTCAATATTCTCGTAGTGTTTTGTATCGCATTGTGACCGAGAACTTGAATTACCGGAAATTGTGTTCACGTTGGGTTCCGAAAATGTTGACGGATTTGCACAAAACCCAACGTTTAGGCAGTGCATTGACTTTCCTTGAGCGGTACCACAATGAAGGTGAAGATTTTTTAGACCAAATTGTTACTGGTGACGAAACATGGGTGGCCTACGTCACACCAGAATCGAAACAACAATCCATGGAATGGCGACATTCATCATCACCCAAAAAAGTGAAGTTTGAGCAAACAATTTCTGCCCCGAAAATCATGTGCACAGTTTTTTGGGACAGAAAAGGAGTATTGCTAGTGGAGTTTCTGTCTCGTAATGAGACAATCAATGCAGCGTCTTATTGTAAGACATCGAACAATCTGCGTCGTGCAATCCAGAACAAAAGACGTGGCAAGTTGAGTAAGGGTATCGTTTTGCTGCATGACAATGCTCGTCTACATGTGGCTAATCGGACCAAATATCTCATCAAATCTTTTAAATAGGAAACTCTAGATCATCCTCCATACAGCGCTGATCTGGCGCCCAGCGACTACCATTTGTTCCTGCACTTGAAGAAACACCTGGGTGGTCAGCGCCTTCAAGACGATAACGAAGTCGAAACATTTGTGATACAGTGGTTAACAAGTCAGGCGGCAGAATTTTATGAGGAGGGTATTCAAAAACTGGTGCCACGTTATGACAAGTGCCTCAATATTCACGGAAATTATGTAGAAAAGTAGATTAAGGTACAGGCTTTCATGTAAGATAAAATTATTGCGATATCTTTGCACGTCTTTTTTTAATTCCAAAACGGCACTTACTTGAAAAACATGCCTCGTAGATGAAGATAAAATGTTTTCTGATGAAGCGACTTTTTGCCTCAATGGCAATGTGAATAGACATAATTGCAGATATTGGTCGAACACAAATCCACATCGGATGGAACAAGTCCACATACAACACCCTCAGAAAGTGAATGTTTGGTGTGGTATTAACGGTGAGTACATTACTGGACCTACTGCTGGAAATTTGAATGCGGTCAAGTATTTACAGCTCTTGCGCGAACACATTATACCAGAACTTGTTCGCCTGTTCCCTAATAGCGAAAATGCCGCACATCCTTCTGAACAGATATGGTTTCAGCAAGTTGGTGCACCGCCCCATTTTGTAGTCAACGTTCGTGGATATTTGAATACCATATTTTCAGACAGATTGGTAGGCGTGGAGCGATAGAAGGCTCAGCACGTTCCCCTGATTTGACGCCGCTTGATTTTTTCCTGTGGGGTTATCTGAAAAATCGTATTTATGCTGATCGGCCATGTAATGCAGAAGATTTAAAATGACGAATCATTAGAAAAAGATGCAACTTGGGCCCATATCTCGGAAACGAGAGCGGACACGGAGGTGAAAATAATGAAATATCCTGCTGGTTAGTCACTTTGTAGCGACCCTGTATTTACGTATTTAATAGCCAATGAGTTCTATTTCTTCTGTTTTAATGTGTAGTTTCTGAAACTATCTCCTATATTGCAGAAACCCATTTTTATACGCTTATAATCAATTTACTTAAAAAGGACAGGTCCTTGGAAAACTGCAAGTATTAATTAACAAACATTAAGCAACAAAACAATGATATCCTCACTTCATTCAACTTTACCGGCTCTGTTTAAAGGGGATTTTCGATTAGTCCAGAGGTAAACACGGTCGGGCTTGAGTAGCTTCTCCATCGATTCAGTTCGTATAAGCCACTGACGTCCTCAGGACACGAACAAGTGGAAAGTAAACCAGTTTCCTACCAAACAGACCTCTCAGAGGAATACGCGTGTTTAAGCGGAGTTTGCATTGCAGGATTTTATTTTCTGGTCTCTTGTTTACCGCGGCGCACCGAATAGTGTTTATTTAGGTTGACTTCCAATTGAAAAGGAACGCAAATACGGCTTATTACTTTCGAAGTTATGGTAAAAATGTTCTCCCGCATCTCTAGATTATACCTGCGAATCAAGGTGTGCGCTGAAGCCGGGGTAACGCACTTATAAAACGCGGAATTTACACAAGGCGGTCCCTGGGTAATTGGTTGTGCAAAGTTCGTTGGTATAGAATTTCGCTGGTAGTAACTGTCGGAATAGGTGATTATCTAACGAGTTGATATCATTCATTTGACAGTAGCGTAATCCATCCATCGCGGGTCAATTGGATAAAGAAATCCGCATTGCTTTACTACGCATAATATAAAGGGATTTGATCTTGACATTTAGAGTTATTCCCATTTCTCCATATGCATATTTTGCGCATAACTGCGCTCAACACGTTTGCAATTATTACGTCAAAAATTTGGCAAAGTATTTACGTAATTACTTAAATATTTCCCTGCAAATATTTTAATAATCCTTATAAAGATTAGGAAACTGATTTTAAATAAATCACACATTTATTATGAACCTGCAAGCCACTGTAACTGCATGTCTTGTTTTACCCTTAAATGAAAACAACGCATTTGCACTTAGCAGCGTGTGAAAGTAATTTTTTGAGTTAAGACTTGTTAAGATGGCCGAGTTGGAGGGAAAAAATCGCTACTTGGCAAAGAAAGTATCAGAAATATGACATTGCATTCAATAAGAAGGGAAAACAGCGTATCTTGGGTTTCTTGAAACCCTGAAAAACTCTGATTAGTTGGTCCGCGTTTGTACAACCAGCCCTAATCTGGTCTTCGTGATGATCACATATCACATAAGAAAAGTGTTACATCTTGTTTAAAAACCGCTGCAAATTGAATCAATACTTCCACATCCAGTTATCAAAATGATATTTACGTTTTTATTTCTTATACTATACGATTAGGAATCAGGTTTTGAGCATTTTTTCTTTCTACACATTTTTTCTAAGACAAACAGTCCTCGTGATATTAGCAAAAATATATAAATTTTAAAATCGATTTTTTCCAAATAACTCGAATATTTATTAACTTAACAAAAAAATTACAAGAGTGCTTTCTGATCAGAAATTTGATTTTCTATATAATACCAAAATTTAAAAAAATCGTACGAGCAGGGTCCAAAATAGGTTTTTTGGAAATATTTCGAAAATGTCAAAATTTTAAATAAATTTTCTAAGACACTTTTTGTGAGAAATATTATTTCCTATCTGATGGTATTTTCATTTTTTTAATATATTGAATATATTCGGATATATTTAGGAAAAACCGTTTTCTTTAAGTCACGCTTTTTTGCTAATATCTTCTAAACAATTTGTTGCACTGAAAATTTATAAGAACGAATAATACTCGCAGTTATACTACTAATCACATACTAAAACGAAAAAAATATAAAAAAATAAAAATTTGCAAAAAGGGTAGTTACCCCCCAATTTCGCCCCCTTCCCGATACCCTATACTACCTATACAATAGGTCGCTTTGGGTAGTTGCTAAACATTATATGACCATTTGAAACTATTGCCGCTATCTGTATTTCGAGTGAAACTGAAGATGTGTCTGTTGTTGTCCATTATAGTTCCTGTGCCTCATGGTTTTATGCTGTTTTCGAAAAAAATGTTAAGAGTCTTATTCAAGAATTGGACAGAGAGAAGACCACACCATCTTTTAAGGCACAAGAAACAAATCAAACCGGTTGACTTACTAACAATTCTTGGGTTTTTAGCATTTAAAGGTGATGAAGTTTATGCTCAGAGAGGTGATGATTGTACTGCCCTTGTCCATCGGCATGGATTCGGATCTTTCACTTGCAAATGTAAGCACAATCTTCTCTTTAATAAAGTAGAATGTTAAGAAATACTCAGCAGTGTAAATATACTCGTGCCGCTATTGGTATCCCGTTTTGCTAATTTTTTTATGTGCAGCAAGCACCAATATATTTAAAAACGCACCGCTATGTGGATTTACTTTTCCTAGACATTTTGCTCAGTACTTAATGAATTATTATTTTGTTTTTTTTTTGTTCCGTACCAACATTCTTATATTCCTTTATCCCATAATAATGTTGTCCTGTAAATGGTTTTCTTTTTTCAGTAATAAGCTGTTATTTATTATTAAATTATTATTATTAATAACCAACAAAGGGGAATCAATAAAAAATTAAATCGCCTTCAGTAAGGCACGTGATTTTCGTATTGATTTTACGGATGGCATTTTGAAAAAATGTCACTATTTAAATCTCGGTAGCACAACTAGCAGCAAAACTATAAGCAAATGATTTGTCAGCTATGGAATCTGACTAAATATCACACACATATACGTTAGATAGATGGGACAAGTTCAGATTACAACGAATTCCAGATTTCCTTAAAGGCATTTTTATAGTAGATATCTGGTGACTGATTCTGACTGGCTTATTCAATATAGCTTATAGTTGACAGCCACAAATGATGTAAAAAAACCGCTGCAAATTGAATCGATACTTCCACATCCAATTGTCAAAATGACATTTACGTTTTTATTCCTTATACTGTACGATTAGTAATCAGATTTTGAGCATTTTGTCTCTCAACACATTTTTTCTAAGGGAAAGTCCTCGTAATATTAGCAAAAATATATAAATTTTAAAATCGTTTTTTTTCAAATAACTCGAAAATTATTAGCTTAAAAAAATTACAAGAGTGTTTTCTGATCAGAAATTTGATTTTCTATATAATACCAAAATTTAAAAAAAATCGTACGAGCAGGGACCAAAATAGGTCAAAATTTTAAATAAATTTTCTAATACACTTTTTGTGAGAAATTTTATTCCCTATCTGATGGCATTACATTTTTTGAATATATTAAATATATGTATTTGGAGATATTTAGTAAAAACAGTTTTCTTTAAGTGACGCTTTTATGCTAATATCTTCTAAACAGTTTGCTGCAGCGAAAAGTTATAAGAGCGAATAATACTCGCAGTTATACTACTAATCACATACTAAAATGAAAAACAATATAAAAAATACAAATTTGCAAAAAAGGTATTTACCCCCCAATTTCGCCCCCTTCCCGATATCCTACTTACCCCACAAACAATAGGTCGCTTTGGATAGTCGAGATTTATACGTTTGCCAAATTTCAGGTTCATAAATGAAGTCTTTCGAAAGTTATCGTGTATACAAACAAAACCACAGACACACAGACAAGAAATTTTTGTGCTCAAATTTTGTTTTTTTGCGTTTTCGACCATTTTAAAGCGAATGAGCAAATATAAATTTTTGAAAATTTTTTTTTTTGGATGTGGAAGTAATTAACTGATTATCGACAAATCTCTCTAAGTCTAAGTAATTATCTACTTCTGTTGTCCCATTTTTAAAACTGGCAGTTGTTATGTTGAATTTACAATATTTAATAAGTCTGTTTGCCATTCTTTGTACTCTTTTGGAAACAATCGCGTAAAAACTAGCTCATTTACATAAAGACATCAACGCCGCGTTTCCTTGCACTTACTCGTAAATTATGATCTGACTTATTCGTCTCCATCCGGTGTTTCACATGCTCCGTTTGGATTCTCACACATCAATAGATTGACCGAAAGGTCCTTAGTACCTCTAGACAGGACAAACAAATTTGTTAAGCGATGCGTTCTGTTAATTTATATTTCCTTCCTGTCAGTCCCGCTTCGAACACGTGTAAAATGGCCTCCAGATGCATCTCTGGTCAGAAATTCCGTGAGCCATAAAGCTTTAGTACATTTGCATGTGAAAGCAACAACGACAGAGGTCAGAGCAATTATGCCGCAGAAAAACTAGGAAAGCAACAATTGCTTTGATTAATTGTCGGGCAAGCATGGAAATAGTATCGATAATATCTGCTGCTCGGTTTCCAGGAGACCAGAAGGCGAATGGAAGTAATTTCTAAATTATTGTGGTGGTAGATTTATACTGCGCTATGTAAATGTGGTTACATTTGTGCGTACTTTTTAATTCAGTTGGTTAAAACACTAACAACTACTTCCATTTCGATTTAGCATTAACGTATGTGGAAAATGCTGATTTCTTTTGGCAGCTAAGTAATTGTAATTMGAAAAGAGGGGCTTTTCGAATAATTTCTTACACAATATAATTACTTCCTCAAATTTTCAACAAAAAAAAATGCTGGTGAGAGCATACCAAAACACAATTAAAAAAGTCCATATAAGCTGGCACAACTACTGCTCCGTGACGCAAAAAATCGCCCGCAGCATTTTAACGCCATAATGCAATATCCCTTTTTGATGTGTCGCAAAATGCCGCGCAATAAAGAGAAATGAGCATGTAAATCCCGCGTCCATTTGCCCCAACACGGCTGCCAGCAATTTAATTACTATCGCTATTGACATTTTCAAAAGGCATACAGGCGAAAATCAATGTTATTGGGGCAACACTGCCCTCACATAGGACATGTCGGGTTTAGATAACGTCAATACAATAATTGTTAAATGATTCGTTATTTTAACCTTTTTTTGAAAATACCGCGCAAGTGTCAGGTGATATGATGGAGCATACTAAAGAACACGATTCTGAGAAGCTCTAATTTGGCAAAAAGTAAAGGTAAAACAAAACTGTATATAAGTTCAAGATAATCAAGAAAGCTAGAGTGAAAAAACTGGAAGAACATAGAAATTATAGGGGGTTAAGTAGGTAAAGTTATTTTTAGCTCCAGATTCCAAAAATGCAGTCAGAAATGAGCTAGGACGTCCAGAAATTAATTTTTCGCAAATGGATCCTTCTACCCTAGGTCACTTTTCAGACGAATCGTTGCAGCTAGAGACCAACTGACAGCAGTCCCAAATGCAGCAGGTCCTCATTAGTAAATGAACATAAAATTAGCGTAATCGGAGACCATCAAGTTTCAAGGTGAAAAAACAACAAAGGGGTTGTTATTATATTAGTCTTTGCTCTTTTTCAATTTTCTGTGGAAATTATTTTTCGCTCAAAATCGGCACAGTGATGTATTTTGAGCTACAGATTCCAAAAATGCAGTTAGAAATGAGCTAGGACGTTCAGAAATTAATTTTTCGCAAATGGACCCTTCTACTCTAGGTCACTTTTCAGAGGAACCGTTGCAGCTAGAGACTAACTGACACCAGTCCCAAATGCAGCAGGGCCACATTAGTAAATGAACATAAAATTAGCGTAGAGATGAAAAAACTGTCTTGAAAAATTACAAAATATCTTATAAGTTTTGTAAATTTTTTAACATACAATTACGCAATACAACAAAGTGTCTTGAGCTTTTATGTCCTTCAATATACCTATTATTTCATAAGGAGTTATTTGCAAGCAAACGTAAATTGCCTGAAAATATATGGTTGATTACGACTGTCTGTCCATAAATTTTCACAAACACAACTGTGATGACCTCCATAGGTGAAAATGCATCCCGAGCGCAGCAAAATAAAACTACAAGTCAAATCCAGAAATATCCCGGACTAATGAGTGATGCAGTGATGACCATGATCCAAAATATACGTATCCTTGAGGTGTAAGCGCTTGTGGGAATTACTCTTTCGCTCTGTTTTATGTTCGACCTTCTTGGGGACGCGCAATTTTGTTTATTTCTGGACGAAGGGCGATGCGTTTTTCTTTCTGTGTCAAGATCTGTTATTTGTTTTGCACTGCGCAACCAAATAACTCGGTAGGTGTAGCTTTAACTTTGGTAATACTTGTCGAGGTTCTTATCTAAAGTTATAACTTCTATTTGATTGAGATAGGGAAACAAAAAAAAACACAGTCGCGGATCTACCATTAACGACTAGTGTACACGTCGCAATGCACTTACAGTTAAAAGTTTAGGCTGCTATTTTGGATGTGACTTAATTGGACCACAATTTTTTCATTGCAATCAGGATAGATGTTGAATGAAATGGTGGCTGGAAAAGTTATTGAGAATGAACATCTGCTATATTTCTAGCACGATTTAAACCAGTCGATTGGCAGAAGAGGTCTTGTTGAATGCCCATCCATATCCTTTCTTTTGAAATTTGCCTAATTTAATCCCGAAACAACTTATTGTTATACGTGATTGGATACGACTTTTTGTTAACCTTCTGTGCATCGTAACTGGAAATGGGGCGTTATTTAAGACAGTTAGGGTTGCTAAAGCAGATGGTTGAGTAGCTTCTAAAAGTTCATCATTTGAACTTCCCCTCGATTTTTTTGTTTCTAGCCTGTAAGCAATAAATTAAAAGTGTCGAGAAGAAATCTTGAAGTTTGTGAGAAAGAAAAACGTTAAGAAAAACACGCCAGAAATTTATAGACAAAACAAGAAACGATCTTGTGAAAAAGAAAGCAAACAGAAAGTTAGAATGTGATAGCATCCTTCAGGAGCAATAATTCAAATAGATGTTTGGAATAAGACTCTTTTTAAATTTGCGAGGATAAGCTATCACTAAACCTCAAGCTAGAGCAACTATTAAGGGAAGAACTTTAATCAATGCCGATCAAAGTGGTCATTTTTAGCGGACGTTGTCTGAGAAAGAAAAACAATAGTGATGCATAGTGGGAAGAATGGTTTCTGGGCGAGAAGTTGAAAAGACATGCATACCATCAAACTTGCTTGCACAAATGCAATAAGACAATTCAAAATAAGACCACTTGCAAATGTAATACAAAATATTTAAATTTCAAATATGGTTTGATTTTATTTTATCTGGTTTTGCAGTTTATTTTCCTCTCAACTGGAACATTACATACATATTTATCTGAACAATGCTACCCTCATTAATAAGCTCTTCCACATATCCATTTTTCTCCATCAAAAAAAATCCTTTAAAATTCAAGACATGCCTGCATTTTTAAAGGAATTAAACATAAAAGATGTTTTTAATGAATCTTTATTTGGCTTCTCACTGACTTGAAACTGCAATAAAAAAATGATTGCTTCGATTCATATGAAAGAATTCCCTCAAGTGTGTTACAGGAAGTAGAAACAAAAATTGTTGTCAAGAAGGTTTAGACTTCAGAAGGTTAAGTTTAAAATTTATTTTTAACTTATTAGGGGGAAGTTCTATAGAAATGATATTGGAAATTGATATGATCTACAAGATAAATAAGACTAAAACAATGATGATGATGATGGGGATGAGAATGTTGAAGAAGAGATGCAAAATGGGCGTACTAGTAGAGTCCCATATGCAAGAAATAACGTCACAAAAAACTACTTAAGTGATTAACGTATTTATTACATTACGGATTAATATCATGGGCATTAATTTCCTCTAAGTATACACAATATAGGTATACATAATACATAGTAATAATATGTAAATAATATTGTAAAGCATGATATACTAGCAGACATAAAAGTTTTATTTTCACATGAGTATCTACATTATCCAAACATACTTGGTTTTTATTATTTCATATAACCGAGCGACCACTGTTTAATTATAAATGTCTTTTAATGTTAAGATACATTAAATAAATCTTTGTAACATATATGAGCACGAACACATAATAACCTGAAATTTTAGATATAATTATACTCGTACTATTGTCTTCTATTTTATAAACCATAGATAAGACTGTGGCGGATATATCTATATATATAAAAATGAAATGCTGTTAGTTTATAAGCACTTTTTTAAGTTTGTAATAATCCGAATGATGTTTTTAGAGAAAGAAGATATTTTGAATATTTAGAAAAAACACAAAAAGTGGTCCTTTTCGTAGGAATAAATAAAAATAAAATGTTATTAGTTGACAAGAGCATCACTTGAGAGCTGGACTAATTTGCTACATTAATGGAAAACCTCAAAGTGCTTTTTTACATGGAATTTTTCCATGAACTCGCAACCAAAACTCACGATTAGCGTAACTCTTTATTTTTGTCTTGTTCATTATGGTTCTGATAAACAAAATTCTGTATCTAAATTTTTATATTCACTCTTGATCATAACTGAATCAAATGCAGCGAGTACAATACATCCAGGAGGTCTGTATAAAACTCCAAAAAGTGACACAGTTCCATTTAACTTAACTGAAATCCAGAGATGCTCAATGTTCACACATTTCCAGCATTTTAAAAACAGAACTAACGCTTTCTTTATATTACGCAATGCAATTTAAAGGTTATATTCGTCTGACCTGATTTCTTTATTTAAAAGAACTCATTAAAAATAATAACCCAACAGCCCTTTCTTTTTCTTGCGACAACCATCTGTTTATCTCGCCGGATAAGAGATAATCAACCCGCTTATRAGGCGAGTACTCGACAAGCCAATTCCCAGACATACCCCCATCGGAACTTAATATTTCCTATTCCTAAGGGGTACACCGTTTCAAGTTCTTGTTTCCTGCTGCACCGTCGAGAAAGTACAATGAGAAAGCGCACGGGACACCGAAGCCCCTTCAATACCCAATACAGTCGCTGAATGAGCCCCTATTATCTTCTCATGTAACGAAACTTCGTTCAAGAAAACTCGCGCTGTCGGAGTTCGGAATGCTCGTTGAGCGTTGCCCGCATACTTCGATACAGATGACAAGCCGCGTTTCCTTTATGACCGGATTGTTTCGCGAACGGTCTGACGACGAAGAGTTGCCGAAGAGATATGAAAATGAATTTCATGCTATCGTTTCGATGAAAGTACATATTATATCCTTGAACTTTTCTTCCTTACTGCAATATGTATGTATCTACAGCGTGACACATAAGTCTTTGGACCTCAGTTGGCTGTCAATTTTCGTTACAATAGGGTCGTTCCGCACATTAAAATTTGATAGTTTTAACCTTTGCCTTTTATTGCTTACATCATGAATACTAGTGCCGCGCGTCTATTTTGCTTTCTGATTAATTCAATTCGTAACAAACGGCGGTAGAAAAATTACCCTGTTTCAAACATTTTCTTAACTACGCAAAAGGTTCATAATTTCCGTCATGCGCACTGTTACAGCTCCCTAGGTAACTAGGCGCTCACTGTTGTCAGTTTTATAAATAGCCAGAGAAATACAAATAATGCAATGGGAGTGAGAGAGAGGGGCGAAGGTATATAAGTATAACCGTCAACGTCAATGTTATAATGTAAACCTGTAACTGTTCATCAGCAGTAGTATTCTTACAACACGGAACAAAACACTTATTAACGTAAGCCATTCTGACATTAAAAAAAATACTTCGACAACATCTTGCTCCACCACTTAATCTGACAAATACGAAACTCGAAAGTTTGACCAAACTATGTAAACAAAAACGCATGGCTAGGGTTGTTAGAGTTATTCGTTACACATGTGACACATGCAGCACGTGCGAATGTCAGCGGTACTTCACCGTTTTCTTCCTAACGACGGCCAGAGATCGTCCTGACAGTTTCAAAATTTATCATATCGTTGTCATACGAAAGTATACAAACCAAACATTATCAAGCTTCAAGCGTCGTTTAATTCCTCATAATAAAAACATTAGTTCTAAAGCAGGTTCGATGGTTAAAGTGATTTCGTWTTTCAGCAAAAGGCCAGTGAATGCGCTTATTMTATTGAACTGTTCATTATAGAATAAACTGACAGAATGATGATTTATGTTATTTTAACAAATATGCCTTAAGTTGACCTAGCTATCAATGTCACAATGCCAGTTTACGAGTACATTCCTCACGATATCGCGAAAATTTGCCCACATTGGCAACGCGACGCAGCTCAAAAAAAATGTAAACTAATATTACTTGCAATGCCGCTAGAGCACTGGCTGTTATTGGTGTTTCTTGCTTTCGTCAGCATGCGAACCTTTTACGTCATCTCCGTGGCGGAATATCGAGGCATTTGAAACGGATATTGAAAAATCCATACTTTCGCATTTTTTTCTCGGCAAAGAAGAACCGGAAAATCGAAAAAATGTCTTTGTGCTTCAATTTTTATGTAGGTTTTAAATGTAAAATAAAAAAAATTGTGGGACGACCCCATTACTGAAAGTTGTAAGGGAGGTGTATAAATTAAGCACAAAACAACTAAGGCTTTAAAATCCCACATTAAGAAAAGCTTTAATAGAAACCTAACACGTGTTTATGCTTAACAAACGTTTATATACAAAAGCAGAACTCCACCAACCTTTCGGAGTATTTAATCTGCACATCTGCAAAAATTGCAATTGTAATGTAATCAGTAAGCTTCTATTATAGACTCTTACTTAAAAAGCACGTGTGGAAAAGCTTAAAACCAAATATGTTTAGTTCCACTTGGTATCTACATACTAAAAAGCGTGTAGAGTTTATATAATGTGAAGAACGTGCAGGTATCAAGCGAAATATTCATTTGCTCGTATGAAGGCAATTTTTAGGTATTTGTTTGCAAAATATTCACTCTTGAAGTGTCATGACCAAAAACAACGAACAAGGCCACCAATTCGTTTCAGCTTGCCCTTGATTCAAAGATTACCATCAATCTGTCGACCTTGCCCTTCGCCTTTAAGAGTTAACACCTCGAACCTCGAAATTGCCGATAATTAATTTTTCTTGTACACTGCAAGCCTAACGATCAGATTCGTCCACCCCGCACTCGGAATCGATAAGAGCAACAGTGCCGGGGGGTCACAAAGTGAGTCACATTAGAACCCTCTGAGGTCGCAGAGCTTTCCAGTGACTCATTTCCACGAGCTTTCGTTAACAGGCGTTGGTCGGTCGTGGGCCGCGATCGCTTAATTTATTTATCCAGTCCGGAAATTGTAAATTAATAATGAGCCCTATGGCAGAGTTTTTACGATTTATAGCGAAAAGGGTAAAGGAAAAGTTTCGTTTATGTTAAATCAATAAAGTTTCCTAATTTACTAATTTTGAGGGATTTTAATCATGATGTAGCTGTAATGTACACAGCTTTGTGGTATTGCAAAAGCTAAAGGTCGTTAACGGAAAATGATGCCTACACACTTTGTAATAAGTATATTTATTACTTCATCGAATCAAAATTAATCCAAAGTGGAATCTTCAAAAATATAACAAGCATTCATTAAAAAAGTTATCAACTCGCTTTAATACTTTGACATACCTGTATAGTTATTAACGTAATGACTGATATGCAACAAATAAGAATAACAGACGCGGTTGACTTGTTGTTATAACCAACCAAGGTTTTTTTTACTATTCCGCGCTATTAGAAGGGGTATGAAAGAATTTGAGCAAAATTTGAAAATCCATTAGTAATATTAGAAGAAGCAGCTGTTAATTTGCTACCCGAGATAACTAGAGACATATTATAAAGAATATGAAAGTTTCAACAAGTCATGCAAAAGGAAGCATATAATGGTTAATATAGTGAAGACGTATTGCTAGCATGCGTCAAGGAAAAATTTTGGATTTTTCTCTTACACATCCAAGGCCAACCCCTTTGTTCTTTTTTGACCTTTTTTTCGTCTCCGATTCAGCTGAATATAGGTATACTTACTGATTTAGACCTCCTGAATTTCGGAATGGTCTCAGTTGGTCGCTAGCTACAACGGTTCGCTCGGAAATTGTACTAATTTAGGCCGCCCGCAGTGCTAACCCATTTTAGAGCACATTTTTGAAATCTGCAGTTCAAAATACACCTGTAGACCTGTACGTCGATTTTGAGCTAAATCTATTTTTTGTCAAAAATCACAAAACATCGAAGGCTAACTAACCCCTTTGTTCTTTTTTGACCTTAAAATTTTTTCGTCTCCGATTCAGCTGAATACAAGTATACTTACTGATTTGGACCTCCTAAATTTCGGAATGGCCTCAGTTGGTCGCCAGCTACAACGGTTCGCTCGAAAAGTGTCCTTATTTAGGCCGCCCGCAGTTCTAGCTCATTTTAGAGCACATTTCTGAATTCTGCAGTTCAAAATACATCTGTACGTCGATTTTGAGTTAAATCTATATTTWGTCGATAATCACAAAACATCCAAGGCTAACCCCTTTGTTCTTTTTTGACCTTAAAATATTTTCGTCTCCGATTCAGCTGAATACAAGTATACTTACTGATTTGGACCTCCTGAATTTCGGAATGGCCTCAGTTGGTCGCTAGCTACAACGGTTCGCTCGGAAAGTGTCCTTATTTAGGCCGCCCGCAGTCCTAGCTCATTTTTGAGCACATTTTTGAAATCTGCAGTTCAAAATACATCTGTACGTCGATTTTGAGTTAAATCTATATTTTGTCGAAAATCACAAAACATCCAAGGCTAAACCCCTTTGTTCTTGTTTGACCTTAAAGTTTTTTCGTCTCCGATTCAGCTGAATACAAGTATACTTACTGATTTGGACCTCCTGAATTTCGGAATGGCCTCAGTTGGTCGCTAGCTACAACGGTTCGCTCGGAAAGTGTCCTTATTTAGGCCGCCCGCAGTCCTAGCTCATTTTTGAGCACATTTTTGAAATCTGCAGTTCAAAATACATCCAAGCTTAATAGCGATCCCCTAGGTGACACGATAGCCAGATTATCGGAACATTGTTTAAAATCTACTTATTTCTTATGGAACGATAATTTTTATGAACAAAAATCAGGTTGTGCAATGAGTTCACCTCTAAGTCCTGTAGTAACCAATTTGTTTATGGAAAATTTTGAACATGTAGCGATAAACAGTTTTCAGTTTAAACCAAAATGTTGGTATAGGTACGTAGATGACACTTTTGTTATTTGGCCCCATGGTATAGAAGAGTTGGGTAGGTTTCTAAATCATTTGAACAGTCAAAATCCCGACATAAAATTTACTACGGAATTAGAAAGCAATGGTAGTTTACCTTTCTTGGATGTCAAAATTTACAGAACAAACACTGGACAGTTAGGACACAAGGTTTACAGAAAACCAACACACACAGACAGATATTTACATGCCACATCTCACCACCCTCCTTCTCAAAAGAATAGTCTTATAAGGACGTTATTTGTTAGAGCACAAAGGATATATCATCTTAAATCAGCGCTAGTTAGAAATGGTTATAGTAGTATATAGTATAGTAAATTCTCAGCCAGGACAAAGTAAATTGAAGTTGAGTTTGCCTTATGTACAAGGCCTTTCGGAAAAATTAAACAGGATGCTTAGAAATTACGATATTTTAGTTGTTGATAGAACATATAATAATTTATATAAAATTTTAAGTTCTACTAAAGATAAAGTACATTTAGAGCGTGAAGGTGTTTACAAAATTACTTGTTCTTGCGGCAAGTGTTACATAGGTCAAACTAAAAGAAAAGTAGGTACGCGTTTGAAAGAACACATACGAGCTACTAGGTTGCAACAGATAGATAAATCTTCCGTAGCTGAACACTCATATTTGACTAAACACATGATTGACTTTGATAAAACAGAAATTTTACATAGAGGAAAATATTACCGCAAACGTCTAATAAAAGAAGCTATAGAAATTTGTAGGAATACTAATAATTTTAATAGGGATTGTGGAAATTATGAGTAAGGTGACATTTGGAAGGCTATTTTGTAGTTATCTTTTATCAAGTAGTTCGTGTATATCTAGTAGGTAGGTAGCTCCTTTTTCATCGTTAGGTTCTTTTTTATCAGGTTGGCACGTTGTTTCTATGACGTCTCGCATCCTTGGTGATTTGTTTATTTACTTTCAAAATTTTGTTTGAACTTGTGTCAGGCAAATTTTGAGGTTCTTCGTCTTTGACGAGGATTAAAGGTGTAATCGAAACGTCAGACTATTAACTGTTTGTCAGTGTTTTCAAGAGACAGCGATCTATGCGACAAAATATTATCTTATGAGCTTTTATGATGTTTTCGATTCCCTTGTAAACAGCAATTCCGAATTATCCACCCCACAAGATGGTTTGTAATAAAGTTTTATTACATTTCTTACAGTATATGAACGACGAAACTAAATACTATCGGCGAAATTAATTCTGTCATTTTTATTATCATTTTCAACCACCCGAATGGAATTTAAAAATAAACACAATAAGATCGCTAGGTAATGACATTAAATTTGTTGCCTTAATTGTTCAGGCATTCAATTTAAATGTAATTCTAAATAACCCCGAAAGTTCTATGGATGGCGTGCTTGTTACGTTTAGTTCAGCAGTCCTTTACACAACATAAAGTGGGAAACGTACTTAAAGTTTCATAAATGCCACCCGTCAACTTTGCTCGATATTGGATTGAGTCGTGAGCAAACCCATTTTCCCATCGCGTTAAGTTGTAGGCGATGACTGTATAAATAGAATTGTTAATACGCAAACCGAATAAAAAACTTATTCGCTTGGAACAAATGCTAATTAAGCTGACTGCGTGGGCTTTCTCTATTGTTAGGCACCGTTTATGCGTAAGTATTCAATTAATTCCTTACAAATTGCAGTGGTTGATTGATCAAGTTCACGCATTATTTATCACAAATTAGCGCGGATTTTGCATGGAAATATTATGAGCTAATGTCAAGCTATCAACTGTCACAATTATTTTTTTAAGCTATAAAAACAATGGAACTTATTAGAGGAAATGCAATCAAAACGATATTTAGCTATTGGTTGTGTTGGCGGTACAAAAAATGCACTTAGCGATAAAGTCACAATGGTGTTCTACGCATAGCTACTACAGATTTTTTTACAAAGAAGAAACGTATAGTATCAAGCAACGATCTATGAGACTGACTTATGCAGAGGGTTTTACAGCTTGATGGTCGGCCGTCGTAAACTATTGTATTGTAAATGAGGGTTTTTACAACCTTATGATCGGCCGTCCTAAACTATTAGGATTAGCAGCACGCTTCAAAGTTCCTAAATGGGCCGTATTTAAAAAAATCTTGTTGGCTAAAATTTTAACTTTTCCACTATAAATTTTTGAAATTTGTTAGTTGTGATAATTTAGCAATTTGCATGTCATAACGAATTTATACAAATTTAATATAAAAACATACAAATTAGTAAGTAGAAAATTATTTACATTTGTTAGAAAAAATTTACAATAGTGCACAATAAAATTTACACACGGTATCGATTATGTTCATTACAGTTTGTTAATAAGCACATTACAAGAGTCACAAACTAAAAAAAAATTATTCACTATCACTTTCACTGCTAAAATCACGATTAACTTCTATTATTAATTCTTGTACATGATTCGCTCTGTACCGATTTTCAATGCCCAGTACATGCCGCACTGAATTTCTCCATGCATCGACTCTTGTTATTTCAGCTTTCTGTCTAATTTTTAGCAGCATTTCATTGCTAGATTTTCCACCGGTGTTCCCTCGTCGAATTCTTTGTTTCGACTGCCCCCATATCATTTCAGTGGGGTTGAAAATGCATGATATGGGGGGGTAATCGTAGAATGGTGTGTCCAAATTCAGAAGCGAGAATGTCAATTTTAAATTTCTTCGAAAATTTTTTTGTGCCAAGCACTTCCAACAATTGTTTTTTTTGTGTAGTCCTCTTCGAAATATAAATCTTCTTTTCTTAAAAACTCTTGAATGGTTGCCTTATTAGTTATTGTATTTGGAATTTTATCCAGTTGCTCCGAATGGTAACCTGTCCATTACTATGACGCTGTTTGGTGGCAATTTGGGCAATAAAATGTTTTTGAACCAATTTTCAAACACTTCCGTATTCATATCAGAATGATAATCGGCGCTTGCTTCTTTTAAGTTTTTACATCATTACAAATATACAGGTAGAAACTACGTTTATGACCCTCCGGATTAAAAGAAAAATATAACCTGTGAAGAAACAGGACAGAGGACGATTGCACACCGCGATCAAATATTAGAAAGTATGGGATGCCGCATTGAAATTAGAATGTTTACCATTCATGGTTATAAAAATAGATACTACTCATTAAATTAGGAAAGAATACGATTTAGTCATACATTAAAAGCTATTAGATGAGAAATATTTGTAGTTCAAATAATAATGCCAAATAATGCTCATTGATTTATGTGTACGGAAAAAAAACTAAAAAAGCCTAAACACAATTTTTGGATACGGTCCACTCCGCTGCAAAACAGTGGAACGTGTCGAACCCGGCTGTTATTTACGACTGCTTCAGGTAATACTAGTAAACCATGGTGGGCGGTAATCGGCTGTTCGTATAATGAGTCTCATAGATCGTTACTTGATACTTTACCCTTTCATAGCTCCATTGGAAAGAAGTCTTGGCATAGTCCATTACAATATTCTATTAAATATAAATGAACTCAAGTGAAGGAAAAGCGAGGGAAATAATACTTGTCAACTTTTAATAACCTTTAAATGTACAGCAAGCGTACCACTGCCAGACATATGTTTGTATTTAAACTGTTTTAGCTCTGCTTTTCAATTTAGACCCTTCTAGATTGCGATTTAGCAGCGTAAGACTTACTATCAACAATCAATTTCTATTTGCTTCGTAAACGCGATGCCGTCATGATCTCCGTGGTTAAACAAAAATGTCAAGGAAATGCTCTTGCTATAATTGACTACGATTAACCGTTTCCTGCTATGTTGATTTATGAACGTCTATTGCGTGATTCATGTGGCCATTCGCCAAAACAAGCTTTCTGTTTATAAACGTAAAAGGTTTTGGTGGTACCGCACGCGTTTTGTGGGTTTATAATCGTGTTGGGCAAGGTAAAAGTTGACGACGTTTTTGGGAATTAACGTCGCTGTTATTGTTAAATATTTGCTCGCATGTCCGTGTTTGGTAAAACCAAGCCGTGTAATAAAGCGCTCGTTTCGTGGACATTTTAGGAGAGAAAAAACGCATACTCGATATACATGATAATAAAAACAGACATAATGCTTTTAACATTCCATCTAGACACCTGCTGGACAAGAATGAATAAAATCGTCGAGATCGCAAAGATAAAATTTGTTTTTTTTCAAACATATCCGACAATTGTAATTTTTGCTGTGGTCATCAAAGTGGTGTATTATACATATCATATTCCACTATCTATGATTTTCGTTTCTTTGCTTAAAATTAGATACAAATTTCTGAATGGATGAAAAACTGTGGGTTGCAAAGCGTTGCCTTTTTGAACTATATTCCCTGGGGAATTTCTTTTATTGTACAGAGCAATTAAAACAAAGGAAAATAGACAGATACGTACACAAGATACGTCTAAAAACTGTTAGGTTTAGGAAGAGGTGTGGGATGAGCTACAACAGAGAACTTCAGTATCAAACACGAGAAAGTAATAGAAGAAGCAAACGATGAAACAACTGAAGAAAAATTAATGGAAATGACATAATTACATAAACACGAACATGATATCCGATTAAACAATAAAGTAGTACGGTTGTTTTTCCTTATAAATTGCCGCTATTAAGTTATCATTTAAAAATGAAACCCTATCACGATGTAACCGTTCCAGGAGCAAATGAAGCTTCGGGAGTTTGGTAATCAAGCGAACTGATGTTTGTCCCCGATGTTACACGTATAAATCGCACCGCATTACACCGAAAAGCCACATTTAATGAATACCCAGTTAATCCCCTGGGCCGCGCATCGACAGCTCTGGAAGTAATTAATCCACGTTTGGAACTGCCGTGGCCCCGGGTGCACCACAAACTACGTTACCGGCGAACTTGGGACGCTTATGTTTGTGTTCCTAATGTAGCCGACAGCGCAACGATTGTTTGTTTTTGTCGTTCGTTATTTACACAACACGTGCGACAAGGTGGAAACCTGGGCACCCCCTGAGGGTTGGGAAAAACAGTCACGTCTGGCGGGTTAGGAGAACGATGAGACTAGACTCAATTTGCTTAGTTGGAATGGCGAAGCTCAAAGATACTTGAGGGAATATTGGTTAGTACTAAGTTTACCACGAAAAGAGGTGAAGATGTTTTGAAAGAAAATTTTGTTTATTCAGCACAACAATTGCTCGTTTATTTACAATGAAACCTTGGCTGTAAATAATCCTCTGTTTACCATAGACCCACCCATTACTTTATTACTTATCACTGTCGGTTTCTCCTTCAACGTCTTTACTGATAAAAGATCTGGGAATATTAGCGGCAGCATAAAAATCTTTCGCTTCCTTAACGTTTTTCACATCTAGTCGATTTTCTCCACTTCGGTCCGTGCAAAATCCATTACAATAGCGCTAAGATTCGGACGTTTATTATTTCTTCAGATACCCTTTTTGAGGTTGCTGCATATTGTGCCCATCTTGTCTGTGTGAATTATTTGAAGATTGACCTCTTTAACAACATCCTTCATGCAGCAACTGTTTTTTTTGTTATTTTTGCCAGAATTGCAATATTGTTATTTGTCATTAAGGCTATTCCTCTTAAAAGTTAAGCATCAATTGTGAGAGGTACAAGAATCTCTGGTTGACGTAGATAGGACGTAGGTAAAAATAAAATGAAACAGCCCTTGTTGAAACTATGATTGACAGGGCCCATAAACTCACCCATAAACAACACAAAAGGGATTAGTGCAACGGTCCGTTTACAAGTTTTATTCCAATAAACCGTAATGATAATCTGCTATAAGAGTCGATTTTTGTGTTTTGATATGAGATCGCACAAATTAACTGCTGCACATTTAAACATATGGTAACAAATTTGATAAAAAAAGAAATGTAAGTCGCCATCTCGTACTCACCAGCACAATTTGTGCGATTTTCTTACATTTCACTAACAGTGAAATATAAATGTCCATTTTTTTATAAAAGAGGAAAAATCTATTTTTTTTGAATTTACAGTCTCAGCAAAAGTTATAATTTGCAGCAAAATTATTAGTGTGTATATTGATGTTCGACACATATAACAAATCAATTATTTTATTGCTTGTGCTATCACTTCATGGGATCGGTTTTTTCGATTTGCGCTGCAAAATAAAATGTTTAATATTTTATATCGATATAGAAAAAACAAACTTGTACTTTCAAAATATAGTATGCAAATTAGAATGGTTATTATAATACCGTTAAACGAATGAACGGAAATTTAAATGTATTGCGAGTAGGGCCTGAGTAAAGATACGTAATTTATAGAAAAAGGATTGTTTTTGGTATGTATGCTACCTGAATATTATATTACAATGGACGGGAAAAACCCTCAAACAAGACCAGTTGATAAGGAATTAGATGGGTTTTTCCTATATTATGTGTACTTCCATCCCTATACCTATACCTACCCAGTTATAAAATTAGTTCTTATTCATGACTTCAACCCATTTTGTTTCACCTCTTTGGAGTGTTGTTGTCGACGCGTTTATACCGTTTGTGTTTTAGTGTTGTGTTTTTGGACTTCTGATTTTTATTTAGTTATAGTTAAATAGTTTACTGATTAGAGTGTAAGAAAGACAAGAAATTAGTGATTAGTGAAAGACATTAAAATGGGTTCCAACACAAGAAGATCGTTTCGCAAAAAAGCAAGTAGAAGAAAACTAATTAAAAAGTGGATCCACACTATGTAGTAAAATATCTGTAGCTGTGAAATTTAGAAAAATAAATTTCAATCAATTGGTTACCGATACGTTGTCAACGAAAAAAACCTCACTGAAATTCTTCCTAACATCTGCATAATACTTATTGTATTTATGGCTCGGCCTCAGTTTGTAAAGCTTTATTTATGACTGATGGCTTCGGATTTGGGGACCGGTGTCCATCTCGGTCGACTGGTGTGGCAGATAGATAACTTTCTTCGTTAGCGCTCATCGAATCGTAGTTATGATTTAATTTTTTTGCTACATTTTTAACAGAGTAAAACCAAACTTTAGAAATCGAATGGTGGAGGCATCCTTCCTGTTTTAATTGGATCAAATGTTTTGATTTTTAAATTAAACTTATTTAAATTAAATATATATATTTAACAACAAATTTGTTTAAATATTATCCTTATAAAACATAATATGTTTCTCTTCTTTCATTTAAAAAAAGAATTATCTAAAAATGTTCATAACTTTTGGAAATATTGTCTATCGAGTTTTACACTGAAAGTCCCATAAGAGAAAAACACGAAGAATAACCTTAATGACTTAATTCCTTCCTTTTTTTGTTGCTGTTGTAGGTTTTCTATTTTGTTGGTGTGAATGGTATTTTGCATTGCCCATGATAATTACCTAATTGCAGGTAAAAATGGAAGTAATGATTTCTGAGTTGAGAATACTGCAAATACAATAATTGAGCCTGACAAAGAACGAAAAGAYTGAAAACAACTTTCTTTACCGCTAAAAGGGACAAAAAAGTCAGTTATTACCATTTTTCCTTGGCTGGCGATAATCTTCGTCTACTTTGATCAATTTATTGCGAATCGGGTACCCTAAAGGTAAAAAAAACATGATTCCGTGAAAAATGCAGTATTTTTTTTCAAATTTACATTACAGAAGATGCTCGAAATGTTCCCCATTTACTTTCTGGCAGTAATGCAGCCTTGAGTAAAAGTTTTCTAATGTTCTTTATAGCGTATTTGGAGGTAATTTCTGAAATTATGCCTTGATTCGTCCTTTTAAATCTTCTGCATTATGTGGCCGATCAGCATAAATACGACTTTTCAGATACCCCCACGGGAAAAAATCAAGCGGCGTCAGATCAGGAGAACGTGCTGGGCATTCTATCGCTCCGCGCCTACCAATCCATCTATCTTGAAATATAGCATTCAAATATCCACGAACGTTGACTGCAAAATGAGTCAGTGCACCATCTTGCTGAAACCATATCTGTCCAGAAAAACGCGCAGTATTTTCACGATTAGAGAACAGGCGAATAAGTTCTGGTACACAGATAAAACTGTTTGTTTGGATTTGTAAAATCAATTTGTTTGACTTACATTTCTTTAAGTCCAACAAATTTATCTTCAAACAAACAAATTTTATTCGTCGGAAGAATATCAGTTTATTTGTAACTATATTACCATTTATTTGAGATCGAGCAGAACTTGCGAGTTCAAGTAACCTAGTAATTATTTGAGCGAAAAAATATTATTTTTCACGATCAAACAATTTATTCCAATGAGTTAGAATTTCAAATATTTAAATTAAATACTTGGAAGAATTATATCAACAAAAGTAAGTGCTTGTTTCTACTAAATATATCTTTCGTTAAATCAATATATCTTTTTGTATTCAACTATTTAAATGTTCAACTCAAACACACCTGTTGTTACAGCAAACAACATGTATTTAAACAGAATAAATGATGCTTTAATGCAACAATCTGTTTTTGGATACAAAGAAATAATTGCTTGAATTTGCGCGCGCCACTAGCAAAGTGGAAGTTTGGGGTTCCGCTTCTTTAGCCATGGTTGGACACTGGACAGAATTTATCAAGGTAAATCGGGAAAAGCCGCCGTTATTTCTTTCTTATTATTGTCAGTTTATTTCATTAAATTGTGAAACAAAAGAGGAAGATAGTCACAGATTTTAAAAGTAAGTATGAAGCCTAAATAAAGTATTTGCTTAATATGATGTGAAAAATAAGGCATTCAAACAAGCACATGATCGTTAACGCAAGCTCTGTTACAAAATGACCATCTATGATTCGTAAGGATGTTAATTACGGCGTTGTTTCTCTACATCTTGAAGTAGGTATATGTTAGTAAAGTTTGCTCAATGAAGTACCCTATTTGTACCAAACTACTATTACAAATAATGCGTTATTTATTCAGTATATTTGTAGTACTAAAATGGAACACATTTATCACGTTATAGAAACCAGTAGATTTGTGATTGTCCTTTAAATTAAAATAAATATCATACTTTCCGTCTGCATTATATTCGTACATATAAGTAGCAAAATTTACCTTGTCAATGGACTTGTCTAGGTTAGGCTGATTTAAATCAGATGTTTTTTTACTAAACCAATTTCAGTTTTGCGGAAATGAATTGAGTGACATATTGCATTTTTAATTACAAGTAACAAATTTTATACGCTCTATAAAAAACAGGAAGCCACAGGAATACACTTGCATAAAATACCTAGGCATATCGAAGTGGGTTAATCACAATGTATTTCTTTAACTTAAAAACAATTTATTTATATGTATAAAGGGTTTGCTTGAATGCAATATTTACACAATCTAATTAAAAAATATATATTTCATTAAAATTCACATGCAGTTTTCTGCAATAACAGAGATAATGAATTGAGCATATGAATTCTTTCAATCAAACAATTGTTTGATTCCAGGAAATAGCGGTTTCATTGGACTAAATCAGTGATATCTTTACTGCAAAGAAATATTTATTTGGTATGCAGAGAATCACTTACCTTTTCAGTTAAATTTAATCATATGTTTATTCCAAACATCTTCATGGTTTAATGAAACAAATACTTTGTTCTATAAAGGAAATGAGTATTCTTGATTCAATAGTTTCAAAAGTTAATTTAAAGCTTTGTATATATTATGTTAAACAAATGTTATTTTAGCTGTTTCAAGAATTTTTTGTTTGAAACAAACAAATCATTTACTTCGCCATATACAAACAAATAATTTGTTTGCCATAAATATATTTTTTCTTCCAAACATATTGTTCTCTCTGTGTATAATGTGTTCCCGCAAGAGCTGTAAATACTTGACCACATTCAAATTTCCGTCGATGAAAAAAGGCTTAATAATGTGCTCATCAATCATACCACACCATACTTTCTGAGGGTGTTTTGTGTGAACTTGTTCCATCCAATGTGGATTTATCTCCAGCCGATATCTGCAATTATGTCTATTCACATTACCATTGAGGCAAAAAGTCACTTCATCATAAAACATAATCCAATTTAAGATGTTTCTATCGTCATCTATCATGTTCATAGCAGTTTCGCAAAATTCTATCCTACGATCGAAATCATCTTCGTTCAGTTTTTGTAATAAGTGAGTTCTGTATGGATGAAACTTCTCTGTTTTCAAAATTTTCTGAACAGATCTTCTACTAATATGATGAGTGAGAGTACCTAACACTTGGGATTCTCTTGCGCAGATGTGCAATAAAATAATAAAAGGACATTCAAGCTACTTTCCTCACTCGTAGCAACCTTTCGACGTCCTGGTTTTTGACGATTTTTAACACCGCCGGTTTCGTCAAAACGTTGCAATGATTTAATAACTGTTGATCTGGTGATTGGTTCACGATCTTCATGAATTGCATTATAGAGTGCAACTACTTCCGAATAACTTCACCTTCTATCTCCATAACGAACATAGTTTTTATCCCAAAATTTTTTGCAAGACCCAAGTTTGTTATCACACTTTTCTCAACTCAGGAGCAATAAACTGTCCAAGTGTGATACATTTTTGAAATCAGGAAAAATATCGTTTTCAATGATCTCGGAAGCGAGAGCTGACACGAAGTTGAAAAATTTCAGAAAATTCATTTTAAACCCATGCACAATTTCAGAAAAATCGGTCGAACATCGGTCTTTATACGTTAAATTTAAATTTCATCAAAAAATTTGGCCTAAAATATAAACAAAGTATCATCATGAAACAATTCTAACAAGAGGTCAAAAAGCTGAAAAATATTTTACTGTTCAGCCAAACGATACTAAAATGATTGTAAGTAGGTACTGGTTTGTCTAAACTCATATTTGGAAGAATCAATATTTTTGTTGGCATCTGATTTCGTCTTAAAGTGAACGACACAGTTTTATACAATGGCGCATGATGAACCTTGATCAGTTGAGAGGCCAATATTATCCGTCTCCGCTTCAAAAAATTGAAAGTTACGCCCCGCTTTAAATAATTGATCTAAAACTGATATCATTAGATACAAACACCCCATCGTATGGTTTCGAAAATGGTACGATGTAAACCTCGTTATTACAAGATCACTCCACTCACTTCTGAAGGTACTCGAAAGTGCCTCGACATTTCAGAATCGTTTAGAAAGTATTCCCAACAGTAGCATTTGTCCTGATTGCATAATTCTCTGTGCATCCACAATGCTCTGTTTTAAATTTCAAATGCTAGTGAACGTGGATCCAATCGCATTTCGCAAAACTAGACCAGTTCCGACAATTGCTTTTCGCATAAGTAATGTTTTTAGGAGTCGAAGAAATCTGAACAAAAACAGCCACGCGTCTTGGATGGGTATGTGAAATCCTGCGGTGATGCAATGGAATGACTTTTACAAGATTATGTAATAAATTATGCTGCTGTAAATCGATTCATTTGACTGAGTACTTTATAATTTTTGCGGCTTGGTTAATAACAATATGCTTATGAAATTATTTAAGCAATCAGAAAAACCGTCACTTTAGGATGGAGCTCGATCTTCTCCGCTAACGTATCTCAATGAAGCCTAGTTTTAATTTTGTTGTTGTGTAGCACAGTGCAATTTTGTCGAGCAGGAGAAAGATTAAGGAATTTATATTAAGGCGACTTTTTCATAGTTGCTACCTTTAAGAAATAATGATATACTGAGAGTCAATAAAGAAAAGCATAAAACCTAAAGTAGAATTCGAGAAAAGAAAACGGTGAATTAGAAAATTTTATTACGGAACGTATTTATAATAGAAACACGAATGAAATTTAATAACTGCAGTGCAAGACCAACCTTTGCGTATTATTGACATTTTCGTCCAAATACATCGTTACCTATGTAAACGTATTAAAATCTGTGCAACTTAAATCAAGATTCTCTGTTCCATATGGATGTAGGAGAATTATAAACAGCACGCGCACCTGTCGATGTTTAACACCGATTTATTATATGCTTGATTTACTTACAATATAAATTTTGAGGATTTACACAAATTATTCGAAAATCTGATTATTATTATATTTTCTTTAACATGTCACTTTTTGCATCATCGTTTAGCTTATTATATAGGTTACTGCAGTTTTATTGTATGTGAAATATATATCGACATTCATTGTGTATCATTCATATTGTTCACACGTATTAAGCATTTGTTGTATTACAATAAAAAAGTATTATTCCACTTTTTATTTGATTTTTTACATAACACAAGATCTTTGTAACATCACATTCGAAAGCATTTAACTAAGATAATTGATTTTCAGTAGTCTAAGCTACGTTTATTATCAACTTTTCATCAATTTTATGTAAGTGTTTTATCTAGGATAGCTAGTTTTGGAAGTATAATATTTATATACTATAAAATGTGAGTTAATGGCAAATAATATGGTGTTTCTATTTGAAGATATCAAGTTTTCCACACATTAAATTCATCAAGAATTGGTAAGTTGGTATAACAATTTTTAAAATGGATTTGCAAGATGCTGGTGGTCAGGAAAATTAGGCAAATTCATTCTAAAAGTAAATGCAGTAACCGCAAGTAAAAAAATGGCACGAATGCTGTCCCAAAGTCAATTCAGAGGATTGTGAATAAAGGTCTTTCACAATGATCGGTTCTATCGCCTATTTTTTTGAACCTTTACATAAGTGGCTTTCCAGTAACTCAATCGAGAAAATTTGTGTAAGCAGACGACATGGCACTTTCTGTACTTGAACAAAACCTTTCAAGAGGCATCAAGATTATGAATTGTTATTTCAAAGCTTGGCGCTTATGCTCTAATCCATTGAAGATAGAAGTAACCTGTTTTCATCTCAACGATCATCAAAATTAAAAACAATTTCAAGTTATGTCAAATAATATGATGTTCAAACATAGTTTCTCGCCAAAATTCCTTGGAGTGCTTCCCTGGCTGGAAAATAATCATCACACAGGAAAAATTGACACTCAACTAAGTACTGATGCGACTAATTACTGGAACAGTTAAGTCAACTCCATTACCTTGGCTTCCCATTCTTTCAAACATTGCTCCTCCGGAGATTCGCAGACACTTTGCTACATATACAGTTTGACAAAACTATTAATCAGCTCCTAATGAGTTTCTGATTTCCCGGGATCTGCAGAGCTACCTACAACTCGCCTAACTTCCAGAAAACCTCTGTGGATAGAAGATTTCCTTCGTGCTCCTTACACCATTGAAGATGGATGGTGTTCTGTTTGGCAACTTAAGAAACATGATATATTCAATCAGCATCTTATAGACGATCCTACGGAAGAGGTAGCAGGAACTGACCTGCCAAGAAGGTCTAGGATCACTCTGAATCGCCTTCGCACTGGTCATGGGAAATGCAAGTTTTTTTTTTAATAAATGGGATTCATCTATCAACCCTTCTGGTGAATGTGGAGATCCCCTCCAAACAATTGGACATATGGTCGACAGATGCCCCCGTACAGCATGGCCTGGTGGTTTTGCGTCTATCCATTGTGTTGATGAAGGTGTTAAAGACTGGCTTAAGACAATAGAGATCTGATTGGAGTTTTCTGCAGTTTTCGTCAATACTCTATCCAGAATAAATACATACATGTAGGTATCTATTCTGGGTAGACCGCAAATGCGAGATCTCTTATCGTTGCATGAAAAGATTTTTTTCTTTCAAGGCTCTAATAAAAGTCAGTTATAACAGTACTGTGTAATGTATTAATGATTTTAATAAGAATATATATACTACAAAGATATCCTACCCGTTACCCAAAAAGTTGTTTTAATTTGCTACGATGCCTCTGCCTGTTAATCTACAAACTATTTATAAATAAACACCGGCATGTGTAAAGGCATTCCAATCGCGTCTAGCACCCAACTAATGCCCAGAGGCACCCATAAACATATCGTTCCCCTACTAGACCACTGCCTTACCGAATTCCACGTTGGTGTAGGTCGAAAATCGGCAAATGCAAACTTAATCAACGAGTATACGGTCGCCATAAAGGAAATAAAACAAGCGATTTATAGCGGAGAATGTAATACCTTCCGAACATTGTTTGCTAATCAATGGGCTCGTTAAACGGTAATTGGAAAGGCGTGCTTATTAGAACCCGGCGGTCCGACATTGCCCTGCAGTTATTCGGTGGCTTAATCGAAATGTAATTGTGAAAAAAAAACAGTGCGGTGGTCACTTTGAACTTGTCGGATTGTTTTGGATGTTACCTTTGCTGCGGGCAGTAATTTTAAACGTAATTGAATCAAACGCTCGATCAGCCGTGAGGCGAACGTTAAAAAATAATGAATTATCACAGGGTGTTAACAATGGTCGAAGTCATAAATTTCAGTAGGTGTACTTTTGTCATGCTTCTATATTCTTAATAGGTAATAATATTTATTCATCTGCTTTCAGCGTCCATAATATATGATAATATTTTCTCGGAAAGATCGCTGTCTCTTGAAAACACTGACAAAAAGTTATAAGTCTGACGTTTCGATCACACCTGTAATCTTTGTCAAAGACGAAGAACCTCAAAAATTTGCCTGACTCAAGTTCAAACGAAATTTTTAAAGTAAATAAACAAGTCACTAAGGAAGCGAGACGTCATAGAAACAACGTGTTAACCTGATAAAAAAGAATCTAACGACGAAAAAGGAACTACCTGCCTACTAGATATACACGAATTACTTGGAAAAAAATAAAATAACTACAAAATAGCCTTTCAAATATCACCTAACTTTTATCAGACGTTTGTGATAATATTTTTCTCTATGTAAAATTTTCGTTTTATCAAAGTCAATCATGTGTTTAGTCAAATATCAAATATATGTTGCTGCCTAGTAGCACGTATGTGTTCTTTCAAACGCGTACTTACTTTTCTATGTAATATTTGCCGCAAGAACATGTAATTTTGTAAACACCTTCACTCTCTAAATGTACTTTATCTTTAGCAGAACTTAAAATTTTATCTAAATTATAATATGTACTATCAACAACTAAAATATCTTGCTTTCTAAGTATTCTCTTAAATTTTTTCGAAAGGCTTTGTACATAAGGCAAACTCAACTTCAATTTACTTTGTCCTGGCTGAGAATTTACTTGATTTGGATGAGCACTTTTATTAAAAACTGACCAAATATTCTTATTGCTATAACCATTTCTCACTAGCGCTGATTTAAGATGATGTATTTCTTTTTGTAAAGAACTTTCGTCTGATATCCTTTGTGCTCTAACAAATAACGTCCTTATAAGACTATTCTTTTGAGAGGGAGGGTGGTGAGATGTGGCATGTAAATATCTGTCTGTGTGTGTTGGTTTTCTGTAAACCTTGTGTCCTAACTGTCCAGTATTTATTTTGTAAATTTGTGCATCCAAGAAAGGTAAACTACCATTGATTTCTAATTCCATAGTAAATTTTATGTCAGAATTTTGACTGTTCAAATGATTTAGAAATCTACCCAACTCATCTATATCGTGGGGTTAAATAACAAAAGTGTCATCTACGTACCTACACCAACATTTTGGCTTAAACTGAAAACTGTTTATCGCTACCTGTTCAAAATTTTCCATAAGGAAATTCGCTACTACAGGACTTACGAGGTGAACCCATTGCACAACCCGATTTTTGTTCATAAAAATTATCGTTCCATAAGAAATAAGTAGATTTTAAACAATGTTCAGATAATCTGGCTATCGTTTCACCTAGTGGATCGCTATTAAGCTTGGATTTGATGATGTCTATCGTTTCAGGAATGGGTACTTTCGTAAATAAATAGACCACGTCAAAACTAACTAAAGTATCGCCTTCTGAAATACTTAAACCTTTTATAATTTGAATAAAGTCTGAAGAATTTTTGATGAAGCTACTGATTTTTCCTACATAAGGTTTTAAATAGGTAGCACAAAATTTTGCCAATCTGTAACAAGGACTGCCAATCATATTGACTATGGATCTTAACGGGACATTGGTTTTATGGATTTTTGGCAAACCATACAACTTTGGTACCTTGCAATCGGAAACAGTTAAAAGAGACTTCTCCTCATTCGAAAGATTTGAACTTTTGATAAGATCATTAGTAATTTTGGAAATTTTTGAGGTAGGATCTCGGGACAATTTTTGATATGTTTCCTCATCTAACAACTCCCTAACTTCATTCTCATAATCTGTTCTATCTAAAATTACTGTGGCTGAACCTTTATCTGCTCTAGTGATTATAATTATCTGTATTCAAATCCTTAAGAGCCTTCATTTCCTCAGATGTCACATTAGGTTTGGGCGTACGTGCATTTCTAATTATTATTATCATACAAGGTTAAAATGTCACATTTTATATAAGTGTCAAAATATCACAGCCAGCTAGTGAGACTCAACAGAAAGAGATCAATTTTTGTAAGAAAAAAAATCATACTTTTATGTAATACACTTTGTAAGAAAATATTATCTTTTCACAGGTAAGTAGCAATTATCCGTTCACTTTAATTTCTCTAATTGTTTGTAACAGGCCATTCATTAATACTTCGTTGGAATTACCTAAGTTACAATAGGACAGAATGAAAAAAAGCTAAGTTGAAACACTATCTCCTGTAACTTTAAACACACAAGAGTAAGAACAAAGATATTGTGCAGCCAGTTAACCATCTAAGCGACCTGATTTCAGTCAATACTATAGTCTCAACCATCGTAGCAGGACTCTTGATCAGTACATAATTCCACCGCGCTCTCATTAACGAAACAAAGAAATGCAAGAAACTTTTTAATTATCCCGGAGCAAGCACTTAAGTTCTTGTGCTCTCTGTCCTGCGTCACAGCTTAAAGAATCCTCTTTTTAACCGGAAAATAAAATAAATTTAATTGCTCCGCGAAACAATGCCCGGCGCTACTTTCACTCAGTTTTTTTTCCTCCTACAACAGAAAGCAGGTGGCAGAACTTTTTGCACACCGAACCAGCTTGTGACCGTATTTATCCAGATTTTCTCGGATTCCCCGTCGCATTTTCCTTTCGGGAGCACGTTCGGGGTCAGGTACAATCCTCCAGGTGTGAAATTACCTGGCCGTGTCGTTTGCGCAACGCACACCTTCATCGGCGGTTGTTTACGTCCAGGTGTATCTCCGGTGTTTTGGCGCGGCTCATTATTCAAGAAAGTCCGCTTATTAATATTTCCGCGAGGCTATACGCGCGGTTTCGACTGCATTGTCGGCAATGGCCAACATTCTGCACGCGAACAATGCAACAATAAATACGTATCCGTGTCGATCCGTATCTCGCTCCGCTTATTGACATGGAAAATTGAATACAAAAGAGCAATTTCGTGCCAAAAGCGCAGGGACAACTGCGTGCATAACTGTACGGCGTGCCCGTGATAATAAATAATTGGTATAATAAGATGTCAACGAGTACGACTTCGCGACGACGAGCATTGCTTTAATAACAAAGGAAGTTGGCCTAGACCTGCCTTCCTTTGGGCACGTGCGAATATCGATACTGACGAGTAAATATGTAACCAATCTAACTCATGACGGGACTTTTCCTCCTTGAACAATTGAGGGTTTTTTCGGAAAAACATCATGTAAGAACCCAAAATTTAAATTAATAAAAATAGGCAAATCTGTCACTTCATGTGGCCATTACTCCGAACAAGAAGTATGTCTTACTGGAATGTTAAAGAAAACAGCAGGCCAGCAAGGGCTAGGGCAAGAGGCAAGGGCTGTAAAAGAAATGGGACACTCGGGCATAGAGTGTGCTAGAGATTATCCTCGTGCTCTGTGTATAAGTGTGTGTGATGTAGTGCCCAATGATAGTGGTGTATCCACGTGAGCATTATGGATAAGTTGCATTACCTGTGTGACAGGTATTTATAGAGATATGTATATGCTTATTATTGAAAGGGGTACTATGTGTATTGGCCATTATTGTAAATGTGTGGGCGCAGCACTAATTAGTATTCCGGTGGCAGTGGCCACGAGACCTTCTGAGTCTATGCAGCTGCGGTGGTTTACGGCAGTTCCTCCACCCTATAGCTATAGGAGTCCTGGACGACGTGGCTTCGACCATCCCGTCCGTGACCTGCTGCTAGCGGCAGTATCCTGGCCAATGTGCCAGGAGTTCGTCGCAGAAGGAACAGAAACCTCTGTACACCGTTATTCCATCAGGAGTTTTAGGTGGGTCCGTACATTCGGCCAATGTACGGAATGCCTGGTTGAAAGACTGGGGCCTAAGGGTGGAAATCCCTGCTAATCATATGTTATAGGTTGCCGGCCTACGTGTGCTTCATCCGCTTCCAGAGGGCCAGCGCCAGGATGGAGGGCGTAAGTTAACTATCCATCCCTGTGCGATTATCTCGCTAATGCGTGATTTATTTGTATTTCCATGTTGCGTTTTGATTGGCTGCCCGACTGGTCTAATTAAACGTGTCAGGCTTGTCCGTCACTCAGAGTCGTAAGAAAGGGCGTGAATGTGATATAAGAATAATATACAAATCCTTTAACACTAAGCAATAGCGACTAACATACGCCGATCTCTATTTTGGATGCTTTAATCATTTGTTCAATTTTAGCAAAATGCTACTACTGCTGCCATGTTTTAGAGAAGCGGTGTCTCTATCACATATACGGCTAAAATACTCATTAAAATAAAGCCTATTCTGCCGAAAACCTCATATGTCCAGGGCATTTCCTGTAAGAACATCATAAGTCCACAACTGATGACAGTTTTCCCAGAAATATTTGCAGTAATGCATTAGTAGTGCTGTTTTGTTAAATGCAATCGATGTACCAAGCAGATCTTCAAACGAAATTAAACTTGTGGATTGGCCGAGAAAGAAGCAAAACAGGGACCAACTGATTAAAGAAGCTAATGTAAAGAGTTTGGGACATCTCAACCATAGGGGTAATGCAGTACCAGCTAGAGCAATGGGAGATGACTGCAGGTACAGCTTCAAAATATCTAAGCATGTAAATAAGTGGTTTCTTTTTTTGTAGACGTAAGTGATTTAAATGTTTTCAAGCAGTATCTGCAGAAGATAGAAATCGAAGTTTTTTTTCAATTTAACAATATGCATGACCAAAACGAACAAAATGGGCACTCATAAAAATTAATCAAATACAAAGATGTCTCGCTCATACTGGTGACAACAATAGGCCACATTGTGCATCATACGCTTATAAAATAGGTTGCTCTGGTACAGAAAAAAACATGTATAAAAGCTTTTGCAAGCATTCGCGGTATAACTTTACCACGAATAAAGCGGATTCAGTAGTAGAAGGAATGTTCTGCTAGAGATATGAGAGGCAAGCATTAAAATCAAGCTAGAATTTATAGTGAAGAAGTTATTACACTAATAATACCTCACATTTTGATGTTTAACCTGCATTATTCCAGGCGCAAAAACCCTGAACAACGTTACCTGCTTGCCGATTTAACGGAAAAAGATATGCACCAAGCTTTCGTTCAGAGGTATTTTTTAACATACCCTACAAAATCTATTGGCATGTACTTCACACAAAATTTAACGTTAAATTTGGATATCCCCGTTTAGATACTTGGGCAGAATGTGACCGATTTCAACATTTTCTTAGTAATCCAGACAGTGATGAGGAGAAAACTGCAAAAACCTCAGAAAAGGAACTTCACCTGAGCAAAGCGTAAGCATTCCATAGCAAGAAACGCTCATATAAGGTACAGGCAAAATTTGGCATTACCACACATATCTTCAAATCAAACTATGGTATTACGTGTTTGGAATTCACAATTTATGTTCAAAAGCAGCAACGATGTACACAAGACGAAGCAAAAAAGGGTGGAAATGATGTTGTGTCTATGCTACTTCATTACATTAACTATAATAAGATGTCCAGAAATTTAATACCAATCAGTGATGAGTGCCACGGTCAAAATAAGAACTATACAATATTGCGTTTTCTTTATGCACTGGTGCATAGATTTAACTTATTTGACACCATAACTTATCTATTTCCAGTCAGGGGTCACTAATATTTACCGAATGACCGGGATTTCTCGCTTATTGAGAAAAAGAAACGAAATACAGAACGGGCCGAAATTCCAGACGACTGGGATAAAACTATACTAAAGGCAAGGGTGAAACCTTCTCCTTTTCATCTCATTAAACTTACTGGCTTTATGACTTTTGTATAAAAACAGCATTGACAAATACTTTTTTAAAAACTCTAAACCTGCCATCAATATCAAAAGTGTTCGAATGGTCCGCACGGAGAAAAATGTTCCATGTGTTTTTTTAAGACAGAGCTACAATGGCTGATGGCGTTCATCTTTCAGGCAAAATACGCCTTTACAAGGAAGTTTCTCTAAAAAGCCTGTATAATGGTCCAGTGCCAACTCAGAAAGCCAAACTTGATAATGTAGAAAGCCTTCTAAGCCTCTTGCACAACGATAATAATAAGAAGTTTTATGATGAAGACTTAAAAATGAAGCAAAAACGTTTTGGTCATCAAATGGAGCCAAATGTAACCAGTGACTGTGAGGATTAAGTTACTATACTAACTGTAAAATTTTGAACTATTTTTGAGTAAAGTTATGTTAATTTAGAATTTCTTATAAAAGCATCATATTATGTCCAACTTAGTGCAGGGACCCGAACCCGAACCCACCACCTCGCCGAAGGAACAACCCGGTACAAGTAGTAATCTTGTCGTATCCAGCTGGAGCAGGTACATTGCCCATTCTTTCAACATTTCCCGAGTTTTATCGTTCAAATTTTACACCGCCACACTTCGCCCCGACGTCGTTTAAATCCCAACGGAAACACGGAGTTCATCGCTTGGAAAGCAAATAGTACCAACTAAGCTTGTCCAAACAGATCTTAAGTTCAATTCCGTATGCAATAAAACCGCTTTACGACGTTTTGTTTTCCTAATCTCTTTATTTTTGTGCCGGCGTGCGGTTTTGTAAACACTAACGACTCGGAAAGAGCAGCTAGAGATAAAACGGGGCATATGTGATAACAGCGACGAGATCCTTCCGCGTTTTTGTTGTGCTCCATGTACGGTACCTAATAAGAGGGCAAGGCCTCAGCGTTAAATGTACGGGCACGCTACGAATTGTTTGTATAACCAGGTGGAACACAACGTAGGCTTACGTAGAATTAGATTCAAAAGCAATGGGTAGCTGCGTAAGTTTTTAGTAATTTTTAAAGCCGTGAAGTAACCTAGGTTATAAAATTGGGATCAAGTATTGTATTCCCAGTTTCCTAAGGTTATATGGCCTTAGTAAAAGATTCTAACTCCAATAATGAGGAATTACTTAACACTTGAGGTCCCTTTAGCAGATGTCGAAAGAGAGGAGCTCATAAATTGTTTCCGCATGGAGAATCATTTTATGATCATTCTCAATCACTATAATAAAAATGTTTTCAAAACTTCACTGTCACTGTCTGAAACAGAATTTAAATCAATGACCAAACTGTTCACACTTCGAGACAGATCACAGGCAATAACCAAATTTATATTTTACTAAGTTATAATCACCCAGAATATATAACAAGCTATCATGATAATAATCTCAAAACAATCCTCTTTTTAAATCTTATGTTAACTTTTTCACTCTTTTTTTTATTTTTTAAATAATCTTTATTTCGATTTTATGCATTACTTTAACGACAATGTATATGTACATACGATTGATATGTCAGATAAGACAGTTTTACATTAAATACAAACAGTGCCCTACAGTGACTGATATTTTAGAATAGACCCAGCTACTCGCAAGAAGTCCAAATAACGTATATGTAACATAAGTTTTGAGACAAAAATCAAATTAACACAATTTGTTTAAAATTTCAACGTTACTTAAACTGTGTAAACTATTAACGATAAACATCATTTCTTAACGATAAAAATATTTTATAATGCAGCTAGCGACCCATGGTCTTTAATCCGCCGCATTCTTGTTCGTAAGTGTTTCATAAGTGATTGAATGATAGCAACATCGATTTGCTGAATCTTTTGGAAAATTTCTCCTCCTCGATTGTTCTTCATTTTTTACCTCCCATCCATTATCATAAACTTTCCTGCTTAATAAGGCCCAAAATTCTTCGATGGGGCGTGCTTGTGATTATCTATTTTGGGTACAAATGGGATGTTATTGGCTTCCAACCAATCTCTAGTTTGCCTGGCATAGTGACAAGATGCTAGATCAGGCCAGAACATGATTTTATCATTATTGTGATGATGGCCGAAGAAATGGCGCACCATACCAGAATTTTGTCTTCAAATGTGGCTTTTCTTTTAAATTTTACATTATCCGGAGCAGCATGGAAATCCTCGGTATAGAATACATGATTCCCCTTTATCTCAGAGTTTGATAACGTAAAATATTTTTCATCGTCCAAAATAATGATTCTGTCATTTACAATGTGTTGACGCTTTAATGCTCGAGAGCACCGTGGAATTTGTTGAACTGCACAGGTGCCACAGATAAAACTGTTTGTTTGTATTTATAAAATCAATTTGTTTGACTTATATTTCTTTAGGCCCAACAAATTTATCTTCAAACAAACAAATTTTATTTGTAAGAAGAATATCAGTTTGTTTGTAACTACCATATATTACCATTTATTTGAGATCGAACAGAACTTGCGAGTTCAAGTAACCTAATAATTGTTTGAGCGAATAAAATATTATTTTTCACGGTCAAACAATTTATTCCAATGAGTTAAAATTTCAAATATTTAAATTAAATGCTTTGACGAATTATATCAACAAATGTAAATGCTTGTTTCCAATAAATATTTCTTTCGTTAAATCAGTGTTTCTTTTTGTTATTCAACTATTTAAATGTTAAACTCAAACACACCTGTTGTTACAGCAAACAACATGTATTTAAACAGAATAAATGATGCTTTAATGCAACAATCTGTTTTTGGATACAAAGAAATAATTGCTGGAATTTGCGCGTGCCACTAGCATAGTGGAAGTTTGGGGTTCCGCTTCTTTAGCCATGGTTGGACACTGGACAGAATGTATCAAGGTAAATAGGGAAAAGCCGCCGTTATTTGTTTCTTATTATTGTCAGTTTATTTCATTAAATTGGTTTGAAGGCTTCCGTGGTTGTTGTCGATGACATGTTGTTTTCCGGGCTGGTTCCCACGTTGGTTATTAGACCTTGACGTTTCGACACTCATGTCGGTGTCTTCCTCAGAAGTTTCAGAGCTACTTCTGAGGAAGACACCGACATGAGTGTCGAAACGTCAAGGTCTAATAACCAACGTAGGAACCAGCCCGGAAAACAACATGTCATTTCATTAAATTGTAAACAAAAGAGGAAGATTGCCACAGATTTTAAATTTAAGTATGAAGCCTAAATAAAGTATTTGCTTAATATGATGTGAAGAATAAGGCATTCAAACAAGCACATGATCGWTAACGCAAGCTCTGTTACAAAATGACCATCTATGATTCGTAAGGATGTTAATTACGGCGTTGTTTCTCTACATCTTGAAGTAGGTATATGTTAGTAAAGTCTGCTCAATGAAGTGCCCTATTTGTACCAAACTGCTATTACAAGTAATGCGTTATTTATTCAGTATATTTGTAATACTAAAATGGAACACATTTATCACTCTATAGAAACCAGTAGATTTGTGATTGTTCTTTAAATTAAAATAAATATCATATTTTCCGTCTGCATTATATTCGTACATATAAGTAGCAACATTTACCTTGTCAATGGACTTGTCTAGGTTAGGCTGATTTAAATCAGATGTTTTTTACTAAACCAATTACAGTTTTGCGGAAATGAATTGAGTGACGTATTGCATTTTTAATTACAAGAAACAACTTTTATATGCTCTATAAAAAAACAGGAAGCCACAGGAATACACTTGCATAAAATACATTGACATATCGAAGTGGGTTAATCAAAATTTATTTTTTTAACTTAAATACAATTTATTTATATGTTTAAAGGGCTTGTTTGAATGCAATATTTATACAATCTAATTAAAAAATATATATTTCATTAAAATTCACATGCAGTTTGCTGCAATAACAGAGATAATGAATTGAGCATAATGAATTTTTTCAATCAAACAATTGTTTGATTCCACGAAATAGCTGTTTCATTAGACTAAATCAGTGATATCTTTACTGCAAAGAAATATTTATTTGGTATGCAGAGAATCACTTACCTCTTCTCTGATTCCAAACAAATATTTGTTTCAGTCAAATTTAATCATATGTTTATTCCAAACATCTTCATGGTTTAGTGAAACAAATACTTTGTTCTACAAAGAAAATGATCATTTTTGATTCAATAGTTTCAAAAGTTAATTAAAACCTTTGTATATATTATGTTAAATAAATGTTATTTTATCCGCTTCAAGAATTTTGAGGGTTTGAAACAAACAAATCATTTACTTCGCCATATACAAATAAATAATTTGTTTGCCGTAAATATATTTTTTTTCTTCCAAACAAATTGTTCTCTCTGTGTGTATATTTTGGGAATTTTCTTCTTTTTCTGAATAACATTCCACTTCTCTTAATTTCCCGATGTACAGTCATGTGTGAAGCTCCATAGCGCCTTCCTAGTCTTCGTGTAGATGCACCAACTTTTTATTTTGCACTTTCTCTCAATCTATGTGCTCTGATATCAGACAGAAACCAAGACCTTCTGCTTTTTGGCAGGTTTACACAAGGTATTCCTTCGTCACATTCCTTAATTGTTCGGTAAATAGCTGCACGGGAAATATTTCGTCCTTGAAATATGTTTACAATATTCGCGTTCTGCAATTGGCCAACTAAATTATAGATACTTTTTCGGATTTCGATTTTATACGCCATGTCACAAGAGTTTCTCGATGACATCTGTGAATATTTATGATTACAAGGCTTATTCGAACAAATGCTAGGCAATGGTAACTGAATGTTCTGGATATGATGAAAATTAGCTAAGAAATTTGTTTCAAAACTTACATTACATTCGTTATGTTATAACTTTTGGTCGAAATTTCATCGTTTCGAGCATCTTAAACTATGCAACTGTTTGCATCAATTTTTATTTCATAAACCAAAGATTATTTGGAACTACATGAAATCAGCTGTAGTTACTGTCTACAAATCATTAATCAACCTGTTTGTGCTGCAGATCATTAAAAATTTATATTTCAATCCAAACGCCCAGGATCATCAGCTAAGCAATGTGGTTCCTCGCGTCGTGTTTTTAAGCTTTATTTGAACACACCAACTCCGTTTAAAGCATCACATCATAAAACTGCAGCTTTTCCTGGAAGTATCGCCGTACTTTCCGCCCCTCCAGAAACCACGGCCATTTCTGTTTAAAGTTGGAAAATACGATCGCCCCCCTCATAAAAGACTTCCTTCCCAGAAACCGCCACGTCTGCTTTTGGTCCGTTACACTCGCCACAGCATGTAAAATTCATTGAAGACCGTCGAAAATGTGCCGGTGCATCTATAAACACGCCAGTGTGATATTTAATGCATGGCCTACTATCAATCAATTTTGTAAGTGGAGGGAGGTGCATAACGTAGTCCTCTCTTGGTTTACGGCTGGGGCTCGTAAACCAGGAGGTTTAGGATCTGTGTTTGAGAACCTGAAATGACGTTTCGTAGTCGTAGAACATGCAGAAAAACGCCTCCCAAAAAATGTGTTTTGGGGGTCATGCAATTCGTAGTTTGTTTAACTTAAGACGCTCTGTCGCCGCCACGTTAATGCCAGACAACTTTAAAGATTGGTGTGAAAGTAACTAACACTATCTTAAAATGCAAGTCTATGCTGTGCTGCCTGCACCTCAACCAACTGCAGATAGATCTATTCCGCTGTCATTACAGCAAAAAGTGCCGTGGGGGTCTGCTGTCAACTTGAAGTATTCAGTTGCATGCCAATTTGTCAGGCTACAGGTCACTTCCTTTAGGAAGTAGTACCCGTTAAGGCAGCTAGATGGATTTGTCATCATGTCAGTGTAATGCTGACAGATGGCATTGCCACTAAATTCTTACTAACACTATTTTGTTCACTGTGATTTTTCCACAACTTGACCAGCTCAAAAAGAAGACCGTATAAGATGGTGCAGATCTAAACTAGATCGATTTGACCGTGGATCATATAATTTGATATACAACATCTTCACAGATGATGGAACATGGGTATACAGCTACATACCGGTCTTTAAGAATAAGTCAGTTTTAATAAAAGTTGTTTGACTCTGATTAGTTAACCTGTTGAGCTGGTGTCGATTTTTCTGATTGCTGCAAACAAAGTGCTCTCTCGTGTACTTCTTCGCGATGTCATGCCTATTTAATCCTGAAAACACTCACAAGGTATGTTAGGGAAGGGTCCAGGGCATTCTTTACTGGTCGCAATTCTTGTTGAATTTTACTCGATGGCAAAAACGTAACATCAATATCCTTTCTCCTTAGTACTTTGGCTATCCTGCCGGTCACCCCATTGATGTAGCGAAAACATAATCTTGGTTTGTAAGTTTCTGATGATGTGTTGTCATCATTTTGTCGCCGCTGCCTAGGTTTAATGCTTCGTTAATTTCCTTTTGGTTGTATCCATTGGCGTCTAGCGTTCTCTGTAGATGATTCAGTTCTTCTTGTAAGTGTTCACTATCCGATATGGTGTTTGCTCTATTAACTAGGGTTTTTAAGAGTGACCTACAGAGAACACTAGAGGCCAAAAGGAAATTAAATAAGCCACTAAACCTAGGCGGTGGCGACAAAACATCATCAGAAATTTACAAACCAAAATTATGCCTTCCCTACATCAATGGGGTGACCGACAGGATAGCCAAATTACTAAGGAGAAAGGATATTGATGTTAAGTTTTTGCCATCAAGTAAAATTCAACAAGAATTGCGAGCAGTAAAGGATACCCTGAACCCTCTCCTAATATCAGGTGTCTACAGGATACCTTATGAATGTGGTAAGGATTACATAGGCATGGCATCGCGAAGTGTATATACCAGAAGAAAGAAACACGAGAGAGCACTTCGTTTGCAGCAACCGAAAAAATCGGTAGTGGCTCACCACGCCTTGAAAGCAAACCACAAGATCAGGTTTGACGAAACCAAAATTCTAGTCAGAGCGACAGGTTTCTATAATTTAGCCAGACGGAAGACCTTGGAAACAGAACAGCATCCTTTTAATTAAACCGGTATGACAGTTTACGTCACTGACAAACAAACAATGGACCCGAGCCCGCATTCAACCTAACCACTGAAGATGCCGTCAGCGACGTACGGTGAAACGTTTGGATACAATCGTTTCCATACACCACGGCAGAGGAGTCTGGAAACTCATCGACATTTGTACTATGCCAGCCGTGAAAGCCTTAGGACTATTAACACTGCAGCTTATTTGCTACAGGTACTCCAGAAGGTGAAATACGTCCACGTGGAAGGATCATCTTGCATCAGGATACTGCTGCTCGAACACATGAGTATTTGGATGACCAAAATATATAAATAGGTAATGGGCCATTCGCCGTATAGTCCAGACCTAGCACCTAGCGACTTCTTAGTCCCGCGTGTAAAGAATCAGTMCTACATTGGCCGAAGAAACGCTTGATGCCTGGTTCTTTGATGCCAAAATCCACTGAGTGAGGATGAGAAAACCCTGAAAAATGATAAATAAATGTTTTTTGTTCGTAAATAAACTACTCAGCGGAAAGATAACAGCCTGCTTATCAATATTCTATAAGAATTATGTTTAGAACCTGATGATTAGCGAAATTACCTTACTATGGATGAAGACACTTAGGTAACGCTAATAATGCTAGTATTTCCAATAATTGAAAAAAGGACACTCGATCTTTTGTAAATAGGTAACAGTAAATGATAGTACCATAAATCCTAGCAGATTATGCCCCCATTATAAGTCATGTCACATTCCAATTATATTAAATAATTTACTTATCGAATCATGATTTCACTTTACAATTCCCATTGTGTGATATGCGTATAATACCACACACCCAATCTAGGCACACAAGTTCGTAAGCAAACGGAATAGCAAATAACGCAGCCATTACGCTACATAAAGATAAAAGCACATGAAATTATAATCTCTCTGGTTTCTACGGTAGAAAATCAAACAAATTTATATCTTTTTGTTTTAAATTCACCTTAACTAACAACTGGAATACGCAATAAGCAAAACCAATCGAATCTGCTTCTCAAGCTCTACTTAAACACGTCTTTCAGCCAACCGTATTTCCTGTAAAACTTCTCCGGGCAATCCATTCGAATGAACGACACAATCATTTCAAATACGGTACAATTGCACGTGAATTTCGCTAGCACACGTCTTCCGTCTTATCACCAAGTGAAGGAAATCCAATCCACTCCAGACAGGTAACGATCGATTTGAGATGTCCGATTTGCGAGGGCGCCACGAGAAGGGCATAAATAAAGAGCACTTGCTGGAAAATAAATGCGTTGCTAGTGAAGGTTGGCGTAGAAMTATAAATAAAAAACGAACAAATTGATGAAATACTTGTTTAGCAAGCTCTACACCTTACACAACCCTTGAAGGATTACTGGAACAGAAATTTAAGGCATAGATAAACCCCAAACTATCTTTATACAACAAGGAAATCTGACATAATAACGCCCAATCCTTAAGTTTAGGTTGTAATTACAAAAAAAACATAATTTTTTCCCAGTGCGGCGATGAAGAAATATTTATTAATGACTAAAGTTGGCACCAGATGTGATAAAGAGCACTCTACAGATCGTCGTAATTGAAGCAAACCACAGATAGTTTGAATTAAACTTGTGTAAATTGTAACTCAAATTTAATTAGGTCATGTTTAGAAGTTAGGAACACGTAGATGGTTAACGAACGAAATATAAAATCCTGGATCGTTTCATGATCTATATAGGTAGGACTGCTAAATTTATAACACTAACCTAAAAAAACAAGAAGTATATCGTGAAGAATTTAAATAAATTTTATTTTAATAATCCAAAAGAATCCTTCCCAAAAAGAATTAATTAGCAAACTTTGCAATACTACATTAGTACATGTCAGTTCAAAGGCCTTTTTAATACTTATATTGCAACCTATTGGTGACAGACAAAATAAGATACACATACATTCAAACAATGTCTTTAAGCAGTTTTCTGTCTGCAATTTTATTCGATGACCGCTTTTAAATTTATAATTCACCAATGTTCCGCGATATGATCAATTATTTAAAATACTTACATGCACTTCAATGTAAGTTCTATTCCTTAAATACTGCACACCTTATTTTTATACAGATGAAAGCAGTATTTTCTACTAGAGAATTCAGCTTTATTGTGTTTCTGCAACGATGTCAGAGCTAATGTTCCATAAATTCAGAAAAACCTAAACTTTGGATTAAGCAGTGGTAGAATTATTTTAAAAGACGCTCTGACAATTGTCTCGCTAACAAAGATCTAAGTCTATTGTCTGTATGACAAAAATAAGTAACTTAAGATCAACAGCGCTTTCTTTTGTTAGCATAATATAAACAAATTATAGTCATGGCAAGGCAATTTTGCTCGAATCGTACAATCTTACTTCAGTTGACAGTGTTTAGATTGCTATGCCGGACGAACATAATTTTGGCAATAGATTGTTTTTCATAAATTCAAAGCAGAAATAATTTACAGTTCCTGCAGGAAATGTTAATAATAAATAACAGTTTTTCCCACGAATCCCAACAAAAAATTAATTTACTCTGCTGACATTGGGCCCAGATTTATTTAATGGGTAGAATTATGTCATTTAGTTAATGTTTCATATGTTGAATGGCAAATTACTTCCAGATCCAGCGGATGGGAAGTATTGTATCGCGAAAAAAATTTTCAAAAATTTTTATTTGCTCATTCGCTTTAAATTGGCCGAAAACGCAAAAAAACGGTTCGTCTGAAAAGTGGCCAGAGTAGAAGGGTCCACTTGCGAAAAATTAATTTCTGGAAGTCCTAGCTCATTTCTCTCATTTCATTTTTGGAGCCCAAAATGCATCACTGTGCCGATTTTGAGCGAAAAATAACTTCCACAGAAAATTGAAAAAGAGCAAAGGCTAAAACCCCTGTGTTGTTTTTTCATCTTGAAACTTGATGGTCTGCGATTGCGCTAATTTTATGTTCATTTACTAATGTGGACCTGCTGCATTTGGGACTGGTGTCAGTTGGTCTCTATACTAGCTGCAACGGTTCCTCTGAAAAGTGGCCTAGAGTAGAAGGGTCCATTTGCGAAAAATTAATTTCTGGACGTCCTAGCTCATTTCTGACTGCATTTTTGGAATCTGGAGCTCAAAATACATCACGGTGCCGATTTTGAGCGAAAAATAATTTCCACAGAAAATTGAAAAAGAGCAAAAGCTAATCCTTTTGTTGTTTTTTCACCTTGAAACTTGATGGTCACCGATTACGCTAATACTTCCACATCCAACGGATGGGAAGTATTGTATCGCGAAAAAAATTTTCACAAATTTTTATTTGCTCATTCGCTTTAAAATGGCCGAAAACGCAAAAAACAAAATTTGAGCAAAAAAATTTCTTGTCTGTGTGTCTGCGTGTCTGTGGTATTGTTTGTGGACACGATAACTTTCGAAAGACTTAATGTATGAACTTGAAATTTGGCAAACGTATAAATCTCAACTATCCAAAGCGACCTATTGTTTGTGGGGTAAGTAGGGTATCGGGAAGGGGGCGAAATAGGGGGGTAACTGTCCATTTTGCAAATTTTTATTTTTTTATTTTTTTTTTGTTTTAGTATGCGATTAGTAGTATAACTGCGAGTATTATTCTTTCTTATAAATTTTCGGTGCAGCAAACTGTTTAGCAAAAAAGAAAACGGTTTTTCCTAAACATATCCGAATAAATTTTATATATTCAAAATATAAAAATACCATCAGATAGGAAATAAAATTTCTCACAAAAAGTGTCAAAAAAATTTATTCATAATTTTGACATTTTCGAAATATTTCCAAAAAACCTATTTTGGACCCTGCTTGTACGGTTTTTTTAAATTTTTATATTATATAGAAAATCAAATTTTCTTAGAAAAAATGTGTAGAGAGAAAAAAATGCTCAAAACGTGATTACTAATCGTATAGTACAAGAAATAAAAACGTAAATGTCATTTTGACAATTGGATGTGGGAGTATTGATTCAATTTGCAGCGGTTTTTTTCAATGTGCAAATAGATCATTTATTGTTTAAATAATCAACGTTATTTTGTCATCGTTAACAGAAAGTAATCATAGAAAGTATTTTAAAGATTTATTTTAAAGGCAAATAATTAAATTTAAAAATACAAGTCACCACATAAGTCTCAGTTAAAATGTGGTTCTTCTTTACCATTTTCCCTAAAAAGTTCTACTATGTTAGAATAAGCGGTGTTAAACTAGCATAAAACCAGAGTATTGGCCACTCACAATTATGCAGTCGTGTTACATTAACACGCATTTAGTTGTCCAAAACCGTCTGCTATCATCTAGAATATTTATCCAGATAAACCTGCGGAGTTCGGCCAACGTGCGCTGAATTCAAAATAGGACTATTGAAATGGTCGTATATACAGACGTAGATATGGATATTCTCATATCAAAATATCCCGACCCTTTATTGTTTGTGACATTTGTCGCGTCCTTCGGAATAAATTCTACGCAGTCAAGGTACCCTTGTATAACGGGACGCAATGGAGCTAGACGCTGAATACTGAACATTTCAGGTGAATACTGAATATTTCAGGCGAATATATTACACATTCTTCGCAGACATGTGAAGATATTTACTGTCTTTTTTACCAAGCTTTAAGATATTGCATMTGCCTTATCTTAACGTTATAAAACATGTCAGTCGCCAAAGTTTATATACGACCACTAAGTATTCTATAGCAAAGTATTTATTTTACTTGGTTTATTCCTTTACTCAATAATACTTGATAAATGATATAGAAGTACTCTTTATATTAAGGTCTAGAAACAAATCATTTACAACAAATAACTACATGCACAATTACATTATTATAATAGGCAGTTAATATTTTGTAAGTCCTCCATTTGCAGTGATGACAATCTGAAACCATCTTGGCACTGAAAGAATTAGATATTTAGTACCTTGCAAAAGTCGCTGCGATTTTTCCTTTTCGAGATAGGTATTAGCATTTTAGTGATGCAATGCAACTCGAATATTTCAAGAACATACAACTAACACAACTTATTTACAACAAAAGATCTTTACTGATAAGATAGGGATGCTTCCGACAAAATTTCAGGGCAGAGTTGAAAGTTTATATATCTTCTCTCATAATAATGTATAATTGTTTAAAAATATATGTTAAAAGTACTTATAACCGTCTTGGAACAGCACAAATTCTAATACGCTATATCAGTGTGACGTAGATGTCGGCCATTTTGCTGTGATACGTCAAGATCCCGGATCCAAACCAATCTACTTGGTTGTCATAATCTGCGTAAGGGAGTTCAGCGTTTGGTGTAATTTTTTAGTGTTAAAGAGTATTTTAATGTGTTATTGTGTACGTTTGAGTAGCTTACACTACTTTGCCTTACTTAGCAAGTATTACAAACCGAAATTACATTTAGATACAATGTATTGTTGAAAAGCTGAACATATACTAAGTACGTGTGTGGTTTGTAATACTAAATTATACGACGGAACGTAAACAACTAAAAATACACAGTAACACTCAATGTTCGAAGCAAAATTATAGAATAATACAATATTTTGAAGAATTACTGTGTATCTTTCAGTGGTTTACATACCTTTGTATTATTCATTAAGTATTACAAACCGAAATTACATTAAGTTGCAATCTATAGTTGAAAGACAATCTAAAATAAGTGCTTAAAGTTTATACGTTTCTCTCTTATTATAACAAGAACATCCAGGGACCTAGCACGTTACCATCTTCTAGTACAACATGTAAATTATAATGCTCTACACACGCACTTATTGTAAGTTAAGCTTTTCAGCAATACCTACATTGTAACTAAATGTAATTTACGTTTGTAATACTTGCTAAGTAAAGCGAAGAAGTATCAGCTATACAAACATACACAATAACACTTCAAATATTCTTTTAACACTAAAAAATTGCACCAAACACTGAACTCCCTTATGCGCGTTATAACAACTTGGTTTGTTTTGATCCAGGCTCTAAACTAAATGTAATTTCGGTTTGTAATGCTTGTGAAGCAAAACAAAGGAGTCTAAGCTACTCAAATAAGCACAGTAACACTTCTAAACATTCTTTTAAAGTCACAAAATTGCACCTAACACTGAGGTCCGTTATGCACGTTATGACAACTCGATTTGTCAGGATCCAGGACTTTGACGTACCGCACAAAAATGGCCGTCATTACGTCAGCACTAATATAGCGTATAACACGATGCCTTTGTTTACTTATTGGAAAATGTATTGTTGCTTAGATACTCAAATACCAGTAGCAATAATTCAAATACACTGACAGTTGAGCTCACAGTTAATTAATCAGTTCATTCTTATTTTCAATTTGAACTAAAACCAATGCCGAATTACCAAAGACAATTTGACACCAACGCTTATTTGTCTATGCGAATTACACTATCGCAGAGTACGTCGACATGCATTTTGTTTATGGTGAGTGTAGTGGCAATGCCAGAGCAGCAGTTCGAAGACACGCTGAACGTTTTCCTGAGCGTCGATTGCTTCATCACGAGACGATTGCAGTTGTAGCTCAAAGACTTCGGGAAACGGGATCTGTTTTACCAAAAAAACTAAGATGTGGGAGGAGGCCGCGATCTTGGTATGGTAAATATCGAGAAAGGGAGTTGAAGTAGATCCGTCCCTTAGTACACGTCATCTTGCAAGGTGTAAGTCATTGGACGGTTTAGAGTACACTGAGTACACATACAATGTCCAACGAGTTCAAAGCCTAAGCTCGAATGAGTTTATTCCTAGACGCAACCTTTGTGAATGGCTATAGAAATGGTGAAAATCCTTTATTCCAGTCCGAAGTTCTCATGACAGACGAATGTTGCTTGGCAGATGCCAATCTACATGTCGTCTTGCAGAAGCAATTCCAGAATCAGTGTGCAATAAATATTTGGGCTGGAATAATTGGAACACATGTCATAGGGAGCGCATGTTTTACCTCGAAGACTTAATGGGGAAAATTATTTGGATTTTCTGGTAACACAACTGCTAGAACTACTAGAAGAAGTGCCTTTGGGGGTGCGGCGTCGAATGTACTTTATGCATCATGGTGCTCCTCCTCATTTTAGCGTAAATATGAGGCGTTTCCTCGTCTGCTTCTGTTTGATTGAATTTTTGTGTTCAGCTACCCTTGCCTGATATTATCCTATTTGTCTGGCCTACATATTGCTTCCGGCAGTCTAAACATGGTATTTGGTAGACTCCTTCAAGTGCAATTTTGTCTTTCGGAATTTTCAAAAGCGAGCCAATTTTGTTTCCTGCCTTATATGCTGTTCTAATGCTATGTCGCTTCAAAACGTTTTCTACTTTTGTTGAAACTCCTTTTACATAAGGAAAAACTACCGGTTTTTGTTGTTCTTCAGTTTTTGGTGTTCTTCTTGCTTGCTGTCTAAATGCTTTCTGAATTGTTTTATTTTTATAACCATTTCCTTGCAAAGCTGCAGTTATTGTTTGTTTTTCGGTGTTAATATTTTTCTTAACGAGCGTGTTACCAAAGTATGAACAACGGAGAGAAGCTGACGAGGATGGTGGTGAGAATTCGCATTTAAGTAACGGTTTGTGTGCGTTGCTTTCCTATATACAGTATGTTCGATGTCGCCAGATTACAAATGTGTCGTCAACATATCTTAGCCACAAAGCTTTTTTTGCTGCTGTTCTTAGTGCTTCTGTCTCAAAGTGTTCCATATATAAGTTGGCGATTACAGGTGATAATGGTGAACCCATTGGAGCGCTTTGTACTCGTTTATAACGGTCTCCATCGAAAATGAAATAGGTATTATTAAGACAATGTTTTATTAATTCCATGATATGTTCTGGCGGATGGTATTTTTGTTGAATAATATTTACGGCTTCCTCAATTGGTATTTGCGTAAATAGTGAAATCACATCAAAACTTACAAATAGATCTTCAGTTGAAATTACTCGTTGATTGAGAAAACCTTGAAAGGTGTGTTAATAATAACATATTATGATGTTTGATTGGGTTTTTTTTGCCCTAGAAGGCGCGATTCCGCAACAGAAAAGAAATCAAATTTTATTATCTTTCCTATATACGAGCCCAGGCTCATAATAGTTCGGCCGGCTGGCATTTTCAGTTACATGCTTTAAAAAATTCTGATACCAACACGGACTGTGACAAATTACTGTGAAACTGTTTATACTACATTAAAACACAGACATTGAACTTACAAAAGCAAACAATTTTATTTCATTTACGTGAACGGCAATAATTACAGAATGAAAAATGTAATTCGACTAACAGGTCATAATAGTTCGGCCACGTCAACTGATGGGTCATAAGAGTTCGGCCAACATTTAATACTGTGTAACACCACCTTTGTTAGCAATAACGGCTTTAATTCTGCTAGGCATTGTAGCCACGAGCCTTGAACATTCCTCTGGTAGCGTTTTGTCCCATATAGCCTGCAAGGTGGCTTTTAATTCGTTGACGGTACGCGCTGGAGTTTTACGAAGCTGTTTCTTCATATTATGCCACAAGGTCTCAATTGGAGATAAATCCGGACTGGAAGAGGTCCATTTTAATACCGATATTTTACGTTCTTGCAACCGTGTTTGAACTATTTTTGCCGTATGACACGGCGCTCCATCTTGCTGGAACATAAATTCGCCTTCGGCTGTTTGACAATTCGGGATGGAGGGTAAAAAATTTTCTTCGAGAATGTCTCTGTATTTCTGCGCGTTAACAGTGCCCTCAATAATACACAGACTACCCACACCCCTAGCAGACATACAACCCCAAACCATCACAGACCCTGGGAACTTAACTTTTTTTACCAAACAGTCATTGTGGAATGCTTCTGAAGATGTGCGTAAAATTATTTTTCGCGTGTCACCCACACATACCTCAAATTTCGACTCATCACTCCAAATGATACTATTCCATTGCATTTGTGTCCAGTTTTTGTGTTCCCGCGCTTATTTTAGTCTGTTCTTCATCTGTAGTTTGGTCAAAACGGGTTTTTCTTTTGCCTAGTAGAAAAATGAAATTAAATTATAAGTGCTTGTACTCCAAAAGAAAAAGTAATAATACCTTATAAAATTTGTAACCTATTTTTTTGATACATCTCTTTGTTGTGGATAATGAAACGTCCTTTAAAATGCGAGCCCTCCATAGTACTGTTAGTTCTTTAGCATTGCACCGTCGGTTTGTTCTGATAATTTTACGCAAAGGTTTCTTATCTGCTCCGGTAATTTGACTTGGTCGGCCAGGTTTGTTTTGTTGATGGACACCGCCTGTTCTTTTGTATAAATTGATAATGTCTTGCACTGTAGAGCGCGGAACTGAGTGCGAAGCAGATATTTTACGCCCCGAAATGCCCTGGTCGTGGGCTTTACACATAGAAATGCGCAAATCTTCACTAACAGGCATGCCACGAGGTATTTTACTTGAAAACTGTTGCAAAATAAAGTATAGGTAAGCTACGCTTGACAGATAGTTGTTGATTTATTCCGTATATGTTTTTTTGTTTTGGCAGGCCGCCTCGTGTTTCCATGGCTAATGGGATACATGGCCGAACTCTTATGACCCGTCAGTTGACGTGGCCGAACTATTATGACCCGTTAGTTGAATTACATTTTTGCTTCTGTAATTATTGCCGTTCACGTAAATGAAATAAAATTGTTTGCTTTTGTAAGTTCAAGGTATGTGTTTTAATGTAGTATAAACAGTTTTGCAGCAATTTGTCACTGTTTGAGTTGGTATCAGAACTTTTTAAAGCATGTAACTGAACATGCGAGCCGGCCGAACTATTACGAGCCTGGGCTCGTATATAATTTTATAATTTCTCAACCATTACTTACAATTAAAGAATAAACTACTTGACATTTGTGGTGATTTGATAAATTTCAATTTTAAGTGTCGCTAAGTAACATCTTCAGAAATTCTGTCACTGATATATCATGCAGAAAAACAAACGAATGTGTCGGCAGTTCACGACATGTGAAAAAAAACTACGCATTTAAGCCAAAATTATTAATAACATTTTTTTATCGTCCTCATTGTTGGTAAGCTGCTCGCAATATAGAAACATGAACGCAAACAAACTGCCATTTTTATTAGTTCTTTTTATCACAGCGATGCGTTGTGTATTATCCTTTACCTTATATCTAGAAAAAAAGCGAGATACAAGAGCACGCGATCTGCCGCAAAATCCTTCTAAGCATTTGTTTCAAGCTTCTTCAAGAAAATCACCTGGTCCTTTCCGGCCGAGATTCCTCCTCAATAATTCAGAGGGAGGGGGCCGAACCAGAGATGGAAAAACTGATGAAAACGCGGCAATATAATGACTAATCAATAATGGATCAAGTTAATCTGTGCAGCGGCACCGGCTAATCGAAATCCGCGATGATATAAAATATTAACGTCGGCGTTTTACCGTGTTTTGTGTATACGACGCGCCCTAGAAGGCGCAATTCCGCAACAGGAAAGAAATCAAATTTTACGCGGGCTGGCATTAAGCCCTGTCGGTCGTAAAGATAAAAGCTCCGTGTAAAAGCTTTAGGTGTACACAGAAAATTACGGCGGGCACGTGAAAAGATGATTAGTCCAAGTTATCATCCGACTTTTATAGCGAATGGGGAAGGAATACAGATTGTACGGTTGGACAAGTTTTTAGCGAAGTTTGTAAATAAACGCGCTTTGTTTCATAGCTATTACATTTGAGACAACAAATTGGCTCAAAATATAAATTTTTCTATTTGTTTATGACTTTAGACTCTAGCTAGTCATGAAAAAAACAATTTTTTTTATGTTCATTAGTTTTACAAAACAGGACATTCCCAAAACGTTTGATGAATTGATTAAATTTTATTTCTGTGTCGAAGTAATTTATACATGTTTAAAGACTAAAACAAGACAAGTAATGATTAATTACAAATTGTGTTTAAAAAACCATCAATGCATGTATTACACCGTTTCAAAACAGAGTGAAGCAATCCACACGAATACAGCCTATAAGTGGCCGGCGCATAAGCGGCCCGGACCAAAATCGACGCAGAAGCGGCCAGACCCATTATTACCTGTTGACAACTGGTGCATAAGCGGCCATCAAATCAATAGATGCTGAGAAGGTTAGAAGAGAATAGCTTAGTCAGAATATAGAATGGAAGTATATACCTCCAAAAGCTCCACATATATTTTAAAAGATAGTGCACCACAACCAGATGTGTACACAGTAATAAATAGCAGACCACTAACATATGCGTCATCAGATCATAGAGATATTGAAAGCTTAACATCGAAATATTTTTTCATTGGGACATCGAGTATATTAAAGCTACCAGGAATTTTTGATCAAACCATAAACTTTCGCAATCAATGGAGATTAGCTCAACAACTAGCAGAGAGATTCTGAAATCGATGGATAAAAGAATACTTAACAGCTTTTATTACAAGATCAAAATGGTTAGAAGAAACAAGAAATCTGCATGTGGATGAAATTGTTGCTGTTATGGCCAACCAGTTGCCAAGAAATAATTGGCCTTTGGGTAAAGTGATACCCACAGAAGAAGGGCCTAATGGAAAAGTTCGACTAGTTCAAGAACCAATGAACAAATGAAGTCAGGCATCTACAAGAGACCTATGACAAAAATTAATCCTGTCCAATTTTTGGAGACAAGTTTCGAAGACTTGTGAACTCAAGGGGGAGAAAATGTTGAGAAAGTATTAGAAAAATGGATGTAGCCATGAATTGAATTTGTGTTTCAGACATTAAAAGGTTATAATAAATAGTATATTCAAATAGAAGTTTTTCTGAATAAAGTTAATATATTTTTATATAATTATAAAATTTGTTTAGCAATTCTACGACGTTTTGTAAGAGGCAACTCAGACCGCTGTTGTGCCAGTTAGCAGCAGGTAATAAAGGATTCGGCCGCTTATGCATCGATTTTAGACCGATATAAAAATACCTAAAAATACCTAAAACCAAATGATCGGAAGATAGAGGAAACCATGGATCTGGTCCGTTTATTCCAATCCAGAAATTGGAGAAAAATTCATTTAAATAAATTGCTCGTCTTGTTGCATTAGGGTCAGTATGGAGTGATACTAGGTGATTGTACTGTAGAATAATATACCATTATGGGCCATATTTAATCCTTACTCTAATGTTGCAGTAGAATGGCAACATGTTTTTAAAACATGGGAAGCCCATAGCAAAATAAATAAAAAGTATTATAGAAAAAGACTCCATGTGCAGATGAAGAATTTTTCATTACTATGTGCCTAAATGGTTTATAAAAACCAACATTCAAGCATTAAAGTAAGGTATATGTTGTCAATCTGAGGTCAAGTTTCTATTCTTATATCATTCATTTTTCCGTGACACAATTCAGATGGTTTTTTGTTTCATTTTTCTTAGTTTTGGTTTGATTATCTCATTCCTTTTTTCTTATAATAAACAAGTTTTTGCCAACAATTTACCTACTCATGTTATTTAATGCAGATACAATATATGTCTGCAGTATCCGGAATCTGGCCTTATATCCTGTGATGGTTTATAGTGAAGTATAGTGTTATCTGATGTGAAAAAGAAATTATTTCTGTACTTCTGACATACAAAATTAAAACATATGCATTTCAAACAAGATAATCGTTTGAATGTTTTTTGCTTCAAGTGTTTTATCAGATAGCTCTGACGATCATTATATATATGGAAGTGTTCCCAACATGTGAGTTCAGAAAAATAAATATATGGGTATATAATAATATTTACTTTCACATATTGTTTTCGAGTACCTTGGGCCATTGTGAAATTCTTACAAGTAAATTATTACCTTACGAATATATGTACACACCTTGAAACTTTTAATACAACTGTAATTTGGCATAACTGGAGTAGTTGATTTTAAAATACATTACTACATGTTCTTGTTAGTGCTTCGGTCTCGCCAAGATGAGACAAATTAAGCTTAAAAATTGATGTGAAACCACGAATATTAAATTTTTATCACCAAATATTGATGTCAGCATAAAATGATGAAAACTGGTTTACATTTAAAAAGCGCTCTGAATATTTAGTGTGAAAATAACGACAATTTGGTCGAATTAAGGATAAATGAAAATAACTGGACTTTCATTGGGGAAATTCCTTTTCAAACAGGTTTCCACTGTGCTGGGCGGTGATAAATATACATTACCATTGGTAATTATGCTTTTCAATATGCTAGTCGATAGCATTGAAAAGCAAGCAATGGGGCTGGATACGAAAGAGAATAGAAATAAAATAGATGAATTGTTTATAACAGCATTTCAGTACGGAAAAACAAAAATGCTTAAACATTACGGCAAGACAAGCTGAACATACTGTGCTAGCCTGATGTTGGATCCAAGGCACAAGCTTGAAACGTTTGAGAAGTCTTTATGATGTAGCAGAAAATTAACTTGAGGGGYGGGGGGYGGCAAAGTACAAACACAAGAAAAACTAGGAATAGGTGTGACTTAAATTTTGTGTAATTTGCTGAAATGTTTATTATAAACAAACCAATACCTAGTTTGCAACCTTGCACTTATATTATCAAAATAATTTAGTTCCTGGGTGAGGGCAATTGCTCCTCTGCCCCTCCTTGGTTACGCCACTTTGGGGTAGGGAAATGAAGGCATAGTCTACAAACATTTCTCAAAATTTTAGAAGCTTACTTTGAAGCCGAAGAAGAAAGTTATGCTGCGGGTATACAGGAACATTCTGCAAAAGCAAATGATAAAGAATGTGACTCTGATGAACATGAATACCTTAATTTTGATATATATTATGGAGGAGCTTCGGTGTTCGTGGGAAACACAATTTGAAGCGTATGCAAGTTCTCCAAGAGTCGAAAAAGATGCGAACATATTATCGTGGTTAAAGCTACATGAAAGTAGTTATTCTGTTATGCCCAAAATGGCTTAAGATATCTTCAGTATAATAGCAAACGTCAGTTCCGGCAGAGAGGTTATTTTCGAAAGCATGTTTAGTAATAAGGAAACACTGGAATAGTTTGAATAAAGTCTCGGCCAGAAGTTTGCTGTATTTAAATTCTTGGCTCACGAGTGACCTTACAAAAAGGATACATTTTTAAATTCTAAGCCCTAGAGTACTTTTAAACACATATACAGTCGTTGATTTGTAAAGACTACATAAAATGTTTCAAATGTCTGCTAAAATCAACGTTTTGCTTCTGCTCATTATTTTTATCGTGATTTGTTAAAATCTTTTCTTTTGGAACGATTGTAGGAGGATTTAAACCAGAGGAACACGAAAGTTCTACGTAAATTTATTATATTTAGAGAATTTATATTTTTAGTCTGTTTTACTTCAAATACCTCTACAGTACCTAATAAAATGTTTCGGAAGGTTTTGGTACTGACTTTTGTACTTACACAAGAACATTTTTCCTTGTTTGCAACATTTCAAGGGATTCTACAGCTCTACAGATTCAATCGAGACTGGGTTCAGTCGAATATTTTGTATGGTATCGGTCTCGGTATCGAGACGAGACCGATACCTGTCGCTCTTGTCACGGGTCTTATTCACGCATACCATCAATTTTGAGCGCTTTTTTGCCTCCACCGCAAAAAACTTGTCGCTTGAAATGGTGTCCGGATGACCTGAACCGAGAGGGAGAGCGGAACTTCATCTACTTCAGTAACTATAACATCAACCTTGTCCGCTATAGAAACAATGCATGCGCAACGTTTTCTTCCACAACACTGTGCTGCGTTCCGACACTCATAAACAAACTGTATAAGATAACATTACTGCTATAACTAATATTTCCTGTCGAACAACGACGAACGAACAAAATATTGACCCCGGCGCATCCACCATTTTAGCTATAGCCTTATGAATGGTATATCCGCTAGTAACATCTTCGACGCCCACACCATTACAAATAATTTTCATACAGTAGGTTGCGTTTGTACTTGTACCGCTACATTTTTCACTCGCTACAAGCAGCACTTGTTACGTTAAGCGTAATTCAAGTATAAACGCGTAACGTAACAAGCCCCTTTTGCTTCTACCGGGGCGCAAACGGTGGAACACAACATGGAAAATAATTGAATTACATCATCATTACGTGGGCCATTTGCGCTTAATTAAGGTCTATTGTTCGAGCTCTGTAAAAATTATACGCGAAATTTTTCCTTGGCCCGTGTTCTCTGCTTTAATTTCAGATATTATTCGTGCCCTTTGAAATGGGTCGTTACGTATAAAATTTCTCCCTTCGCGGAAATCAAAAGGGTAGGAAAGATTGCAGTATATTAAGTAATTACTTTATGATCGATAATCAATCTATTTTATTGATGCTTTTCTGGCTGCATAGGTCACAGAATATTAAGAAAGAAATGGATCCACATATATTTAATATTAAAACCAAACACACACAGCTAGCTTCTAATTCCAATAAATTCTATTTAAAACAACTTAATTGCAAAATATTATTTTACATCTTTTGTTCTTGGTAAAAGAGCATTATAATACTTAATAGCTAGATCTATGGTTTTATATAAACAAGATCTGTTCTAAGTTACTTCGACATTCCAAAATGAAGACACCTATAGTTTTCAATATTCTAAGAGATTTAAATTCACTCGGCAAGCATGCCTTTATTAAGCAGATATTACATATTATTCCTATATATTTATGTTGCAATAGTAAGCAAAAAGCTCGTTATATATTCACTCCGTTTACAGTTTATTGCGAAAAGCTATTAGGAAAAAGAAAGAGGACTAGCTCATTTCATAAGATCTTCACCTTTTCTTTGCAAGAAAACGCGTTGGATTATTATTGAAGAAAGACGTGTCCCCGTAATACTAACATGTATATGAAAAACACAGCCACTAGGGACTTTTTTTTGCCCAGTACACTCTAGTCTATACGGGTTTTTCCTAGCCAAGGTATTTTACATCCAACTTACAATTTGGTGTCATAAATATTTACTCCCTTAGTAATTAATGCTAGGCTAAAATTAGGTATTTTCTATATTTTTGAATGTTATACTAGTATATATTAAGGGTTTGCGCTTACCTTCATCGTGAAATAATATAAATTCTCACACTCTAAAAAGATAGAAAGAAATATGAAAATTACTAAACAGAGGTCGTCATATTTCAAAAACTTAAAGCGATGTAAAGATTTTTGTTCTTCATAAACGGTGGTGAAAGTTAGAAGAAATTTAGCGACTGAAGATTTTATGCCAAGTATCGAAATAAAACTTCTACTATGCAGGTGAAGTATTCTGTGCTAAAGACAATGCTGAAATTGAGAAGAAATATTGATATTAGCAAGTACTCCAATTTTTTGGCCTTCACCAAACGAAAACATAGATAAATGGAGAATGTGTATGAATTTCTAAACAAAGCTCCTGGTGAAATACTCGTATTTATGATTAAAGATGTATAACATTAGAAACGGGAAAGACAAAGTTTGCAAAATTTTTTTCATTAAAAGTTCGTTCAATAATGGAATCGATTTTCCATATATGTAAAAATAACATGGCTTTGAGAAAAGTTAATACAAACCATTTAAACTCTTTTTTGTCAAGTACTCCATAATAATAAAAAGGAAATTTCTAAATATTTTTTTAATTGAAACAAGAAATGACAGCAATAACTAATAATTCTCTAATTTCTACTTTTGTTGTTTAGCCCAGTATGAGTTTTCGCGCTCTTTTTCCAATACCAAAGATCGACGTGAAAATTTTTTAGTGCAGAATATTCAAGTACTTCGAAAATATGCTTTATTAGTCGTTTACTTAATATTAATAATTTCTTACATGTTTATTTCAAATAAAAATTGGCTTTCTTCTAGCAGACATTTTTAAAACTTAATCCCTAGGGCTTAAAAAGTTATTTCTTTCCCTATAAAAAATATTACCTCAAACCATTTAATCCTGGAAATGCAAAAACTTTATTTTGACAGAAAAAATCCTCACATTTACCGTTTTTAAATAGAAAAAATGTTATATATGCACATGTTTAAAATGTATTTGAAAAATTCCAAAGTGCTCGTGTACAATCTTATAATCGGAAATCAAAATAAACATGTCAAAAGTAAGCACGAGTTTTTTTCGAAAACGGTGTAAGATAAAATAGAACTACACTGCTAACTACACTTAAAACAGTTGTTTAGTTTTTAATATCTTTGTTTAAATATGAATATTCTGAATATTAAGATATTCTTTCAAATGTTCCACCAGTAAATATAGAATTAAATTCTCTTTGATTCCTTTTTAACTATTAGTAGCTACTTTACTTAACTGTAAACTGTTTGAGTATTTCTAATATACCTATAATGATACGAAATGTAAATGGCAAAGAGAATCACGAAACATAAAAAAATAATACTTAACGTTTGAAATAAAATTTAAAACTTCCAAAGCACATAAAACTAGGACCAAATTGATTTACTGCTTGAAACATTTCTATGAACTGTTTGTAATAAAATAAAAAAAAACATTCCCATTTCGTGTTTCAGGTTTTCTTTCGAACTATAGTCCCTTAAATAAAACATAGAAACAAAAGATGGCTTAAAAGACAAATCTGTCAAGAATGAATGAAATGCTGATATACTAAATTTATTCACGAAACCTTTAGTAGAATTGTTTACAGAAGGCGAAGAACGCTTAACAAATGTTTTTCAAACATATGTACAAACAGATAAGTAACTATAGTTGTAAAGAAAATTTACAATGACAAACAATAACAATCCTATTGATCACTATTTAAAGCTACCGCGCTGTCCATTATTTGTTTCGCATTCTCTTACAAGAGACGTAACGCCTTCTGTGGTAGCACTTTAATTAATTTCCCATGTAAAGAACCAGAGGTTATTGAACACGCTGCAGCAGATTTTTGGTATTCTCTGCAACAGTAGCATATACCTCTGATTTTATTGTGCCCCTGATAAAAATCCAATAAAGTTAGGTCGGAAGATCGCGGAGGAAACAGTAGAGTTCCTCTGAGCTCGTGTACTGTGGGTAGAAGCTTTTCATAAAAGTACGATCCATGTAAATTCAGTGGAGAATCCAAATTCTGGTGGTAAATAAAATGCCGGATCTGAAGCTTCATAATTCAAACCAAATTATGTTACAGAATGTATCGTTTTATTCCGCGTAAGTAGAAACCATGTCATTTATAGGTGTAAACTTGTAATCGTGTCACTTATACTTCTTTAAAATTCTTTTTATCGACAAAATTAAAAAGCTAACTCCGTACTGTCATCTTTTATAGAAGCTCAAGGATAAGCTTCAAAATAGGCTTCATTTCCTTCATCAGACGTCACAGGGCGAATCCTTTAAGTTTTTGTCTTAACAGGACCAAACGGCAAAAAGTTTTTACGTTCTGGACCTTCTGCTAACAATTCTTCTACATTTGTCATGAAAGTAAATAAATTTATAATATCAGAGTTCGAATTGTTCATTATTATGACTTTTTCAAACACACAATCAGCTATGTTCAACAGAGGTGACGCTTATCGGTGTTAGTTTGATAGATTTGTTTTGTTTCCGTTAATAACTCCCCTTTTTGCTTTTGTTATAAAATTAAGAATTAAATGTTTCTGGAGTGGGCAAAAAACACCCCTTATTTTTTCTAACAACAAATTATACGCACAACATCAGTAAGATCTTTATTGTACGTTTCATCATTAGACGAGAAATGAAACGTAATTAACTACGATATACTATTAAGGTGTAACCTGTGGTGACTAAAGAACATCAGCAATTGATTAACCAATTTTTCTGTTGGAATAAACTAAATGAATATCTCGTTAAAACCTCTCCCGAAGGTAACTTGAATAAATCACTACCAAAGCAGACATTATTTACAATTTAACGCGTACTTCCGCAAGTTAAGAACCATTACCGATGCATCGCACCGAGAGAGGCAGTTTATGATCTTTGCCAATTAACCAACCCCAGCCGTGGTCCTCTAATGGACCCGGTAGGCTGAGGTCCTCAATAATGCACAACCTATCGACCAAGTCACCGTAACGTTATTAATTGTAAGTTAATTACGACCCTTGCTTAGCCCGAGGGATGTTCGACGTAATTATTCACCTGGAGGAACTAAAGACGCACTGTGTAATCACGAAGTCGCAATTCTGCATTGCGAGTGGTTTTAATTAATCGTGTCTCCCAAGCGAAATTCCGTTTCAGACGCCGTTGATGTGATGTGACACGTAATTAAGGTATTTTTACGTTTTCCTTGTGTAACTTGCACGCAACGCAACAGCGGGATGCATCCAACGGATGAATGGGATCAGATCGCGCAGATCCTTGCACGTGAGATACAAATGGAGCAGCTAATGGTGTTATATAAAATCCTTGCGACGCTTTTCCTTACGAAAGCTAGATTTTTACAATCTGTAGGTGTACATCTGCAGAGCAAAATATTTAAACGGACACATTCACTTACTGAAAGCTTTTAATTTTTCATGTCACTTTCCTGTCCCAAAACACATAATCAATAAATTGTTTCCTTGGCTAACTGTCCTAATATGTTGTTTAAATGCCAAATCAACGAATCAAAATGGAAAAAAAAAGATTATTCTGGTACATTAAGCAAACATATATTATCTACAATAGTTAAAATTTGAAAAAATACTGTTGAGATCAAATCACAAATAAATTTCTAATTACATATTTGGATAAATTTTACTGTCCTTTGCCCTATTCCAGGACATTCTATAATGCCTAAAGACCGTTGCTTTGCACTGATAGATAAAGAACATCTTAAAGCAAAAGGTAGATAATCCAGATTACTACGCAAATCTTGTATGTAATCTAGATCTGATAATCCATTGAGATCGTATTTGCTCACAAAAAAAGACTACAATTACGGATCTTTTTCAATAAAGTATGTTATTACAGACACCTTTACGTGGATGAAATAAAACGGAAAGATACGAGTTGGGTCCCACTAAGTCCCTGTGTACCTGCTAGCTAGAAAAGGTTCTATGTGAGTTGGGTCCCACTGATTCCTGGAACTGTTTAATCCCAATAAAGCAATTACAGAGGATATTATTTTCCCCAAAATCCCTTCTTCCTAATATTTTGTCATTCATTGGTGTATAATTTAACCGCCCATTTATAAAATTTGCAATATTTGGGTTACGACAGATAACGCATAAATTTTAGTTTCATTTGTGAAGTAGTGTTCAGAACAATGTCAAGTTTCAGTTGTGAAGTAAGTGAAAAAGGCAAAGAACTTATTGTTTTAAATAAGTTCAAGTTCGGCTTTCACAAGTATATAAACAAGAAAACCGTGAAAAGGTGGACTTTTCCTCTTTCGGCTTTTAATGCTGTAATCAGTGTAAAAAAACCAATGAATATTGTTTTGCTCGCGATTGCTAAACAATTGAAAAAACACGAAATTTATTCAAAATTTCAATAGCATGAAATCATAAAAAAACATCATACAACGCTTAAAAGTTTTTTTAGAATTTAGTAACAGTAGACAATATCTATTAAGTGACCTATGCTGTGTGTTTTGAAATATGAATCTTCATTACTTTTGAATATTATATCTCAGACCATACGTATGGGTTTATCGCAGTATCCAGAAAAAAAAGTTTTATTGATTTCTGCTGAAAAATGGATTTTGTTATTTAAAAATATCTAGAAAACATTTAAATGTACAAGTTAATCAAATATCGCATGAAAACTCAAAAATTGGGATGTCTGAGCGTTTTTGCTTAAAATTCACCTGTATTTTTTTACTGAATAAGTTCCATAATTTTGAGTCATCTTGTATAAACTACTCTAGCCATCCGAATATATTTTTATTTATTAATGAATTGCTAAATTACAGGTAGACACTTACATAAAGATGAGGAGTGCATTAAAGTGCAAGAAATTGTATTCAACAAATACCTTGGATAAACAAAAGTATTTGCAAAAACAAATTGATAATTTAAGGAAAAATTTAATAACAAAATTTGAATTTGTAAAACAGGTATCTTATCATGTTCGAATTTCAAAATAATTGTATTTCTACATGTTGTACTGTTATTATGTATAAAAGTTTTTCAATATACCTATACTTATTTATGTGTACGCTTTGACGATCTTTAATTTATGTGGAATACTAGGGGCCCGGTTGCAAAACGCGGATCACTTTGACTCCATTGTTATCCTCGGAAAAACTGTGGCAACAACCAATAAGAACGTCTAAAATTTGTGGTTACCATGGTTTGATCCGAGGTTAAACCGCGATCAAATTGATTTGCGTTTGTGGAACAGCCCTACGTATTACTGAATTTATAAGACAATCATTTTTATGACACTACGGCTTACTGGGACCCAACTCGCCTATGTTTGGGACCCAACTCACATTGCAGAGTATACCTGCATCGGCTGGGACCCAATTCGCCTACTCCCAATAAAACATCTATATTTGGTACCTCAAAATATCGATCCGTTTTGGTTTATAGAGTAAAAAATTTTGAATAAGATATGCAATAGATGGAGACTATGGCAGTTTGTATAAAATTATTCCAAATCTAGCCTACTACAAATCTTTGAAAATCAAAGTAGAGAACATAAGTAAGTTAGTTTCTTTGATCTATGGATTCATATATTTAAATAATGCTATTTTATTTACTATTGTGTTGTGTTTAAGATGTATAAGTTTATTTTGTATTTTGCTTATTACTGTTTTAGAAAGAATTACTTTCTATGATGATAAGTATATTTTTATTAATAAATTGAATCACTATTTTTTTGGGTCTTGTACTTCTAAATTATACACGATATAATCTGGTGGTAACGTTTTGTGATTTATTATCACTTTCTCAAGCATCACATTGTGTAGGTAGGTTGGTTTCTAAGTTTCTCTCCCAAATTCTCTTACCTTGAATTACTTATTTCAGATGTTCTAATTTCTAATAAGCATTTGTGTAATGTACCGAATAACAATGTCATAAAAAATGTCACTTAGGAAATTATTTCATGTACCACTTCACTTGTACTGATAAAAGCGGTTACCTTGCAAAAGTTTTCAGTACTTTTGTAATATTACTGAAAGTTTTTGACGTTGAAAGGACTGCGCTTAACTTGCAATGTTAAAAAAAAACTCTTGAAACGTCAGTTAATGTTATGTTCCTTTTTAAAATATTTAATTTTCTTAATGACATAGGGCACTACGTTACGACTTGTTTAAAAGAAAGTATGAAAAAAACAAAAACTGATAGTTTGCTATACTAACAAAATATTTGTTAATATCTATAAAGGCACATAACTTCTAAATTCTACAATCAATCTAAACAAAATCGCCGACCCAAGATTCATCAATCTGCTCAAATATGTAGGTCCATCGCTGATATAAGCAACTGAAAAAAAATGTGGGAAATCTCAGCCCCCCTTGGTCTACCCAAACCCACAATGGACTTACCACCCACCGCCAGACCCTAATCTACATATTTTAGAGGGTCCTATTGAGACGAGCCCCTTGAAAAACCGGTCACCTTGAGAAAAAACGGATTCGACCGTTAGAACTTCGGCCCAGATGATCAGGTGCTTTATTCAGCTGAAGGGTACCTGCTGAGAGGTCTCGCGACAGGTAAGTTCAGTGGCGTAGTGGAATTTGCGCTGTGGAATTTAATGATTGAAATTTAAGGTGTTTTTTTTTAAATTGTCAAAACAGACAAGTGGATATGTTGTTCGGAAACCAGTATTAAGTAAATACGTTGTTAATATACATCCAAATATAGAAAATACCGTACATAACAGTGGCTTAGGTTGCAGCATCAATGAGTAAACAATCCATCCCTACGCGTTTGCTTGTTACCCGTATTTAAAAAATAAACATAAAGCACGCACTCCTGGTCCTGGTGTTAAGTATAACGAAAAAGTTAAAAAATGGGAGAGTAATTAAGGAAATACATATTATTACATAAATGCTTTCAATTAGATATTCATACTTCCATCTAGGCTAAACGCTTGCATAATATGTAATATAGATAATATATTGCAAAGTCTAAAACTTACTCCAAAATACTTCTAAATGCTACAAGCTTTGATGTTACCCTTTAATATTTTCATGTTAGATTAATAGAACAGAGACAACATAACCGAAAATTATTGGATATTTTGATGAATAATAACAGAACACAAATGAAGTTGAACAATAAACGGTTCATATTATTATTAATATGAGAAGTTGAAACTTGAATGAAACCGACTAAGTTAATATCTCAAAACACACTGGTAAGAGTTAAATTGATATGTTCTAAATGCTGTTGCTGAAGGTTATTACCGATATCGTTGACATTAAGAAGAAATAGCAAAGGACCAATATGTGACTACACAAAATACGCTTTCTCCTTGAAAAATAAATAATAGAACCGCCACTTATGTTACATGGCAGAGACCAATAATAATAGATCTATACTTAGATTAATATCAAAACTGGTATATTATTAAATTTTCTGTAAAATAAACGAACTTACAAATAAGTTAACAGATTTTGAACTATGTTAAATACTCAAGAGATCTAACCATATAGCCAGTACAAATATTTCCACTGTGCAAATATAGGTAACACAAATTTGAGGCTCCAGTACGCCACTGACTTGGCATCACCCTTCGATATCTTAAGACATCACTGAAATCGAAGGGTGCGCTAAAAGGCTTAAACGCAAACCTATTATGTTTTTCCCTAATCGGAATTCCATTGTTAACTTATTCAATTGGACGGTGTTGTACAATGCATTAAGGATATTTTGTGTATCAAAGGCATTATAAAGGCACAAGGAATAACAGACGAAAAAATCGAGCATTGGCGTCGAGTGATTTAATAATTCATGTAGGTATTGACTAATCAAAATAGTTAAAAGCGATTTTATTTTGTCAACATTTTGTATTGGAGTTTATGGCAGTTTAAAATACACGATTCATAATTCGCAAAAAAATATATGTTTTCTCTAGATCGATGTTTCAGTCTTTTCAATTAGATCTTATGTTTATTATGAAATCTTACATATTTATATACCTACAATTATTACTAATAATGCTTTTGTCCAGAAAACATCAACTAACATATTTTGAACACAACAATACCATGAGACAATGATTATAAGACTGAAGTATTAAAATATCTTACTCTGTAAGCAGCAAATCACTTTTTATGAAATTTGTAATAGCCATGTGTTGAAAGCAGTCAAATGCTTTGTTGTATTAATTATATGGGAAGGTTATTATATTAATTACTTAATTATTTTACAAACATTATTTAATCTATCAACCATAGAAACCTAGAATTAGACTCAAAACTGGGTTTAAATAAAGAAACCATTCAATGGGCGAAAACTGCAAGGTTTAGGTGTCTTATTATATAAATGCTCTAAAACTACATGCAAGCATTCCGATTTTGTTTATAAGAGAATTTCTTTTTGTTTGCCCAACAAACCAATCTAAAATAAAAAGGATGCATAGCGATTTGTAGCCTATGCAACACCGAACTAATAAATAAAATAATATAATAAATGTTTGAAAACGTACCGAAATAAAAATAAGAAATAAATATCAGTTGGATTAAGAGGAAAATTTCTTTCAATTCCATAGTTCCCTACGGGATCATAATTCACCGAACAAAAAAAAATGTAACATCGTTTCCTAATATCCCAATGAATGGAAGATTTGGAAATGCAAGTGCAAAAGTAAACGAAACTATCAAAAATCGAATACCATTGTCCCAGTTGGATTATTTCAAAGATCCAGCAAGACGAAAATGACCTCGGCAGCACTAACAAATAAAGAGTATTTGAAAATAGTGATATCTGGGATGAAGAAATTCGCTACGGTTTGCAATTCAAATTCTTATTAATTGTTGCTTGGCGAAAAATGAGGCAGAAAGAAAAAATTCCGATACTGTAAAAAAACCGCTGCAAATTGAATCAATACTTCCACATCCAATTGTCAAAATGACATTTACGTTTTTATTTCTTATGCTATACGATTAGTAATCAGATTTTGAGCATTTTGTCTCTCTACAAATTTTTCCTAAAATAAAGTCCTCGTGATATTAGCAAAAATATATAAATTTTAAAATCGGTTTTTTCCAAATAACTTGAAAATTATTAACTTAACAAAAAAATTACAAGGGTGCATTCTGATCAGAAATTTGATTTTATATATAAAACCCAAATTTAAAAAAATCGTACGAGCAGGGACCAAAATAGGTTTTTTGGAAATATTTCGAAAATGTCAAAATTTTGAATAAATTTTCTAAGAAATTTTTTATGAGAAATTATATATCCTATCTGATGGCATTTTTATTTTTTGAATATATTAAGTATATTCGGAGTTATTCAGGAAAAACCGTTTTCTTTAAGTGACGCTTTTTTGCTAATATCTTCTAAACAGTTTGCTGCACCGAAAATTTATAAGAATGAATAATACTCACAGTTATCCTACTAATCACATACTAAAACGAAAAAAATAAAAATTTACAAAAAGGGTAGTTACCCACCAGTTTTGCCCCCTTCCCGATGCCGTACTTACCCCACAAACAACAGGTCGCTTTGGGTGGTTGAGATTTATACGTTTGCCAAATTTCAAGTTCATATATTAAGTCTTTCGAAAGTTACCGCGTATACAAACAAAACCACAGACACACAGACAAGAAATTTTTTTGCTAAAATTTTGTTTTTTGCGTTTTCAGCCATTTTAAAGCGAATGAGCAAATAAAAATTTTTGAATTTTTTTTTTCGCGATACAATACTTTCCATCCGTTGGATGTGGAAGTAATTGATTTTTTTAAACGCATAAAGAAGTGAGTCTTTTCTGATATTTGTCAAGTAAGGTAATTTACTTCAAATTTAAAGATTAGTGGGGAAGTTATGTTATTCGGGAAACGGTTCATTAAATCGGCCGAATCAAAACACATAAAAAATTACGGAGCCTAGCGTAAGAACTTACATGTAGGATCCAAAGAGTTGGAAAAATGGTTTAAAGTTAATCCTCAAACAGCAGGTCTAGATATTGGAACTTTTCAGCGAGTTAACAGTGTTGGGAAAATCTTCKATTAATGAGAAGAAAAAGACGTAATTAAAATAACAAGCKACAGCTAAGGGGTAGAAACCAAAGCCGCATGATGCTTGATAAGGAATGGCTTTCAGAAAAAAAAACGATGAGGCGACAACTTTGAAATCAACTCTTCAAAAGAAAGCCGAAAACTGTATATTTAATATGTGCAGTTGTAATAACGTTTATAGTAAAACAAAAAAATATATTCCTGATGACAATTTTTAGCGGAATTCTTTAATGGAAAAATTGCAGTTTAATATAAACTTAACTGATACGTTTGCAGATTAGTAGGCAAACCGAAATTAAACCAGTTTTGTAATATACCTGTCATACTGTTGGATATTGCTAGATTGTGCGTCGTTTCATAGAAAACGATAGTGTTTCAAATGACAGTAAGCCTAAGGAGGACAGCCTCTGAAATCTCTCTGTGTATTTGTAATTTTGTGCAGGGCACATTTAATAATTTCGAAAGAAGAATCCCTTTAACAACATTCAAATTAACACCTCTAAAAGCAAAAGCATCCAGGTTGTCACCCCCGTAAAAGCATTTCCACAGCTCGCTTCGGGCACAAAGACATTTAAAGTGCGCGGCTTCAAAGCCGGTTTTAAAGCAGTCATGCGATAAACTTTTAAGATGTTCCGTAACGTAGCTAACCCTCTTGATCCCAGGCTGGTAATTTTGCCTAACCCAACAGGCGTTAAGATACTCGAAGAGATTCACTGCGTTAGCTGTACTGCAGAAAGATGTCTTGTTAGGTGTAAATGTAAAAGCATTTTGCGTCTAATAGTTTTACCTGTCAGTATACGAGTATAGTTGAGATATATCTCGGTTCAAAGTTATGTTAACATCTTATAGAAGTGGTTTAAGCCATCAATAAACATGCATTTGTTAGGAAGAAAAATTTAAAAAATGTTTACTGTCTTTATCTCTATTTTTAAAACAAAAAAGGAGGGACAAGGTATGCAGATAACCGAGAAAAAGCATTTGTTAAATAGCATACGTGATACACAAAATTAGTATAGTAGTAGTGTGCGGACTAAATGAGGATGCCAACAGGATGGAGGATGGAACCAAAAACACTAGAGAAAATTGTGCGAATTAGATAATTTTAACAGTAACGTAAATAATAATGTAATGTAATGTAATAGAAAATTTTGGAGAGAAAGGACTAGAAAACAATAAAAGGCGAGGATTATTTAAATATTGCATACAAGCATACAACATAATCTTGCGGTGGAAAATACTTTTTACGAGCACTAGAAATGTTTATCGATCTTCATATAGTAATCGTAAAAGTTAAAGGAAAGATAAACTGTAAGGAAACKTGGAAAAACGAGTAAGACCACGTGAAACGATAAGAATACATAAATTATAAAATATAGAAACACTGAATAGAATCTGAAAATAGGGTACCAACAAAGATTGATTTGATAAGGCATTATCTAACGAATACGGATGTTGAACACAAGCATTTAAAAAACAATGTGGTGGAATGAAGCAATAAAACATGAAGTAACGCAGAAGAATGGTACGAATATCTAACGTGAAAGACAATTAAAATAAAGGAACACGGAAGAAAAGTTAAAATTCTTGCACTAGAAGTAAAGAAAAGAGGATTGAAAATGCAGGTCGGTTGCACAACGCTCTAAACAGATAACTCATCTCTAAACAAGAAGTTACAAAGATAATACCTTTTGAAACCATATAGCCAAAGATGGCCAAAGGGAGGACCGCGGTCTACTGGTAGCCCCACATTATTTTGTGTAGCTCGCCAAACTTAATACCATATCGAAGAATGGATATCCTACTAGGGAATCTCAATCGTTACAAAATAAATAATTAATTGTTAATAAATAACAAAGGTGTGTGCTCTGTTGTCTATATCAGAAACAAACCAAGGACAGCTGTTTCGATCTATTAGATCTCAGCAATGCAGACAACACAGCACAGAAGTTTTACTACTTACATTGTGTCTTTAACACAACAAAAATTTACAAAGTGATATGCCAATTTTGCAATAAAATTTCTCTTCCCTTGAGACATTTCTATTACAATCTTGTTCATTGTCCTTTTGTCAAAAGCCTTAGGAGCTGTAACATCCAAATAACAATGTTCGTCCTGCAAACCCCAAAAAATCGTGGTCTTACACCCCGGGAAACCAAAATTGAGCTTTTATTGATTTATTTTATTTTATTGAAGTTAAGCATGTCCACAGTTGCTCATTATGTTTATACATAATATTTCGAAGAAAAAGGGAAAAACAACAAAAGGCGCAAAAATAACGACACTGAACATGAAAAAATGGGCATAATTTGTACATAATAATAATAATAAACGACTTTATTAGGCACAGTAGGTTAAATACAATCAAAACTATTATTTTGAACGTAAAAGAAAGAAGAAAAGAAAAATATAAAATATATATACTGTATTAACCTACCKAATTATACAAACCAAACAAAATTATTTTTTTTGTAAACTGGGAAACATGGCGAAGTCTAGCAAAATCCTATTCTACTTAACCACGCATCCCAAGCTATAAGGGCGTACATGTGGAAAGTGGGAAAGAAATCAACAAATGCAAGAAAAAAAAACAATGAAAAAAAGGCTTAGAAGGAAGAGAAAGCCCGCTTGATAAGCAGATTTCATCTAATTTGAGTAACAAAAACGTACTCCTCTAATTTATATTTAAACTTATTAATATTATACAGTCAGAACTGACGGTGTAAGGCATTGTACAATTTAGCAGTATTGAAAGAGAAAGCTCTGCGAAACAGAGCTGTACGGTGGGGGGGCACAACAAAACTGTCCCTAAATCGAGTGTTTCTAGAGTGAATATCTGAGTGATATGTTAATAGACCTTTCAAGTTAGATGTAGGAGATGGAATGGTAAGTATTTTATGAACAAAACGGTTAAGATGACACTTCTTACGATTATCCATGTTCAACCAATTTAAGTCATTTATAAACGACGTGATATGATCACATCTACGCAAACCATAGACATATCGGCAACATGCATTCTGTACTCTCTGCACACGACTTTTCTCGTTGGCATCAAAACAAAACAAATAAAGTCACAATAATTAAAATGCGATAATACAAGACTTTCACATAATTGTTTCCTTAGTAAGAAATTTAAAAAATATCTACTCGAATATAACAATTTTAAAGCAGAGAATGCCCGTTGTATTAGCTTTGTGACATGTTCCCTAAACCGAAGTGCACTATCTATAATGACACCCAAATTTCGAGTGTGATCAACAAACGGAACATTAACTCCTGCTAGAGTTACCGACATAGAATCGCATACATATTTTCTGACATTTTTATTGCCAAAACACATAACCACTGATTTAGAAGGGTTTAATTTTAAGTTATGCTACTCAGACAAAGTTATGATTCTATCTAGTTCCTCATTAATAAGTATAGATGAAGCTAAGCAGTCCTCAAGTCTGAAATGATGATAAATCTGGGTGTCATCAGCATATGCTTGAACCTTACACCTACTTACAGATTTAATTGTATCAGCAGTATATATAATAAACAATAATGGGCCTAGGATTGACCCCTGAGGAACTCCAGTTAATATGTTTGAAGTATTGGAATAACGGTTGCTGGAAAATATTTTTTGACATCTATTGCTCAGATAAGATGACACCAAAGACTCAACTGACGATGAGGAAAATCCACAGTATCTTAACTTAGCACACATCAATCTGTGATTAAAAGTGTCGAAAGCCTTAGAATAATCCAACAATACCAAAATCGACGCTAGACCTTCATCAGTTGCTCTAATAATGTCATCAACGACACAAGTTAAAGCTGTAGCTGTAGAGAAGTCCTTTCTAAAGCCACACTGATTACCGGAGATGAGGACATTATTAAGGGCAAATTCATAAATTTGTTTATACAAGATTTTTTCGAAAATTTTAGAGACAACGGGTAATATGCTTATAATACGCAGGTCCGATAAACTAGCAGGGTTTGGTTTTTTAGGCAACGGCAATCCTACTGCAGTTTTCCAAGCAAGTGTAAAAAAAGACTTCTCAATGCAACAATTAATTATATGCATAATATAGATATCAATGTGAGGACTGCAGTATCTGAACATGCCGTCATCCCCAGATGCCTTAGACGTGATTGAACACAAAGAACTATGAACATCATCCATCGACACCAGGGCAAAATCAAAGTTAAGATTGTATTTCAAATAATTATTTTGATAATATTCAATCATTTCGTTAGACAAATCATTGTCATCTTGAAAAAATTTGCAAAAATAAAATATAAATGTTAATTCCTACATCTCACAGTAAATGGGGCTTCTATTATACAATATAAATCCTCCCTTATAGATAAACGACTGTTCTCCATCTTATGAGAAAGCAAGCAGTTCAACCAGCCATCGTAACGTTTTAAAATTGAACGCCACGTTTTATTATAACGACCAGCAAGTTCCATTTAGACGCCCCACAAACACACATAGGGCCATAACAGCCCACTACTTGACGAGTGAATACACACGCACGATAATGGGAACACATAAAATAACAGATCTCTCCCCCGTGGCAACAGTAGCGTAAGCAACCCTTGGCGACTATTCCTGCAATCAATTCTACGCGTCATAGTGAGACAGGGTGAGGGAACAATTTTCCTGTGGGTGTGCAGTAAAGGACAAAAACGAGCGCCCGTAAACGGCATTTCGCTCGTACGCCGTTTGGGGGTTTGCAAATGAATTTATTGTGTTGTACTGGGTGCACCGAATCGACGGTTAAAAGCAATTGAATGCGGTATTCAGGGAGTCGAGGGGGATCTTATAGAGTCGTGTACCGACGGCGGCACATTTGTTTCAATTTGGGAAATTCGCAAGTACACAATGATTTTGTTATAACGTTATCAGTCTATTTCCAGTGAATCAGCAGTAAATGATAAACACTTCAAAACAGTTTGCATCCGGCAATATGTTCACTATGGCATTATAAATAATGATAGCTTGCCTTTCTTGGAAATTTTGAGAGAAAAGTTCTCCAAATCTTATTATAAGAATAATATCCTTAAAAGTTTACCTGCATAAGAAATTTATGATGTAAAATTCACGTTTATGAAAAAGTCTAAGGTAATACAATGTAAAAACATTTAATGACGCCTAAATCAAGTACCTTTATTATAAAAACTATATTTTTTAATAATATTTTAAAATCTAATAATACGCATTTATTAATGACATCGACTCTAAAATTTCTTGATTTTGAAGAAGTCTAATAGGCAAGGACTTTTATTGCATTTGACAATCATGGAGTCCACTAAATATATGTGAAATCATCGAATAATAATAATAATAATAATAATAATAATAATAATAATAATAATAATAATAAATCACACCGCGACATAATACAGATAGAATAATTTGTTTTTCACGAAAAAGATAAATACATAGTTGATAACATCGTGGGAAGCAAAACCCTTCCTTTATGGGTTAGTTTTATCCTACATGTCATCAAGCAATCACCTTCTTTACGTTCTTCAAATCCTGACCAAAATCAAATACACCAGTTCCCCGTTCTTGGCAAATTACTTAACATAAATTGTTAGGAAAATGAAAAATTGCTGTCAAAGAAATGAACGTGAGGAGCAAGCGATACTCCAAAGAAGCTAAAGTTTGTTTGGACAAAGCTCTTGTTTACTGCAATTATGGAAATTGAATTTATAAACTTCGATTACGTAGTTACATAACTACCCTTCTGAAAACCTCAATACCATGGTGATGCTAAATGTATTAGCTTGAGAAAAATTATTTCTTTGTAGACATTAAAGCAACATTTTCTACTAACAGACTATAAACACTTATACACAGATCGTGTTCATTTTTATAAAGCCACGAAAGCTTCAAAAGAATTATATTAGAGAAAACCAAGGAACGCATGGCACACGCTGTTTTCTGTCAGAGAAGCAGGCATTCATATAAGCAGCTTAAGAAATGAGGAGAAGAGGTACATAAGAAATAAGAAATAACGAAAACCAATACTAGCACTACGATCAAATCAACATCATATAAACACAAAGAAGGATTCCGATGCAGTTGTAAAGCTCTCGTTTACCCCGGGGATGCACGGCCACATCACATAAATTTTTTACTAAACTGAAACTTTGATACTATGTTACTGTGTGGAAGTATGGATTGATCCTCAAACTATTTAATACTTTGAAATGTGGAAAGACTGTGAAGCATTGAACGAATACTGTCCCAATTTGAATTCAGAGTGTTTCTTTGAGACAAAAGTAGCAAATTCAGAATTTTGAATAATGGTCTTCCACAAGGATCGGTTCTTTCGCCTATTCTTTTCAACCTTTACTAAGTGACCTTCCAGTAATCCGATCGAGAAAATTTGTGTATGCAGACGATATGGTATTGGTTTTGCAAAGTAAAGACTTTTCTGTACTTGAACAAACATAACTTCTGCTAAAAAACCTTGGAGTAACTCTAGATACGTCTCTAACGTACAAGAAACATCTAGAAAACATCAGTAAAAATTACAGACTAGAAATAACATCCTGCATAAGCTTGTTGGTACTTCTGCAACTGCCTTGCTTTATAGCACTATTGAGTACGATCCTCCTATCTGGTCAACTAGTAATCACACAGAAAAAATTGACACTCAACTAAATATTGCAATGCGATTAATCACGGGAACAATGAAGTCAACTCCATTACCTTGGCTTCTGATTCTTTCAAACATTGCTCCTCCGGAGATTCGCAGACAATTTGCTACATTTAAAGCTTGGCAAAAATATCAATCAGCTCCTAATGAGTTACTGATTTTCCGAGATCTGCAAGAGCTGCCTACAACTCGGTAAACTTCCAGAAAACCTCTGTGGGACAGAAGGTTTCTTTCGTGCTCCTTACACCATTCAAGATGGATGGTGTTCTGTTTGGAAACTTTAGAAACATAATATATTCAATCAACAGCTTATAGACGATCCTACAGAAAAGGTGGCAAGAACTGACCTCCCGAGAAAGTCTTGGATAACTCTGAATCGCCTTCGCCTTCGGTCGTGGAAAATGCAACTTTTTTCTTAATAAATGGGATCCATCTATCAACCCTTCTTGTGAATGTGGAGATCCCCTCCAAACAATTGAACATACGAGTATGGTCAACAGATGCCCCGTACAGCATGGCCTTGTGGTTTTCCGTCTATACATCGTGTTGATGAAGATGTTGAAGATTGGCTTAAGATAACCGAGATCTGATTGGAGTTTTTCTACGGTTTTCTCTTAATACTCTATCCAGAAATACATGTGTGTATCTATTCTGGATGGAGTGGAAATGCGAGATCTCTTATCGTTAAAACAGAAGGTTTTTTCTTTTAACGCTTCCATAAAAGTCGACCTATTCACATGAAATTAATAGTAGTGTGTAATTTATTAATGGATTCATAATATATATATACAGGGTGATTTTTTGAAAACTTCACACCTTAAATAACTTTAAATATAGCAAAAATTTAAAAATTTGCAATAACGGGTAAACTTTTGTTTGCAGGGGGACAACTTTTGAGATAAGTTTCTAATGGATAGCGCTTACTCTCTGAGCAGGGTAGACACCCCTTTAAAAATTTTAAATGGAACTATCCATCTTGTGATACATCATTTGAAAGCTTATTTCAGAAAGGGTCTGGCCATGTAATTAGTTTTACCACGTTTAACTTATTGACGGGGTAATAGATTAATAGTGCCTACGGAACAGGTTGCTTATTAAATTGAATATTTTGGACTCTTTTCAACAAAATGTATTTTATTTTAGAGCGGAAATAAAATTTGTCCTTACGAGAACCCAAAATTTAAACAAATAACTTGTAAAAAATATGACACTTAAAAAAAACTCCCAGAATACTGAAAATTTTCTTTTAACATTATTATTAACATTAAAGTATTTATCATGTAATTTTTTAGAAAGTCCATGTTCACGAAAGAGAAAAATTATTTATTTGTAACTCCAAAAACAGTGTGAACAAAACCATAGAAATTCAAACCTCACAATAGATTCTCAAAATGTGCACCTCCTCTTTCCATACAATAATACAGACGGTTCTCGAACTCCTGCTGCACTTTTCGGAAAGTTTCAGGTGGAATCCTCCTACACTCGTTAATAATTCTTTCTCGCGGATCGTCCAGGCTAGTGGGTTGTGTTTTGTAAACCACAGATTCTAAATGACCCCATAGAAAGAAATCTAAAGCAGTCAAATCGGGTGATCATGGCGGTCATTCAATTGTTCCACGCCTACCAGTCCAGTGAAGAGGAAATCTATGATTTAACCAATTTCGCACATTAATGGCGTAATGCGGTGGGGCTCCACCATGTTGGTAAAACAATTCGTATTCATCCAACATTGGATTTCCTTCAGGGTCACGTTGGTTTTCTAATTGCTCTGTGATTAAAGGATCAATAACGTTATCAAGTTATTCTAAATACATTCCCCCATTTAGCGTCCCATCAATGAAAATTGGACCTACAATTGACGTTCAGCTTCTGAGGAACTTGTGTATGACCTTCTCGAAAAATATAAGGATCTTCGTCACTCCAGTACCTGACGTTATGTTTATTTACAGAGCCGTTCAAAAAAAATGTGCATTCATCACTGAAGCAGATATTTTTTATTAGATTTGGATTTACTATAATCTTTTCTGTCATCATTTCGCAAAATTGCAGTCTTCTATCGAAGTCATCTTCGCCGAGTTCCTGGAGAGTTTTCATCTTCTTATAGGGATGGAATTTGTGCAGCTTTGTAACTTTCCTTACAGATGAATAAGAAAGTCCAGTGGCTGTAGAAATGTTACGCAAAGAGCACAGCTATGCTCAGCACCGTAAATAAAAATTATTTCTACCCTTTCGGCAGTTGAATAAACCATTATCACTTGGACTCTCACTTTAAAATTTCACGCGATTTATAAAAAGGAATGTGAACAAAAAGATGGTCGTGCCAAAGAAGTAGCCAAAAAGTTGAAACAAAAAATTGGAAACACAAAGTAGATAATTATTTAGCCAATTCAGTATAAACTGTCGAGTTGCAATATCAAGTAATGTCGAAAGAAAATGTTAAGTATTTTTGGCATTTTACTTAGGTGTAACAATTAATTTTTAACAAGTTTTTTAGGCTTAAGTAAGGACAATTTTTATTGTAACTGCAAGACAATAAATTTTGTTAAAAAAGTCCAAAATATTCCATTTTATAAGCCACTTGCTACAATGCACTTTTTGACCCACTACCCCGTCAATGGGTAAAAAATAGTAAAACTAATTACATGGCAAGACTCCTTGTGTAATAAGCTTTTAAATGATGTATAGTAAGATGGGTAGTTTCATTTAAAATTTTTGAAGGGGTATCTACCCCGCTAAGAGGGTAAGCGCTATCCATTAAAAACTTATCTCAAAAGTTGTCCCCCTGCAAACAAAAGTTTACCTGTTTTTGCAAAATTTTAAATTTTTCCTCTATTTAAAGTTATTTAAGGTGTGAAGTTTTCAAAGAATCATCCTGTGTATATATATACATAATTTGACATTTAGTGAGGTAAAAATCAGGCAGCGGTTGAACCTGTCCCATACCAAGCCTACTGGCGGAAATAAAACATTACCATAATACGTGAGTTTGTACTAAGAATTACGCACTTACCCCGCCGTAGAGGTCCTTAACTTTCCACTTCCCCCGACGCCGTCTCCGGCATAGCACGAATCCTGCAACAAAAACACCCCCGTTACTCAGCAATTCCAAACGCCCTCCCGCTACAGTAATTACTCTAATCCGACGCCAACTAGCGAGAACTTTAATACGCAAGTTAACGTCTGGAAGCGCAAGGCCTAACATCAGGTTCAGCAACACGTGTATGCGTATAAAGCCATGATAACAAATCACCTGAAACTAAATTATGGCGTCACTTGTGGCGACGAACACCCCGAAACAATATGTCTAAGTTCGCAGGCGGAGGAACAGAACGCGGAATTTCATAAATCACAATTGAACTTGTGCCTGAAAAGGGGGTAGGTTTGTTGGGGAGGAGGGAAACTTGGGAGAGAGTTCGTCAAACTGATAAAGATATTACAAACTCGAGTCATGTGTCTTATGTATGCTTTGATGGTAACTCATTTGTCATTCATTTATTTATTGTTGTTTCTAGGATATCACATATCAAGCTGGGGTTAAACTGGCGATGGTGAAAAAAACAAGTGCTATCAAATTATAAAAGTCCATCACTCAGTTTATGTGTAAAAATTGTCAAATCGGGGTAGTTTGATCTAATGGAACGCGTCCCTGCAGCGGAATAATGTGCGTATATCAAAATTCAAACACTGCGCGAGAAAACGATTGCCGAAATTCACGGTGCATTACAAGAAGCTTGCAATGGAGTCGTGTGTCGGTAGTTCAACAGTAACTTGTTGGAGTAAGCGTTCCAGAGCGTTGGACTAGTGTTAAAGACGACCACAGAAGCTGGAGACTTCATACTGCTACCGACAACACTTTTGCTGCTATTTTCTATTTTCATAACCCTCCTCTAATTTTATTTCTCTTGCTTCTTGTTGGATTCCTGTGTTTATTTTCATGAACTTTGTCTTATCTGTACTTATTTATAATCCTATGTTTCCTGCTTCGGCTTTCAATTTTCTCATTACTCTTTGCAACTCTATCTTTGATCTTGCTAAGGATGTTATATCATCCTCAAATACTTCATGTAACAGGTTCAAAACTAAACTAGCTGTACTTTCTTTCCAGCTTTAACCTGATTTTATGTATTCTTTTACGAAAGATCTTCCAAAATAATATTTGCTTTTGCAGCTAGTACTGTTCATCTTCAGTACATTTACTTTGAAACCTGATATGTTTATCCCTTACTGCCTTACTGACATTTAAACTTGCATTAGGCCACTGCAGGCTTTATTTGGGGTGACTTCTTCTTAGTAATGTTTTCAGCAGAGATCAAAGGCTGTTAGACCACTAAGAATATCCTACAACGTTAGGGCTCTCAGAGCTCAAAAGGCTTAACATGAGAAACTCGATGAAGATCTCCTTCGAACTCAAGGCAGGGCGTTGTAAGCATAGCATCTCCACGTACCAAAATGCCAAGGCATCATTTACTGAGGGATATGGAATTTTAGCTCTATGTTATTTCCTGCAAGAACCACATCGCATAAGTCATACTAGGCTGTCTTTTAGTATAAATCCCTCCTTGTATCATGTGCATGTGCTTTTATTTCACTTGTTTTGTTTGTGCTTTTATGTTGGTTTGGTATTCCCCCTTCTTTGCCTTTGTGATGTATTGTTTAAGCAAATCCCCGTCTTATCATTTGTTTTATATATTTATATATGCTCTTTACAGCTTAATTTTACAATTTAAATATTACTGATCAATGTGGTTGAAACATTAACCACTATTTGAACAATTCTGTTTGTTTCTCAAGAAAAACATTAAGGTTCCTGCTACATACCTGGCCTTTTCCTGCGATTTTTCTCCAGTCTATCGTAAGTTACATAGCAGACACACAGCACACAGATAATCAAACGAAAACTAATTTAACATCAGAAAAAGAGGGTAGCAGTGAAAAAAACCGCTGCAAATTGAATCATTACTTCCACATCCAATGGTCAAAATAACATTTACGTTTTTATTTTTTATACTATACGATTAGTAATCAGGTTTTGAGCATTTTTCCTCTCTACACATTTTTTCTAAGACAAACAGTCCTCATGACATTAGCAAAAATATATAAATTTAAAAATTAACTCGAAAATTATTAGCTCAACAAAAAAAATTACAAGAGTGCTTTCTGATCAGAAAGTTGATTTTCTATGTAATACCAAAATTTTAAAAAAATCGTACGAGCAGGGTCCAGAATAGGTTTTTTGGAAATATTTCGAATATGTCAAAATTTTGGATAAATTTTCTAAGACACTTTTTGTGAGAAATTTTATTTCCTATCTGATGGCATTTTCATTTTTTAAATATATTAAATATATTTGGAGATATTTATGAAAAACCGTTTTCTTTAAGTGACGCTTTTATGCTAATATCTTCTAAACCGAAAATTTATAAGAGCTAATAATACTCGCAGTTATACACATACTAAAACGAAAAAAATATAAAAAAATAAAAATTTGCAAAAAAGGGTAGTTATCCCCCAATTTCGCCCCCTTCCCGATACCCTACTTATTCCACAAAAAAAGGTCGCTTTTTTTGCGTTTTCGACCATTTTAAAGCGAATGAGCAAAAAATTTTGAAAATTTTTTTCGCGATACAATGCTTCCCATCCGTTGGATGTGGAAGTAATAAGTAAATGTGGCAAAAAGGGTATGACAGGAAGAGTTTGGTAGCAAAAATAACCAGGAACTTGCTATAGTCTCGAAGAAAATAAGAAGTATTTAACAAATTAAGTATTTTTACATAGACTTTTATACTCAGCTTGTTATCCTTTCTTCATACTTTACCATACCAATTTCTTGGGGGTGCCTTTAAATATTTTTTTCTAAAATTAAAAACGCCAAACAAATTCCTGTCGTCTTGCTACTATTTTTGATTAGCCTTAAATAATGTGGTTCTGTGTTCTTTGTCCACCTCTTAACCAGTTGTGTTCTTCTTGCAGCTGTGGTTTTAGTTTGTTTCTAAGTATTTTCGCCAACATTTTTTGGTATATCTTAGCTGCAGGACTTTTGGTAGTGTAAATTCTCTGTAGTTTGTATTCGTTTTAGTGCGATGATACCTATCAATTTATATTCCAGTTAACTGGTATTTTTTCTTTGCCATATTAAATACAGCTGCTTTCACCCCGATTTCATCTGTTTGTCGTTTCTAGTAGCTTTAGTTTCTAAATATTTTTCTTTCATCTTCTTCCCCATTTGTTTCCTCATCCGGATTCAACAGCTGTTCAAAATATTCTTTCCGTCCACGCATTATTTTACTGGATTTACTAAAAATATTTGAGTGAGTAGAGCAGCTAAGACTAGCAAAGCTAATATGAAAAGTTTTTTTTGTCAGTGTAACACGATACAAGTTAAAAACATACGAAACTCATTTAACTGGAAAAACTTGCTGACGGGCACGTCATCGTATGCCACGAATAGTAACGACGATTAGGGGTAGTTTCATGATATTTATCTCAAGGGCGAGTTCTGATTACATTTGTTTCCCGTAATGGCAACGGGCATTTCGACCGCTGATACACACGCAAATCTACGGGTTTCTCTTATCACGACTGATTACATAATGCACCATAATTGCGAAACGCCCCATGTCACCAGCAAATCGGTTGCGACGTCCCGCCGATCGAGAGAATTAGAAAACTCCGGGATTCTGGAAACGTCACGTGTAGGTTACGCTAAATTTTGCCATCAATCTATTTCGTTCCTTACACCACATCCCGAAAAGATTTATATCTTTGTTAAGGGTTATTTTAGGTGGCTCGGCAAGGGGCGAAATAAACCTCGAACGCCCACGCTACAGGTATTCGAACTGTTATTTATTTCCATGTGTGGGCTGGATTATCCGAAGCCCGTTTTATTGGCTGGGCGTGATATACGAATAGCTATGAAGAAGGGATGTAGGAAAATTTGCTTTGGGGTTAACCCGACCAACAAGGCCAATTATTTGAGAAATCGTAGAAGCCACAAAACGCTATATTAAATTTCGTGCCGAAATATTCCAAACTATACCGATAATGCAATATAATGTAATGTACCGATCAAAGGCAGCCTTTATGTCTTTCAGGACTATACAGAGTTAAAGTATAATATAATATAATATAATATAAATTTATTTGTGGTAGCGGTCAACGTAATACTTTACATTCAGATAGATTACATATTACACTAAGCCAAATAGTTGGCGCTAGTACAAAAAGGGTTAAGAAGGCAGGAAACCTGATTTCTAATCTTAGTCCATAAAAAAAAACAATCTAATTCCAAAATACCCAAAATGCTGGTCTGGTCTCTCCGACCGTGCTACTAGAAAAGAAATAAACTATTTATAGACGGGACATAATTACAGGGAAAACGCAATGCAAGAAAGCAATGCGTTCAATGCAAAGCTGACAAATATGAGGATGCCGGATTACGAGAACTGGCGAGACATCAAAATTTGCACATTTTTATCTGAATTGGAATACTATTAAATATTTTGTAGATGTTGTAAGTAAAAGACCGATGAATAAAGCAGTGTAGTGTCTAGGGGGTGACAAGAGTCCACGAAACCTAGTGTTCAGAGAGTGCACATCTGTACGAAAAGTGATTTTGTTGCATAGGTAGGGTGGACATTTGAAAAACATAATTGAAAGGTATAGGCACGCCGCGTGTAACTCACGTCTATGCGTCATGTTCAGCCATCCTGCAGAAATCAACTTGTGTGAAATTCGAGAAAATTTTCGAATTCCGTAAATAATTCTCAAACAAGACTTTTGCAAACGTTCAATGCGATTTACATCTACCCTGGTTAAGCATGGGGCATACAAGACATCGCAATAGTTCATATGACATAAAACCGTTGCATCCGTTAGCTTTATTTTTAAGTTAATGGGTAAGATATGGCGATAAGGATATAGCTTTTTCAAGCTAATGTGTGCAACCTCAATTTTTTAGTAATGAAATTACTAAACCGTAGTTTCCTGTCTACATCCACACCCAAACTTTTCGCTACTTTAGAGCACTGCAAAATACTATTACCAACTTTAATCCTTAATAACACTTCTGCTGGTTCTTTGTTTTTACCGAATACCAGTACAGAGCTCTTTAAATCGTTCAAACTAAGTTGATGTTGCAAAGAAGTTTGTTGCAATTGCTTTAAATCTTCATTAATCATTCTATTTGCGAAATGTATATTACTAAAGGGAAACGAAAAACGGACCTGGGTGTCATCAGCATATACATACGAAGTACCGTACTGAACACAAGACAACAAGTGACATGTATAAATACAGAATAAAATAGGCCCAAGCGCAGATCTCTGAGGCACCCCAGATGTAATAACTCCCTCCTCAGATGCACCGAAATCCGTCACAGTATATTGTTTACGGTTAGTAAAATAACATTCAATAAGACTCACTGACTTCTGCGAAAATCCGACATACCCCAGAATTGAAAACAATAATTCATGATTAATTTTATCGAAAGCCTTGTAAAAGTCCAACAGAACAAGTGCACTAATATTTCCAACATCAGCTTCACGAATGATATCATCAATCAAATCAAGAAGTGCAGTAAGACAACTATATCTTTGCGGAAATCCTGATTGTCTGAGAAGTAAGATATCGTATTTATCTAGATGACCTTTTATTTGTTGCACCAGAACCAAGACTTACGACATTATCGGCTAAAGCGAAATTGGACGCAGTTCACCAAAAGATGCCACCATCGGTTTTTTTGGTAACGGCAAAATTTTTGCAATTACTTCCCATCCGTTGGATGTGTATCGCGAAAAAAATTTTCAACAATTTTTATTTGTTCATTCGCTTTAAAATGGTCGAAAACGAAAAAACCAAAATTTGAACAAAAAAAATTTCTTGTCTGTGTGTCTGTGTTTTGTTTGTATACACGATAACTTTCGAAAGACTTAATATATGAACTTGAAATTTGACAAACGTATAAATCTCAACTACCCAAAGCGACCTATTGTTTGTGGGGTAAGTAGGATATCGGGAAGGGGGCGAAATTGAGGGGTAACTACCCTTTTTGCAAATTTTTATTTTTTTATATCTTTTTCGTTTTAGTATGTGATTAGTAGTATAACTGCGAGTATTAATCGTTCTTATAAATTTTCGGTGCAGTAAACTGTTTAGAAGATATTAGCAAGAAAGCGTCACTTAAAGAAAACGGTTTTTCCTTAATATCTCCAAATATATTTAATATATTCAAAAAATGAAAATGCCATCAGATAGGAAATAAAATTTCTCACAGAAAGTGTCTTAGAAAATTTATTCAAAATTTTGACATTTTCGAAATATTTCCAAAAAACCTATTTAGGTCCCTGCTCGTACGATTTTTTTTAAATTTTGGMATTATATAGAAAATCAAAWTTCTGATCAGAAAGCACTCTTGTATTTTTTGTTAAGTTAATAATTTTCGAGGTACTTGAAAAAAAACCGATTTTAAAATTTATATATTTTTGCTAATATCACGAAGACTTTGTCTTAGAAAAACAGAGAGACAAAATGCTCAAAATCTGATTACTAATCGTACAGTATAAGAAATAAAAATGTAAATGTCATTTTGACAATTGGATGTGGAAGTATTGATTCAATTTGCAGCGGTTTTTTCCATGCGCTGGGAACGATTTCTCCAATAAACAAGGGTTTATTAAGTGTGTCGGTACTGGTAAAATAGTTGGACAGCACATAAGAAGCATCTCTGGATTTATGTTGCCAGGACCGCAGGCAGTCGATTTGATTTCAGATAAGCACCTGAATACTTCAGATTCATCAACTAAATTGAACTGTAGCAGGGACTCAAAATTTTGTTTCTATAGAAGCTTATCATTTGATCATCAGGTGGCAAATTAGAAAATATTTGCAAAAAGTGATTATTTATTGCCGAAGGATCATTTAAAGCACTTGGCAAGGGTATATGTGACTTCCTTTTATAGATATCCAAGTCATCCAACTTCTTCCATAACTGTTTCTGATTTTTGCACTTAGCGACACAGTAATTTAGGCATGCCGCTTTTTCCCTTTTTATTGCATTAGTCGTTTCACTTTTAATACTTTTATAGTACTCCCAGTGCCCACGATCCCTAGAAGTTTTATACTTATTAAATGCTTTATTTTTGAGTGCAATCATTTTTCTAATTGCATAAGTGAGCCATGGAGGAATTCTTTTTCCAACTACAACTTCTTTCACCGGTGCCACCTCATCAAACAGTCCGATTACCAAATCATTAAAAAATTTTTTTTTGTCAGTATTAGAAATCTTAACTATATCTTCAAACAGAGTCATTTGATGAGCTGTCCAAAGTAAACCCATGTCAACCCTATTTAAATTTCTTCCACGGTGGATACGGAGGCACTCATTTTCGTCTACAATACACAACAAAGTGATCTGACGAATTATAAGGCGCATCCGTTCCAGATTCAAAATCATCGTTATCAAAAAATAAACCGCCAATGTGATTTAAAAGCCAGAGAAAAATTATTATTAGGTCCAAGATCAAGAGAAAAGTGAACTTTCCCTGATCCAAGATAAGATAAAATTCCTCTTGTGAACTCAGTCCGGGGACATCCTGTAGATACCAATAAACTGCCCGTTAAAATTATCTCCGTAAGCTTCCGTCAACATAATATGTTTGCTGCTGGCATTGTCACTCACATCCAGAGCCGACGCAAGCAAATTCTGGTAACATAACACGCGCCCAGGTCAGTTGGGCCAGCAGTTTGTATKAAGTAGGTCAAAACAACAATGTGCCACGTGAGCACCGGCTGCAKTGGTGTTATTCCTCCCTTGATGTACCKTGTTGATGTTAKTTATTGCACTACGTGATTTCTCCGGCCAACCACAAGTGCAATTAGGTATTAACTGGCTTTGTTCCGGCTAACAAGACCATCGTAGAGCCGCGACAATCCGTTTGATATGAAATCTGCAGGATGTTGTGGTGGCATTTGAATTACTGCATTACATTCACGTAGGTGTATATTGTAGGCGTTGCATTTAAATAATATAAGTAGTACATACTTGTATACAATATATCTACAGTAGCATGGAAAACCTCCGTTATTATTTCCATTCCAAAAATAAACAATCCGGTCAACTTTAGTGACCTTCGTCCCATAAGTTTAGTACCTACATTTGTAAAAATTATCGATAAAGTTGTACATCTGCAACTTTACAATTACGCGTTAGAGAACAATATAATTTCACCGTTTCAATCAGATTTTCAAAGTACTACCACGGTACTGTTGAAAGTCCTGGACGATATAATAAAAGAGCGTGATAAGGGCAACTGCACGGCTCTCGTTTTACTTGGTTTTTTCTAAAGCGTTTGACACAGTCGATCATGAGCTAATGTGTGCCAAATGGGAAGATTTCACTTATTTTAGTTTTAGCATATGTATTAAGTACGTCAGAAACAAAACCGCGTGGTGCAAACGAAAAATTCAAAATAAAATCCTACGGCTAGTTATGTGCATTTGAAATTTGTCGATCGGAGAGAGGCTAGAAACGTTACCTCGTAGCGAGTCTAGCGGTCTGACGTCAGTAGCGCGCTTTAGCTCATGCACTACCGTCGCCGCCAGGGCTTGCATTGCGCTCCCGGGTTACTCAACATGCCTTTGCGAAAGTGGTGTTTTGTTCCAAAATGCAAAAGCACTACTTATTCGACTCCAAACAAAATATTCGTCACGGTATTCAAGGAGAAAAAAAAAAAGAAGAAACTTTGGTTTGCTGCTGCGCGGCGTTTACTGTCCGATGTCTCCGAAAAAACTATTTTTTAATGTTGCGAGGACCATTTTAACGTATGTCAAGAGATAAATACTGTAAAGGGCGTAGTTATATCTGGGTATATTCCAGCTTGGGAGGAAGACATGGAAAATTAAATTATTTGAAACATAAGTTATTTTAATTCTTGTAAAATAACTTTACGAAGTTAAATCCACGATACATATATTTAGATAAAGCGCTTTCGGCTAATATGCCATCGTCAGTACCATATAAAAAATTATCAGAAAAAATTATGACATTGTCAAAATTAAAAATCTAAACAGGCAATCTTGACTAAAAATGGAACAACTACATTCAAACCAGCAACGTAAAAATTAGCGTTCAAATAAAAAATTTAGAATGGGACAACTGAAATTGCAAAAATGATTTGGTATTGTCCAATTTTGGTCATTTAAAATTTTGTATATCTCTAATATTTCCAAATAGTTTAATTTGGTTCCATTCTAATTTTTTTTATTTGAACGCTAATTTTTAGGTTGCTGGTTTGAATGTAGTTTTTCCATTTTAGTCAAGATTGCTTGTTTAGATTTTTAATTTTGACAATGTCATAATTATTTCCGATAATCTTTTACATGGTACTGACGATGGCATATTAGCCGAAAGCGCTTTATCTAAATATATGTATTGTGGATTTAACTTAGAGAAGTTATTTTACAAGAATTAATTCAAGATTCAATCCACGTAGAGCACAATGGATCAGTTTTTAACGTATAAGTTATTTTAACGAAACGTATAGCTTGTGTAAGAATTCATATTGAACGGATCATTAAACGTATTCGGGATTTCAACATCCTAAGCCCCCATGCCACTGTTAATTCAGAACTGCTTCAAAAAATTGATAGTTTTATTGTGTTAGCATGTGCTATAATTAATTTACAAAGACCCATATTGAAGAAGTAGGTAGTCAGGTAGATACTTAATGTTGTCATAGTAAATGTAGTTATAGTTATACATTACATACTTCATATTGTCAGAGTAAATGTATAGGTAGGTAAACGTAGTGGTAAGTGTATTTATACTTATGCGATTGTTTCGGTTACGATTACCGTAGATTATATATTTTTTTGGTTTCTAAAGTTGCTTGTTGTTTGGTGTTGTGAACGAGTACTGATTACGTACTAATAAACAATGAAGATGAGTCTGTAAAAATATATTGAGTAACAATATGTACTTAATAAAAGGTATGTTATTTTGCGAATACAATTAAAATAATTTAATTTACACGAAGTTACATTTCCTGCTACAAAAAAMTGTTGCGATAGGTGTCTCATTTATTCCGGTGTTGCTATTCAGATCGAGTCGAGAGGTAGTGAGTGAGGTAGTTTTAGAATATTAGGTTATTCAGTTTAGCTGTGAATTTTAAACAGTGAAGTGTGTTTTGTGTGTACAGGGCGTAATCAAGAAAGTGTCTAAGTTCATAATTGTTTTATGAGAAAAAGCTTAGGCAGGTGGTTAATGATGCGCATAGGTAGATATCAGTGTCGTAGGCAGCATATTTATGATCAGCATGATATTTTAATAGATGTGGTGGATAACTATTAGATTGAAGCTAAAATACAGGGTAATACACATAAAGTTAGAGGTAATAATTAATTGTCAGCCACGTGAGCTTTGATTAGGTGGACAGGTGGATCTCTGGTCTCAGTAGTGTTGTACTGTTTGGTCGGGGGGCGGCAAGGACGGGTAGGTCCTTGGTCCGTGCGGACATGTGAACATGGATTTGTCTGAAGGCGGTTTTGTTTGGACCTCCAGGTTATCAGTATGCGGGAGCATGCCTGGATTGGATGCTGGCCCGGTCGGCTGATTCCTCTGGACCGTGTCACCAGGGGTGTGGACGGAGGCAAGGCAGTACATTTGCAGAATGATGTGTATAGTAAATGATTTGCTACGAAGGAGACAGAGATTAGCCAGTTCTTAGTTTCTGAAGTCTAAGTTATGACTTGATTATTTAGAAGGACTAGATAGGTAGATTTTATTAAGATATAATAATGGGGGCTAACTTAGGTTGACATGTTGGGCTGGACACTTATCCGTGTATTTAATTATGACAGGTGTTGCATGCCCAGGCCAGATTTTTAAGAGTACTCGCTCCCCCCCTCCCTCCTCGCTTACAGAAGAGGTCGACATTTCTCGCACACTTGCAAGGGACTTAATTAGAACAGCAATAAGGAGTATGAAATGTTGTACAAACCTACCGCGAACTGAATCAAATCCCAAGGAGCAAAGAGAATGAAATGTTGTACCTGGCGTTACGAGGGGGGTGAAGACGCTTGGACAGCATAGGTGGGAGATTGCGAAAGTGAGCCGTCGCGTGATTGAGTACCATATGGTGGTGAGATAATAACCGGTTTAGGTTATTGGATGTTTGGGAAGTTCTAAGTGAAAGTTTAGATACAAAAATAAAGAAGGGCATACGCAGCATGTATAAAGAAAATCAGGGGCCTACAACTGCTACATTGACACAAAGATTAAATGATACGATAATGAGTGTTGTGACGAAACATTTCGACTGTATTTACGTGTATTGGCTTTAAATTTAAAGCGATTGACAAAAGAATATATTACATAGATAAAAAAAAGTATAGTAATAAAGGGCGCAATATAATTTATCTCTACAAAATATGGTTTGAATCATGATGTCAAAAAGGTCTTACTGATGGTACAATTAATTGCTATTTAAATACATCTCCTTCGCGCGGCAAAGGAACTATCATTCTACACGCAGGTGGATGGATGGGCCCATGAGGCATTTCTTTTGTCAGCAAGAAACAAGTATTCTACTGATTGTCATGCTTCACAGTTTGAAACTTATTTTACAAAACAGCTGTTGCCATTTCTAACTCCTAGTAGTGTAATAGTAATTCTAAACATTTATACAAGAAATCGAATTAGGCTACCAGAAAATAGGATATCATTAATTATTTGAGGATAAATAACACAAAAGTACCCAACAAAGCCACCAAAAAAGACTTATTGGGCAGGCATGAATATCACTCAGCAATACAGCATCGATGAAATTGCAAAAAAAATAAGAAGGTACCGTAGCGAGCCTGCCTCCTTACACAGCGTTCTCAATCCTATTGAACTTATTTGGAGTGATCTTAAAAAACGGATTAGAAGACACAACGATTCTCCTAATTTAAGTCTAGTGTGGTGGACGTTATTAGAAACGAAGTCGAAAAGTAAATAAATTATGAAAAGAAAGTTATTGAAAATGAATTTCTTGAAAAATTAGTGATTTAGAATAAATAATTTTAAAGCTAATAAATTTATCTTCATATACATGCTCAATATTGGAGTTAAAATATTTTACTGTGACAATATAATCTTAGAAGACTGGTAGAACTACACAAATGCTTCATTTAATAAATCAGCTAATATTCCACAAAGCCCCGCCAGCCTCCCATGGACCAGCTCGCAAATTCAACTCTTTGTGTTTGAATTTCCGTCGGCGCAGTTTCGAACAATATAATTGGAATTAAAGCGATACACAAAACTTCCGTTTTATCTCCCGCATTACTTTTATTTAAAGTTAATTAATGCCGCTTAATGGCGGCACTCTAGCGTTTTCTAAACTTCCCGAATCGAATTAGCCGAACGGGTAATGGAAATTGTCTAACTTGGCCGAACTCTAGCGGAAGAGCATCCTTTGTAATGGAAAGTGAACGAGCTTGCGGGATTCTTGGGACGTGCAGTCTGCAACCGGCAGTTTGCTGAGGCCGCTTAAGGGCTGTAAATTTCCGCTTGTGATCATCGAACAGTTTTCTATGTAAAGCTAAGAATGACGATTTTTTTTCTTTTAGATTGTTTTCATAACACAGTGGGGTTGCCAACCCAATTGTTTAAAATTCGTAATATCAATCTACATCGAAAATAAAGGAACCCATATTACTTCCACATCCAACGGATGAGTATTGTATCGCGAAAAAAATTTTCAAAAATTTTTATTTGCTCATTCGCTTTAAAATGGTCGAAAACGCAAAAAAACAAAATTTGAGCAAAAAAAAATTTCTTGTCTGTGTGTCTGTGGTATTGTTTGTGGACACGATAACTTTCGAAAGACTTAATATATGAACTTGAAATTTGGCAAATGTATAAATCTCAACTACCCAAAGCGACCTATTGTTTGTGGGGTAAGTAGGGTATCGGAAAGAAGGTGAAATTGCAAATTTTTATTTTTTTATATTTTTTTCGTTTTAGTATGTGATTAGTACTATAACTGCGAGTATTATAAGTTCTTATAAATTTTCGGTACAGCAGACTGTTTAGAAGATATTAGCAAGAAAGCGTCACTTAAAGAAAACGGTTTTTCACAAATATCTCCGAATATATTTAATATATTCCAAAGATGAAAATGCCATCAGATAGGAAATAAAATTTCTCACAATAAGTGTCTTAGAAAATTTATCCAAAATTTTGACATTTTCGAAATATTTCGAAAAAACCTATTTTGGACCCTGCTCGTACGATTTTTTTTAAAATTTTGGTATTATATAGAAAATCACATTTCTGATCAGAAAGCGCTCTTGTAATTTTTTTGTTAAGTTAATAATTATCGAGTTATTTGGAAAAAACCGATTTTAAAATTTATATATTTTTGCTAATATCACGAGGACGGTTTGTCTTAGAAAAAATGTGTAGGGAGAAAAATGCTCAAAAACGGATTACTAATCGTATAGTATAAAAATTAAAAACGTAAATGTCATTTTGACAATTGAATGTGGAAGTATTGATTCAATTTGCAGCGGTTTTTTTCCTTTTTTCAGTGTGATACATATGAACAGTGGCGTAGCCATACCCATGATGGATCATGTTTTTTTAATAAGCATTAAATGCAGCCTTTTTGTCTGCAAATATGTAATATTTGGGATTTATCTTAGATAACAAGCTACGTCGAACTAGAAACTAACACGTAAAATACATCACATTCAAAAATTACCAAAATTGCGATATGGTCGTTTGGTACAAAAGACGCAAATTTTATTTTAAAATCTCCGAAGTTGCTTAGATGTATAGAAATATGAACAGAAACTTCAGGGCTAGTTCAAAACAGCAACACGATTTCTTAAAACTTAAGCTAGCTCTAGTCAATCTTGCTTTCCATTGGTTGCGAGTTATGATACTGTAACACGTCGTCTTCAAATTATTCAATTCTTAACACAACCCAACAGTTTATTTTGACGTACACAAACATGAGCGTACCGAAGCAGCTGCCCCCCCCCTAGATCTGGGTTGCCGACTCTGGGCCCTTCCAATTTCCCATAAATTTAGCTGGTTAATTATGTGTGTACACCTAAAAATTGTCTTATTTACAAAATTGTATATACAGTAAAATTTATAGGCAGGTGTATTTCACAATTTTCATCCAGAACTCATATTTGACCTTTGCAAATGACCTTCTCTAATAAGTCGTCAAATGGTTTCCAAGCTTAATTGATGCCATGTGCGTTTTGAAGCTGTAACTGCAACATTCGTGTTGTTACCAATCGTTGTCTTAGGGCGGATATAGCTGTAAAAGACTTCCTTGGTCAGGATGAGTCAACACGATTTCTGCTTAGTTCAGCTGTTCTACCTTTTCCTATAAAGATTGTTCAACTAACTACTATAATATGGAATCACATCAGAATCTGTCATATGTTCGGTGATAACTCTTTGTACCAAATTTCTATATTCACATTACATTTTAACGATTAATACAAAAAAAACAAAAAAAAATAAAAATCCATCCGAACTCATGTTTATAAAAGTTTTGGGAATCCCGTAAAAGCATTATCAGCACGAATTAAAACCCGGTGTGTTGTTAAAAATGCAATTAAATATATTTCAGTTTATTTAAATGAAGCTTAATTTGGTTAAAGTATTAAGTAGTCGGTTAATTTTTGAGAGCAATGCACTGGCGATCTAAGAAGGTTGGCTTGATGCATAATGCTGAGGCATTTGTCATTCTAAGTTTTAATAATGTTAGTCATCCATCGAGTCTCTTTCCCTGGGGAGTAAAAATTACTACAATAGTTGTATCATTAGCACCTATACATATGAACTCCCAGCTTATATTTCTAAAGCTTCTGGTGTGAGAAGTTGAAACTGTGCTAAAAGCGCATCGGTTAATGCATTAGTCTTTAATATGTGTTAGTTCTGAATCAGAAATCGTGCTTCTATTAGTAGAACTTTTAAGGTGAAATTTATGTTCCCTTGGTACTTCGTGTGATATAATTATACATTATGTGGATCGCGGATCTTTATTCTCCCAAATAAAATGTATCAACTCATTTTTTGTTAAACGCGAGAGCGGTGCAGCTGAATGCGCCTCATCAATAACGGAATTAGTAATAAAGGGGCTTTGTATGATCAGTGTACATAGAAAACATATAAATAATTTGGGTCTTTATTTCACAGAAGATGTTTTAAGTCGCCTTGCAGAAAATCCACGAAAATTATTCATGGAATAAATACTTCATTAATTACTTAAGTACCTATATCTTAAAAACATTTATTATATCTATTTATGTTAACTTATAATACTCTACAGGACGTTCCTTCTTTGTCCCCCCCCCCCCAGACCAAAAGCTGGGTACGCCCATGTACGCAAATAAATTATATCAAACCAGTTAGTTGTGAGATAATAATCAGTGGTAAAGATTCGGTATTTTGCGTCGCTTGTTGCTAGTGTTTTTACTTTAGAAATGAATTTTACTCTCGGTTCCTTATTATCGTCTTCCATTCTTTTGTATCCAATGCTTTATTGGGACGTACTTGTTCAAATTCTTGTTACTTTATAAGCGGTATTTATTAAAATATTTGAACGTACAGTTGAGTCGCTTTTTGGCCTCTCGAGAATTTTTTCAAAGAACTCCTGGCATTTCCTATTTTCATGCTGCTTCTGGGCATTTCTTACTTCTTAGTTTTGCTAGTTTTATTTGTTGCAATCCACTATGATCGGTTTTCTTACAATGGGTAATAGCATTGTATAAAAAAGTTGAACATTATTAATTATCTTGGAATGAGAAAAATCTGGGTATATTAATGACTATTCTTATCATATAAAGAACGTACTTTTATCACTCGCGTAGCTTCAACTCTTGCTGGATGGAATCTAGAAACGAAAAGAAACTGTTCGGAGGCGACTTTTCAATTTAAGAAATCATGCTAAAGCCGAAGGCTTCCTTTGTGGTCATCGGGGTGTGGGCGCGATTCAATCGAACGAAGAACGCCGAATCGGCCATTTTGCGGATAAAAGGATCAAGTCGGCTCGAACCCCGTCCACAGGATTCATATTGAAGTGCATACTTTCTGGGGAAAAGCTCGCCGGCCTGCCGAAACGACCGTTTCAAAACAAACTCGAAATTTTACGTTTGATAAGCAGCAAAGGCTGCACTGTAAACATTGCAGCAAAGCCTAAATAAATAAACGACGACGACCCTTATCCGAATTCTGCTTCGAATATTAGCAACAGCTTACGGTTTATAATTTCAGATATTTCAGCGTGTTTTCCGCTGTAATTGCAAGGGGGAAGTTATAAATGTGCGTAAAGGGGCTACAAATTACAATGAAACTGGAGTTTGGTTAAGACATTCGCAGGAATGGTTATAAATTCGCGGGGAAACCGTGGAAAGGAGCTAAGGTTCTAAATATTATCTTATATACGCGAATTCGCTTTTGTATGGGGGGTGACGCCACTACAGGGGCGTTAAATTTAATTTATCTGGCGTGGGGCTTTTATCTACTTGTGCGTCGTATTGATTGTAATTATAATACACGTGAATTCAATTTTCAAGCCTACGCAGTCTCATACTTTCGGGCTCTATAGGGACAAAATCACTTTTGAAAATAATAATTTCTCTAGGCACAAATACATATTAATACGGAAGCGTAGCATGGCCATTTAAAATTCTCTTACTAAATTATAATAAATCTTTTTAATAAAATTAATCATTTGTAATATTGGTATAGTAAAAAAAGCAAATTATGGTATAATATAATTTTGTTATTATATATTCATATTTGAAAAAACAAGTTATTTTGTTATGTCAGTTTGAAATTAAAAGTCGAAGTTATCTAACATATTGTTTATAACATACATATAACATAACTCTCTAAAAAGCGAATAAAGTATCTGTAACCATCTTGTAGTAACCCTGTTACAACATTACCTCACATTATCATATATAAACATATAATAATAGTGCGTGATTTTAATACTCCAAATAAATCAGATACATATACGCATATAATTTTGTTTGATTCTTCGGAAATTAATAACTACCATTAAATGGAGAGTATTTACAGTTTTCTAAATGACGTAGTCAGTGGCGGTTTCTCTTAAGGGCGCAAGGGCGCGCGCCCTCCCTGACAACCATAAAATATTTAAAATATAACTATTAATATGTCTATCAAATTTTGTCGTAGCATTTACCGCCATATCCTCAGCGAAAACACGCACAATAACTAATAACACAATATTAAAATGACTCGCCACGCCAGGTTGCACGTACGTACACTCGCCGCATCAGTATGCACGTACGGTGGATACTTTACCGGGGCCCCGCGTCTTAAATGCGCCCAGTACTAATACATTTCTTACGGGACGTTGCCATGACAACCATGACAACAAAATTTTTTGTACGTATTAATACCCACAAAATTTGTCCCGCGCTGGGCGCCAGCATTTTGCGCCCGCGGACTCGATTCGGAATAGGCATGGKGCAGTTCGTTAATCGTCGTAAATGTCTMCGTGCTTGTGTTGMGGCGGTGATTTGTAAAGTTGTCGTTGCTTCGTGCAAGGGAAAACGTTGTTTGTGCTGTGTGGCCAAAAATGAATTTAATTAGCGAACTTATTAAAACTAATTTTCATACGTTGACGTAAAATTAAAATCAAGTAATTAGGCAGGCCGTTACCTGACTTGGCTCTAGCTCAAGTAAACAAACGCAGTGCAGAAAATAGAACCATGAAGGATAGAAGGATGGACTGTAATTAAAAAAAACCGTAGGTAATATATTTTTTTAAATTTAACAATTTGGTGCATTTTTTTCAAGAAATAAAAAAGTTTTGTTTGATGTTGCCATTATTAAGTAGGTTTAAAAAAGACGTTATTATTTGTTGCTTATGCTGAATTTTTGTAAGAAATAATAAAGTTTTGTTTAATATTGACATTATTAAGTATTATTATTTTATGTTTAAAAAGAAGAGATTTTATTACTATTGTTATTGCTACTGTTACTTATGCGCCCCCCTTCTTGAAAATTCAGGAGCCGCCACTGGACGTAGTAGTAGAAATAAGTAGTTCTAAATGCTGCACTGTTTTATGTTTGATGTTTTGATGAGTTCTACTTGTTTCTTACATTTAGCAAGGTAACTTAATGAATAATAAAATAAATAATAATAAAAGACAGCTTTTGCTAATTATTGGAATAAACCTCAACAATTTAAAAAATAGCAAAAGCACGATTGGTTTCAACAGAAAGCTACCGTCTGTAGATTCCAGCATACGTAGCACATGTTTCACTGGAATATAAGAGATAACTTTTTGTCTATTGACACTAGTCGACTTTATTGTAACTTTTGGAACTGCTATTCAACAAGTCAGAGATTTTTCATTCCCGCTTGCTTCCTCCCTAGTATACTTATATCTATCTTTGTGCTGACAAAAATATTCAGTGCAATTAGGTCATTGCACCGGTCCCAAATGCAGCAGGTCCACATTAGTAAGTGAACATAAAATTAGCGCAATCGGAGACCATCAAGTTTCAAGATGAAAAAACGACAAGTTAGCCTTTGCTCTTTTTCAATTTTCTGTGGAAATTATTTTTCGCTCAAAATCGGCACAGTGATGCATTTTGAGCTCCAGGTTCCAAAAATGCAGCCAGAATTGAGCTAGGACGTCCAGAAATTAATTTTTCGCAAATGGACCCTTCTACTCTAGGCCACTTTTCAGAGGAACAGTTGCAGCTAGAGACCAACTGACACCGGTCCCAAATGCAGCAGGTCCTCATTAGTAAATGAACATAAAATTAGCGTAATCGGAGACCATCAAGTTTCAAGGTGAGAAAACAACAAAGGGGTTGTCTTACGCAGTTTTCGGTGGAAATTATTTTTGGCTCAAAATCGGCACAGTGATGCATTTTGAGCTCCAGATTTCAAAAATGCAGTCAGAAATGAGCTAGGACGTCTAGAAATGAATTTTTCGCAAATGGACCCTTCTACTCTAGGCTACTTTTCAGACGAACCGTTGCAGCTAGAGACCAACTGACACCGGTCCCAAATGCAGCAGGTCCACATTAGTAAATGAACATAAAATTAGCGTAATCGGAGACCATCAAGTTTCAATGTGAAAAAACAACAAAGGGGTTAGCCTTTGCTCTTTTGCAGTTTTCGGTGAAAATTATTTTTGGCTCAAAATCGGCATACTGATGTATTTTGAGCTGCTGATTCCAAAAATGCATTCAGCAATGAGCTAGGACGTCGGGAATTTAATTTTTCGTAAATTGAAAGTTCTACTCTAGGTCACTTTTCAGACGAACCGTTGCAGCTAGAGAAAAACTGACACCACTCCGAAATGCAGCAGGTCCACATTAGTAAATGAACATAAAATTAGCGTAATCGGAGACCATCAATTTTCAATGTGAAAAAACAACAAAGGGGTTAGCCTCCGATCTTTTGCAGTTTTCGGTGAAAATTATTTTTGGCTCAAAATCGGCATACTGATGTATTTTGAGCTGCTGATTCCAAAAATGCATTCAGAAATGAGCTAGGACGTCGGGAAATTAATTTTTCGTAAATTGAAAGTTCTACTCTAGGTCACTTTTCAGAAGAACCGTTGAAGCTAGAGAAAAACTGACACCACTCCGAAATGCAGCAGGTCCACATTAGTAAATGAACATAAAATTAGCGCAATCGGAGACCATCAAGTTTCAAGGTGAAAAAACAGTTAGCCTTTGCTCTTTTTCAATTTTCTGTGGAAATTATTTTTCGCTCAAAATCGGCACGGTGATGCATTTTGAGCTCCAGGTTCCAAAAATGCAGCCAGAATTGAGCTAGGACGTCCAGAAATTAATTCTTCGCAAATGGACCCTTCTACTCTAGGCCACTTTTCAGACGAACCGTTGCAGCCAGAGACCAACTGACACCTGTCCCAAATGCAGCAGGCCCACATTAGTAAATGAACATAAAATTAGCGCAATCGGAGACCATCAAGTTTCAAGGTGAAAAAACAGTTAGCCTTTGCTCTTTTTCAATTTTCTGTGGAAATTATTTTTTGCTCAAAATCGGCATAGCGATGCATTTTGAGCTCCAGATTCCAAAAATGRAGTCAGAAATGAGCTACGACGTCCAGAAATTCATTTTTCGCAAGGGGACCCTTCTACTCTAGGCTACTTRTCAGACGAACCGTTGCAGCTAGAGACCAACTGACACCGGTCCCAAATGCAGCAGGTCCACATTAGTAAATGAACATAAAATTAGCGTAATCAGAGACCATCAAGTTTCAAGGTGAAAAAACAACAATGGGGTTAAACCTTTGCTCTTTTTCAATTTTCTGTGGAAATTATTTTTCGCTCAAAATCGGCATAGTGATGCATTTTGAGCTCCAGCTTCCAAAATGCAGGTAGAAATGAGCTAGGACGTCCAGAAATTAATTTTTCGCAAATAGACCCTTCTACTCTAGGCCACTTTTCAGAGAAACCATTGCAGCTAGAGACCAACTGACACCACTCCGAAATGCACCAGGTCCACATTAGTAAATGAACATAAAATTAGCGTAATCGGAGACCATCAAGTTTCAAGGTGAAAAAACAACAATGGGGTTAAGTAAGCCTTTGCTCTTTTTCAATTTTCTGTGGAAATTATTTTTCGCTCAAAATCGGCACAGTGATGTATTTTGAGCTCCAGATTCCAACAATGCAGTCTGAAATGATTCAGGATGTCCAGAAATTAATTTTTCGCAAATGGACCCTTCTACTCTAGGCCACTTTTCAGACGAACCGTTGCAGCTAGAGACCAACTGACACCGGTCCCAAATGCAGCAGGTCCAATTAGTATATGAACATAGAATTAGCGTAATCTGGGACCATCAAGTTTCAAGGTGAAAAAACAACAAAGGGGTTCGCATTTGCTCTTTTTCAATATTTTGTGGAAATTATTTTTCGCTCAAAATCGGCACAGTGATGTATTTTGAGCTCCAGATTCCAAAAATGCAGTTATAAATGGGCTAGGACGTCCAGAAATTAATTTTTCGCAAGTAGACCCTTCTACTCTAGGCCACTTTTCATAGGAACCGTTGCAGCTAGAGACCAACTAACACCCTTCCGAAATAAAGCAGGTCCACATTAGTAAATGAACATAAAATTAGCGTAATCGGAGACCATCAAGTTTCAAGGTGAAAAAACAACAAAGGGGGGTTTTCATTGATTTTCTATTCAATTAACGGGTGCTATAGCACTGTTATAAAGATGGAAGTCAAATACGAAGCGAGATGGGATCATACATATAAATGCTCACGTGCAGTGATCCAAAAAGAACGCAGTACTCGTTACTGTAAGTTTTAAACCTAATGCTATAGCCCAAAAATCCATCGATTCGACTACGAATATAACGGGATCGCCATCAAGCTCGCTCTTTTTCAGCATCTCCCGATTCAGCTGTGGGTGACATGAAAGCCGTACTCTGCTGAATACTTGTAATCGGTTTATGGCCGAAGAGCGGGAGCTTTAAAACAGCAAAACGCATTTAAAAATGCGCTGAATAGGTTGGCCGATTAAAAAAAAAACGTTATGTAAAAGCGCTCTGATTAATCGCTACCGAGAGTGCAGTCCTCTGTACACAGTTTGCGAGAGTTTAACGGTTGGAATTTTAAGAGACTCGAACTTCGGTATTTCATAAATATAATGGCTAAATTGAGCGGTTTTATTTAACCCTGATGGAAAGTTCCTTTGACTTATATTTTAACCAGAACACATACGTTTTTGGAATCGGTCGTTCTGAATATATTGTAGTACTCGGTTATATTATGTCACAAGTGTATGACTATGAAATTACACACTTTGTTGTCTTAGCTTTTGTTTGAATTTGTTTGTTTGATTGAAAGTAGTGTTAATGGACTTATCGGCGGCCTACGATACTGTGTGGAAAGATGGATTGATCCTCAAACTATTTAATACTCTGAAATGTGAAAAGACTGTGAAGCTCATCGGACGAATGCTATTCCAACGTCAATTCAGAGCGTTTTTGGGAGAGAAAAGTAGCAAATTCAGGATTTGGAATATTGGTCTTCCACAAGGATCGGTTCTGTCGCCTATTCTTTTCAACCTTTACATAAGTGACCTTCCAGTAACTCAATCGAGAAAATTTGTGTATGCAGACGACATGGCATTGGCTTTGCAAAGTAAAGACTTTTCTGTACTTGAACAAAACCTTTCAAGAGACATCGAGATTATGAATCGCTATTTTAAAACCTGGCGCTTGTGCCCTAATCCATTGAAGACAGAAGTAACTTGCTTTCATCTCAACAATCACCAAAAGAGGAAACAGCTTCAAGTTATGTCAAATAACATAATTCTTAAACATAACTTCTCGCCTAAATACCTTGGAGTGACCCTAGATAAGTCTCTAACGTACAAGAAACATCTAGAAAACGTCAGTAAAAAATTACAGACTAGAAATAACATTCTGCATAAGCTTGCTGGTACAAGTTGGGGTGCAAATGCAAATGTACTCCGCACTTCTGCAACTGCCTTGCTTTATAGCACTGCTGAGTACTGCTGTCCTGTTTGGAAAAACAGTCATCACACAGGAAAAATTGACACTCAGTTAAACACTGCAATGCGACTAATCACTGGAACAATTAAGTCAACTCCATTACCTTGGCTTCCGATTCTTTCAAACATTGCTCCTCCGGAGATTCGCAGACAGTTTGCTACATATAAAGCTTGGCAAAAATATCAATCAGCTCCTAATGAGTTTCTGATTTCCCGAGATCTGCAAGAGCTACCTACAACTCGGCTAACTTCTAGAAAACCTCTGTGTATAGAAGATTTGCTTAGAGCTCCTTATACCATTGAAGATGGATGGTGTTCTGTTTGGCAACTTAAGAAACATGTTATATTCAATCAGCAGCTTATAGACGATCATACGGAAGAGGTAGCAGGAACTGACCTCCCAAGAAGGTCTTGGGTCACTCGCCTTCGCGCTGGCCATGAGAAAAGTTTTTTCTGAATAAATGGGATTCATCTATCAACCCTTCTTGTGAATGTGGAGATCCCCTCCAAACAATTGGACATATGGTCAACAGATGCCCCCGTCTATCCATCGTGTTGATGAAGGTGTTAAAGACTGGCTTAAGACAATAGAGATCTGATTGAAGTTTTCTGCGGTTTTCTTCAATACTCTATGCAGAATACATGTATGTATCTATTATGGATAAAGCGCAAATGCGAGATCTCTTATCGTTAAATGCAAATATTTTTTTCCTTTCAACGCTTTTATAAAAGTCGACCGTAGTCGCATGAAATTAACAGTACTGTGGAATGTATTAATGATTTTCATTAAAATATATATACTAAGAAAATGCAACAGCAAAAATCGAAAAACATTTCACGTTACCTTTTAAATCGATAAATACAGCTAAGTATTTCCTAAACAGTTGCCTCTTAACTGCTCCACATCCCTTTTTGCCTAAGTTCACCCTTCCAAACGATCTGGTGGCTACAGGGTGCGTATATTCGTTAAGAGGGAGAACAACAAAAAACCGTTTAACTTTTTGCCAGAATTAATAGAGAGATAAATTCACCAGACATCAATCATACTTTGCAGCACTTTTTCAGGTGATGTCGCAGCTTTCAGCTTTCGCAAAACAACAACCCTCGAGACAAAGCACATTTCCCAAACGTAACGGCGAACTTTATTTCGAATTGATTGTACTAATTCTTTTCCCCTGCAAATATCCTAATGAAATTTATGTTTGCCGCCTCATCAAATTTCTTTGATTGATGCGACGCGGCATTCTAGACGTCTCTCCCTTTTCCTGTTTATGCTCCATTTGAATGGATATTCCAGAATCACTGTGGATTATATGAATTATGTATAAGCGATAAGGTTTTCTATGAGGGACAAGTATTTAACACTAAGCGCGACGAAGGCTCACCAGAATGGCTCACAACTGTGAAGACAAGCGAATGAATAATTATTATGGAACTTCGTTTTGCATTTAGCTACACTAAATTGAGGTATAACTCACGACGAATCTTCGGTTAAATGTATGCAATCCCTGTCTATATTATATTTATACATATGTAGCTGTATCGAGAGACAGCCATAGTACGTTAACAGATATTAGACAACTTGACAAATAGATAATTATCTCACGCAAAACCACATTGCATGATTATTTCAAGAGTAGAAGGAGGTCGGTTGCAATTTACAAATGTTCGTTGTGGCAATGAAAGTAAATAACTTTAAAATTTTTTAAAAGGTTATGTTCTTTTATTAACTACACTGATTTTCTATTAAATTTCACCTACAGTTTCTTTATCATTTCTGGCAATTACATTTGAAAAAATGAAAATTTTTTTGTTGCTTTCAATTATTGCAAATTTAATGTTATACGCGTAACTATTTAAATATTTTCTACATTACGATCCAACAAAGTATAAGATATGGCCATATTTATATAACTATATTTCTCTCTTAAAACTTCTTTCAGATCTCTCCAAATAAGTTTTCAGTTAATGAGTTTGTAAGTACCTAGGCCATGAATTTGAAACTTTAAATCATACTGTAAGTTATTAAAGTAAAACTATAATTTTTGTATTAGCTTTTTGGTCATAAAACATATTAAACGAAATGTTTTTATTGTTATAGGCCCCCTCATAAAATGAATATTGTTTCAGCAAAACTCATGCATTATAAGAAATAGATTAGGTTACTAACCAGCAGTACAAACAAACTTATTTCTTACCAGAAGCTTGAAAATATATGTTACGTAAATATTTGTTATATATGTACATCTGTTGCAGTCAAAATATCGATACCCTTTCATCCTACATAAATTCGTTGTAAACATTAGATGATAATTTCCAAATTATTCCGAACAAGACTAAACTACGACAAATTTGCAAGTAAATGAAAAATGATCCTTATTTATAGTGCATTAAAAGTCATTGGCATTATATAGCAAATTTTATTACGGAATATCTTTCTTGGAGAGCGGTTATTATAGTTTCGCATACTAGAAAACGGCACTACTTTTCCGCTTATTTCAAAATGTGTATCGTATATTTTACAAGCTCGTATTAAGAGGCCGACCCTCTTTTATTGCTTGATCACTCAAAGTCAAGTGAAAATACTGTAGTAACACACAATAAATACTCTTATAGCAGGTACGACATCGGGAATAGATTCCATAACACTTAAAATTTTAAAGCAGATAGCAGACATAATTACTGCAAAGCTAACGCTCCTATTCAATGAATATACAATACAATACTTACAAAAGAAGAGGTGGTAAAGAAGATACCAGAAATTACAGACATATTGCTCTGCAACAGGTGCTAGGCAAAGTAATGGAAAAACTAATTAAGAGGCTAATAAATAAGAATTTAGATGGCAATYAAATCTGTCAGCATAACACCGACATGATCACAAAGCCACCTAGCTGCCACTATGGGGTCTACTTCCAAAAAGGAATCATCATACCAAGCCTATGGTATACAGGCAAAATCAGTTCTATGCCGTGCTGTCTGCACTAGACCTAAACTGCACTGATGGGCTATAGTGATAGCGAAATAGATCTATCTGCAGTTGCTTACGGTGCAGACAGCACAGCAAGGGCATGCATTTTAAGAGAAGAACACTTTGTAAAAATAATAGCGGTTTTGATAAACAACAGATTGGGTTTCAAGAAATACACAAGCAGTAGCCATGAATGTAGTGAGCGAATTAAGAAGAAGGTAGACAAACGAAAATATGTAGTCGTATATTTAAATATCCAGCAAGCATTTAATACTGTAGACCACGATAAACTGTTTAATTTCCAGTGTGATAAATGATATTTTGCAGCCGTTACAGTAACAGGAGATGTATTCATTTCAAATATTTCTTGCTTTACTCTTATCGGCGCTTCTTTACACAATGAAAAGTACTTCACTGAATGAATGCTATTAGAGACCCACCATCCAAATCACTAACAGACAAATTTACGTTTGCATATGTTAAAGGTCTTCCCTAAAATACTGATGCAGAAAAACTCAAAAGGTCTGCTTTGCCAGAAAAATGACAGCGTCTCCAGTATATACGGAATATACATTTACATCCTTGAGACAATTCTTAAATCGGATCTAGCCGCACAGCTACTTAAAGAAAATTCCTCGATAAATTAAAGAATTATACGTACCGACCAACCAATAAATTAAGGCCCCCAAACGCTCGCAACGGCTTGCAGCAATGCGATGAATCTGAATAGCTAATTAGAAAAATGCGATGCTGCGTAGGCATTATTAAAACCATCAACATTAGCAAATATTGAGGGAACCGGATAAGGTAAGGTTTGCATTTTAATGGATGATTTTGGCAAGTTGGAATTAATTGAGAAGGCTACAACGCTATGCTTTTAAAGAAGTAGGGAAGGATTTTGCAATTACGGAAGCTGTGTGACAGACCGCAGAACTTTTGGAATGATAGTTGTATTCGATAAACTTTTCGCAAAAATAACAGCTAGAGCTTTAATTAAAAAAATAAATATTCAGATCAAAAGTATAAAGTACTTCATGCATTTCTACTTTGTATTCTTAGCACAGCAGGTGAAATAATACATTCAGAAGGGAGTCTACACAGCGGCGGTTTTTATAGAACTGACTTCGTTATATACCATATTCATCGTGTGTCCCTCGTGAGTTATGTTAACACAAATCCCATTATGCAAGGTGTTTGGTTCTCGATAAGTCATTATCGTTAAGAGCTGTGGGATAAACAAAACTATACCACAGGCACAAACTTCAGACATTTCTAATCATATTAGCAATATATGTGTTTCCCAAAAAAGTACCTTCATCTTGTGAGAAATGATGTGTTAATTATTGTAAGCGATGTTATGGCACTAGTAAATGAGTTCCATTTCGTGTGTGTCGTTACATAAGAGAGATATTCCTTTTTAAACAGAGCGGATAAAACTAACTTCATAAACATTCTCATTAATATCCTCATGGAGTTATTTTTGCACAAGTGTTCTATATTTTTACTAGTATGGTAAAATACTAGAATCATCTGCACATTTCGTTGTTGTTCTGTGCACATATAACTTATAGTGTTGGCCACAATATGGAACCCTGATGTGGTATGGCCGCTGTTATTATAAATGCTCCGATAGTGTATACTTATAATCTACTACCTGATTCGTATTATTATTTAAATATCCACTAATAAACTTTGAGGTAATTCCTCTGATACCACATGTCTGGTAGTGAGTAGTGACTATGAATGAAACAAGTAAGTCTGTATGATGCGGTGAATTATACTTTTTACCTAGTTCTGTAGAAATTTCACCAATTGCAACTTACTGCATCTTTGGCACATTAAATTTCTCGTATTTGTCCATGGAAATGTATGAAATTCTTAAGTAGACGATATTGATTTGTTACCAATGACGTAGAACACAGGTTTCAGAGATAAAATTAATGGCCTCAAATGATTACACTATTCACCACGAGATATTATATATATATATATATATATATAAATGAGCATATGTGATATTTAACTGTGATGTATATATGCCGCCTTGACCTCGATTTTGAATAGGGCCCTGATAGCTCAGTGCTAAGAGCGTTTGACTAGTGTTCAAAAGACCCGAGTTCAAATCTCGGTCAAGGCCAGTACTTTTTCATTTCATCTTATGCCTGCAAATCCCAAGAAAATATCACATATGCTCATTTATAATGAATTCAGGCGATAATTAATTATCTTTCATAATATATATATATATATATATATATATATATATATATATATATATATTATATTATATAAGGATATATATATATATATATATATATATATATCCTTATATAAACTCGACGTGCATAGGGAATTTTTAACCTTTTGCGTAGTAAGTCTCTATCTATCGAGTTCCACTGTCAAGTTTATTGCTAAAAATGCCTTCCTGTTCCATTTTCCTAATCCCAAGTTATTCACATGCAGATATATTCCAAGAGCCTGTTCTTTCCAGTCGTACGCTTCAAAACATGGAGCGTATAAATATTTACAAACTCTTTTAGAGTATTGGAAAGCGCGTGCTGTATGAATTTTGAAGTGCGCACAAAGCACGACGAGACAGCTGCCTTAGTGAAATGGAAATGAATATTCGCGAGCGGGAACACAAAAACACGGATCTGTGAGCTTGCATTAATTTAGTGAATTGTACTGGGAATTTAAGTGTTACATAAAAATAAAGGAAATTGCGCTAATTCTGTTAAATTAACAAGACGAGGCTACGTTTATTTCCTTTGGAGTTAAGAAGACTACTGCAACTTTTATTATACCAGTCCTGAAACAAAGTATGTTTCAAAAGCTTATGGCAAACAAAAATTTGTTACGCAATCGCTGACACTTGAAACACTGACATTTCGATTACACATGTCAAACAAACTTTTGAAATTAAATAAACAAATCACGAGGGAAGAGCATTACAATTTACAAGTTGTACATATCAGGAAATGGTAATAGGTTGGGGCCCTGGTTATTCTCGTTATAATAAGAGAGAAAAGTGTATCTTTACGGCACTTTAGGTTTAGGTATCTGATTTTGAGTACTCAAGTGATTTAGAAACCTACCTAAGTGTTCTATACTGTGGGGCTAATAATAAAAGTATCATCCACATACCTAAACCAACATTTTGGCTTAAACTGTTAATCGCTACCTCCTCAAAGTTTTTCAAATTACCTACTACAGTATACAGATTGCGCAACCTGATTTTTGTTCATAAAAATTACCGAAAACATTATTTAATATTACGGACGTTGAAAGCATTCACCCTCGAATAATTACAGAGTTTTAAATTACCGAAGTACTTCCATCGTTCATGTTCCGAGAAAACTTGAACTTCAGTGTTCATTCAGCCGAACAGAAGGCTACCACGGTCGTTAATAATGCGCCAAAGGCTGTGTGACCAACTTAGCGGAAACTCTAAGCAGCTTACAGCTAATACCTGGAACCGCCGACGAATCCGAGCAAAGGATATCCAGGAACCAATACTGCGTGTAGTTTTAAGACTTCCACTATAGTCTGAATTTTAGCACAGTAAAACAAGAAATAAAAAGGTTGTACCAAATTTTCTTAAATTAAACAATGTTTTGCATGCATACATGACACACGTAGACAACTTGGTTTCTTAAATGAAGACGTAACAACAGCATTGCAAATTTTGTCCAATAACCTTTTTTATCAAGAAAGTTTACACAAAAAGTATACAAACAAAACTTGTGAGGGAACAAAACATTTAAATTTGAGAAATTTAATTGAAAGCATACATTATAGGGTTTGGCATTCCCAGTCGATATTCATCGGGAAATGAATGTATAATAAGCCGACGAGCTTAAATGATCTAAGGCCTATAAGCTTACTACCCGTGATGTCAAAAATTATGGAGAAGATATTAGCACTTCAGCTCAGGCAACACTTAGATCGGTATAGTATTCTGCCTTTCATCCAGTCTGGACTCCGACGTAATCATAGTTGCGCAACTGCTTTGCTTAAAGTAACTGATGATATTATTACAGCCACTGATGTAAACCAAATCAATGTACTTATTTTGCTTGATTTCAGTAGAGCATTTGATACAATTTCTCATCCTATGTTATTATCTATTCTTAATTATATTGGATTGCATGAAAGTTCTATTGAACTGAGTGGAAGAAGGCAAGTAGTAAAAATTGTTGATGATCTTTCTTCTCATAAGTATTTAACTAAAGGTGTTCCACAGGGATCCATACTTGGGACCCTGTTATTCTCTATATATACGTGCACTCTTCATCAGCATATTAGTACTTGTGCTTGTCACATGTATGCAGATGACACTCAATTGTATCATAGTTTCTACTTTAATCAATCCATGCAAGCAATCGATTTGATCAATACTGATTTGGAAAATGTTTGTTCATACGGCCAAACATTCACTGAAAATAAATCCAACAAAGTCAAAAATTTTAATATTTGGTAATAAAAATGAACGCCTACAGTTACTAAACGTTGCTAAGTTTTATTGTAATAATGTACTGATTCCAATTGTCGAAAGTGCAAAAAATTTGGGCTTAATAATGGATTCCAAACTGCGATTTAAGGAGCATGTTACGCATTGTATACGTAAAGCATATGCTAGTTTAAAAAGATTATATCCACATCGATCCTACTTCTCTAACAAAATTAAAAGCAAATTATGTGAAGCCTTAGTTCTGTCTCACTTTTCTTATTGTGACGTTGTATACGGGAATTGTCTGGACGGTGAGACTTCGGGGAGTATACAGAGGGTGCAAAATTCATGTATCCGATTTGTGTTTGGTATGAGGAGAAATGATCACATATCTTGCAAATTTTCTGAGTTAGGTTGGCTAACTAMGAGAACAAGAAGGTATCTACATATGTCCTGTTTATTTCACAAGATCCTTCAGAGTGGATATCCGCCGTACCTGCTAAACAAATTAACTTATAGAACAGATGTTCATAACCTAAATCTTAGGAATTTGGGTTCTAAACTTACGCCGCCGATACATCACACTGCTATTTTTAGACGGTCTTCATTCAAGAAAAGTTTAGAACAATATCTATTGCAGGGTGACCACTTCATACAGGATTTTTTTCCCTTCTTGTTTCTTCGTTTGCGTATGCTGTCTTGGTGTGCTGCTATTATGGACTATGCTACATATTTATATTAATCTGAATATATATATATATATATATATATATATATATATATATATATATATATATATTGTAGTTCTTATTTTTCTGAAGAGCGCCGACGCCATTGCACTTTTGCACTTATATACTAACCTGTTTTTTATACACATGTGATTCAAGGGTTAAGTGGCAGAACAGACATAGTTCAAATTTATTTGCACTATGAGCTGAACTTGCCCTTGTGATATCCCTTTTTTTTTCTTTTGCTCATTCATGGAGTACCTATTTTGCTTCAATTTTCTTTATGTTGTATAAAAGAAAATGTTATTTATAAATTAAGTTGCATTATGAAATTATTGTAATAAACTTACTCTGATGTAAATTTTATGGGACGATGGGAAATAAAGACCATTATTATTATTATTATTAATATTATTATTATTAATAATATTATTAAGTATTAGGTATATCAAATGTAAACGAACCTTACTCTAACGAGCGTCGGGATGAGCAGCTACGTATGGTGGAGCCGAATAAATTGTTAAGTGGGGATGCCTAGAGTAGAAAAACCAGCATTTGCAGCATCTAATGTGTTTTGTTTATCCGCCATTACAATGAGCGATGTAAATGTATCGCTGCCTTTTGCGTAATGCATCATTGTAAATTCCTTTTTGGAGCCTAAGGGGGATCCTACATGTTGTTTTTTTTTAGCATCTGTAACCTTTCCCAGGGCGCTGAAGATGATGTTTATCCGATGTCTTCTCATAACGGTCCGATCTTATCTGTACATTCATTGACGTACGGCAAGTATCCTGCAGCGATGTGTTCTTCTGGTTCCTGTGGTTATATGTTGATACCTTTGTCAATCTGTGCCTCAGGATACCCGTTCTTCTGCAGTGCTTTGCGTAGATGTTCTAATTCCTCTTCTAGGTGGCCTGGTGCGCTGATTAGCTTCGCTCGTTGTATCAGCATGTTGATGACTCCTTGTTTTTGGGCGGGGTGATGGTGCGAATCTGCATGCAGGTAGCGATCCATGTGGGCTGGCTTCCTACAGACCCGACGGCCTAGCGTGCCGTCTTGTTTCCTTGTCACCATCGACAACATTTACTTGGAATTGGAAGCCTTCGAGACAGCTGCATTGGCATCGGCACGGCTTAAACCTAAGTGTTGGTTTAGATACGTAGACGACGCTTTCATCGGTTGGCCGCATGGAGAACAGAATATAAAAGAGTTCCTGAGCCATCTAAATAGCATCCACAGCGGCATACAATTCACGATTGAGGTGGAGACCAATGGCTCCCCACCCTTCCATCAACTGACTATCCAATGATCTCAAATCTTAAGGAAAATTTTTCCAGCTTAAATTGAATGAACTAAGAAATTCGAATGATGAACTACACTGTTGGACAAAAGTTTACGCCCACCGTCGATTTTCAGTGTTCTGGATTTTTGAAAACTCTTAATGTTAAACTGTTATTGACATGTGATTTGGCATACGGAAAAACCTGTGCTACTATGTTTTTATGAAAAACAATTGATATTTCACATTTTTAGACATTTTTATTGCATGTTTTACTTGGACAAAAGTTTACGCCCACTTCGCATTTTTGTTGAATTTAAGGCGGCTATGTTAATGTAATGTAATGTGTCAGTTGTTATACGTATCAGTCAACATGGGAAAAGGAAAGAGTCTTTCAGAGTATGAACGTGGGCAAATTCAAGCAAAGCGTGCAGCAGGCGATAGTATTCGTAAAATTGCTCGTGATTTGTCAAGGTCGCCTGATGTGATTCGTCGTTTTTTGAGAAATCCTGCTGGTTATGATAGAAAGAAACGTTCAGGAAGGCTGGTAATGACATAAAACGGGAACTGAATTTGAGCGTATCGAGTAGGACGATCAGGCGGGAATCAAACGATGCAAGATGATGCGTGCCCCGTCACTCAAAGATCCTGATAGGCTTATTCGCTATAATTTCGCCGAAAGAAACGTCGACAGAAAATGGAGCGAAGTAAGCAAACGTTCATAATAATTCAAAAAATTTAATAAATTTATAAAATTATTAAGACCATTACATTGACAGTTTCTAATTCTCTTTAGGTCATCTTCAGCAATGAAAAGAAATTCAATCTTGACGGTCCAGACGGGTTCCTTCATTATTGGCGTGATTTAAGGAAAGAGCCACGCTTTTTTTCTAGGCGTAACTTTGGCGGCGGTARTTGTATGGTGTGGGGTGCATTCTCGACACTTGGCACGCTAAGAATTGCTTTTACCTCACCTCGTATGGATAGCGCAGAGGATATTGATGTTTTACAGGCAAATCTGGTGCCGTACCTTCGTCGATTTCGCCGTTTAAAGTTGGTTTATCAGCAAGATAACGCGCCTATTCATCGAAGTAATGTGACTATGCAGTGGTTTCGACAACGACGTGTGGAATTACTCGAATGGCCTGCGCGTTCTCCGGACTGTAATCCCATGGAAAACGTTTGGGCTATACTCGTCCGTCGAGTTTATGCAAATAACAGGCAGTATGGGACCGTACACGAACTGAAAGCCGCGATCAGACAAGTCTGGGATGAACTCGAGCCAAACATCTTGAACAACCTCATTTTGTCTATGAAAAAACGCATGATTGCGCTGTTGAAATGTAACGGTGGCGTTATAAATTATTAATGTTTCAAATTATTATTAATTATTATAATTAATGTTTAAAATTAAATTAGTTTTGGCTTTTAAATAAATAAATATCGTTAAAAAATGCGAAGTGAGCGTAAACCTTTGTCCAGGTCATAAATGCAAAAATGTCTATAAAAACGTGATTATCAATCGTTTTTCATAAAAACATAGGAGCACAGGTTTTTCCGTATGCCCAAGGTGGTATATTCTGGTGTTACAGTTCCTATATATTGATCCTGAACGATAGAAAGCACATCTGAGTTGTCTATGCAAGATACTATCCTTGTGTATACATATTAATAACATAAAATAAATAAAACATTAATATGTATACACAAGGATACTATGAACTATATTAAAAGCAGGTATATAAAACTACAAAGATATTGTGCAGTAATTAATGCTATTTTTTCAGCATTATTATCTGTTGGTTAGAATAAAATGTTGATGAAGGCCAAGACTACAGGGAAATAAACGACAAAAAAGTTAAACTGAACGACTGAAGCCATTGTTATAATAAGTCCACTATAATAGTGGTGCTAGTTATAATGCAATGGAAATTCACTTTACATAAGTATTTTCTGAGCTTATGTGTATATCTACTCAGGATTCCTATAGAACTAGTAGTTGCTGAAGCAAAAATGAAATAGTATTTAAAATGTAAAACGTAACTACAAGGAATATTAATACCAGCAATCATTATTAAAGAAAAACACATGATAATCTATTAAATCCTGTTGATAATAAATCGGAAGACAATAGATACATTATTTTTCATAAATATTAAACAATGTTTCAGAAGTTTGCAATTATATTTATCATGACAGCTTTTGTTATTATATACTTATTATGTTAAATAAATGTCATACCATATACCTGAGGCTCTTTGTATTTAATTTACTATTTCATGTGCAATGAGGTGATTAGCCCTCCGCAAATAGTAATATTTGTGCTAACTTAAAAATACTTATTGTAAAATATCAATTTATATCAAACGTACTCATTCAAAATACCAACATTTAAGTAAAACGATTAATTCATATTCTTCAGCAGACAAGTCTATTTTATAAGTTTTTTTTTATAAGTAAAACGGTGGCAAAACCAAAGTTTATGGACGAAAACCGTCAGCTTTGCTTGACTTTAAATTGCTGGTGTCTGGATGTGAACGTTTACAACTGTGCAATTTTAATTCTGTAGCGGTTGGAAGTAGAATACCTATACAGGTATAGTAAACGAACACCATGTCACATTTATAAAACTGCAGAACTGACCAATTGGTTAAAGCTTTCGCGGCCAGGTGAAGAACTATTGTCTGATTCGCGTCTGTAGGCCGTCGTCAGTTGGAGTTGCTTCCTAAAGTTTTGCTAGCGCGAGTGGCAAGCTTCTTCAGAGGTCCTTCCATCTCCGGTGCTGGACATAGACAGTCTACGATCAGCACCGGAGACGGAAAGACCTCTGAAGAAGCTTGCCACTCGTACTAGTGAAATGTTAGGAAGCAACTCTAACCAACGACGGCTTTTACACCCTAACCAGGACAACAGTTCAGATTTCACTGAGTAATATTATAAGAACCATCAGTATTTATCTAAAGTTAAATCCAGAGAATAGGATATACATACATGTTGATCTTCGTTAGGCCAAATACCTAACCAATGGTTCCGATCCGTTGAGCTGTTCTCGAGTTATAAGTGTGACAGACGGACAATAGCACCTTTTGGAAAATGTGCTAAAAATAATGCATTTGATGAATTAATAAATAAGTTAAAAGAAGTTGATAGCAACATATTCAGAGATAGTGTGAAGAAAAAATTGATTCTTTACATGAAAAATTCCAAAAGAAATTAAAAAAAAGGAAATGCCCATTATGDCGGTTTGTGCTTTCTTTCACATTTAACTTTTACTGCAAATGCAGACACCACTATTAGTAAATTAGTACCACATTCGATTTTGTATATCTCTACAAGTAGAACAAGACTGCAGTCTTCAGTTTGCAATGTGTAGACGCATCCCTTCTTCGTTCCTCTTTGCACAACTTTACCTGTTTAGCTAAAACCGTCCAACACGAACAACGTCTATGTCCACCTTTACGTCAGCTTTAAAACTATATCTTAAACAATATATTAACACTAGTTTATTTTTACTGCGATCAGTACATAAGTTCTGCTACAAAGATTACAAAATATGGTTTTAAATTAATATATGAGTAATATCCTCTGGCTCTGTATGTAAACTGTCAGATCTTTCTAGGCATTTTAGTCTTTTCACCAGCACCTTGAGCTCTGAGACATTTGCTCAGAATATTGGACATCGGACACTTCTACAGCAGACACCACGAAGAATTAGTGCACTGCACTACGATATCAATCCCATGGACTCTGCTGGTCAAATACTTGGCAACTATACTCTATTGTGGGTCTAAATTTAATAATGATTCTTTATGAGACTCAGCAAGTATTTTCTAACCATCAGTTACACCTTCGGAGTGGGACAACAGCAAGGCAGCACACTAAAAATAAACAAATCAACGAAATATTTCTCACCTTTTGCTCATGTGCATCACTTTGTATTGATGAATTATTGTACCTGTAACTGCAATCTGCAAGCCCATATCCCATTGGTTTAATCTGTCACCATTACTGCCCATACTGATGGTATGTACAACATGGTATACATTTGTCGTCTTAAAGGTTAAAATCTGCACATTAACATTTATGCAACACTTTTCTTATGCAAAAATTTTAATAATACTAATGACAAACTCACAATTTGACTATTGCTCGCTGGTTCTGTCACGGTGCTCTGCTTTTGCTATTAATCAGCTTGGCCTGGGAGACAACGAACCTGGCGCCATCTGAAGTGTACTCAGATTTTGGAACAGACATTTGAACTAAAATGGCCAAAGCTGAAACACCAGTAATCTACCACCTTGGTATGCCATATCATTTGTCAATTAGGCTTTTTAGAACACGTGACTTTTGAGCGACTGCCAGGGGGCAAATTTCAAAACGATGCAGCTTCTAGCGCGCTGTCATAGAAACCCCATTACTTAATGCCAACGTCAGTCACTAGAGCTGGGACATTCGATTCAATTCAAATCGTTCAATCAATCGCGTAGATTCGGATCATTCAAGTCGTTCAAAAATCATTACTGAGAACGAGATACCGAGTTGTTTAGACCTGCTTAAAGACATATGGATCGTGAATTGAAAGTGACAACGGTGTCTCCTGTCTTGCCACAGCATATAAATATGCTCTCATGCTGTGTTCTCGTCGTGTGCTGTCGTCAGCCGTTAACCATGTACGACGCACGAACGACGCTGATTCATTAGCTGTGAGCCAAATCAAGGCATGAGTCATTCAATTTGAACGACTTGGTCATGAAGGACCCAACTCTATCAGCCACGCGTCCGTTTCCAGGGTTTCGCAGGCGCGACCCATGCGTGCGCTTTTTGCCCCCTGGACGCCATATTGGATGACGTAATCTTAAAAAGCCTAATAACAGTTTAAGGTTAAGCGTTTTCAAATGTCCAGAACACCGAAAATCGACGGTGGGCGTAAACTTTTGTCTATGTGCTTTTGTATTTATAATAATAAGCTTCTAGTGAAAGACTTTTTTCACAACTTAATATGACAGAAAAAATATAAGGAATAGGGTCCTTCCTGCAACATGTAATTCCCTATTGATGGGAAAACAATTAATATCTGAAGTGCCATGTTATGGTTGGAAGCCCCACGACAGACACGAATATTACGTATTAAATAAAGTTCTGCAACGTAGTACGAACACGTCGGTTCTTGGTGATAAAAACTTCCGGCGACCTCTAGCAATTTTGGGGACTACGCGTACCAAGGGCAAGATGTAAAAATGACGATGTTAAAGACATACAAGGAACAATATTACAGACTGGAAACAGCATCTAAAAGACAGATACTCCTGGAAAAGAGAATACCTATATGTGTGTTTCATATAGCTATCTTATTAGATTTTTTGCAACAAAACTGCACATGGTATGTCATAACACCGACGCGAAATTTTCCCGCAGCGCACAGACCTAAATATTAGCCGGACTGTGTTGCCCACTTGAAAGGAAAAAACCCAATTTCGTCGCCATTCGACCAAACCATCGAAATTAGGTAAACAGCCCCGGATATTTCCACCGAAACGCGGTGTTTTGTGTTCGAGGGGACAAATTTCATTTACCACGCTGCTGCCGGTGTGCCGTGGACAACCCGACGAATCCGTTTATGCGAGTATAATTAATTCGGACGAACAGAAACCCGCGGGCTTTGGCATGCCCTGAGCAAACGGGCCGGCACATTCGGACCTGGGAAGCATTTAGTTTGTGCAGGGCTCGGGAGATCCGCTGCTGTCCATATAAATGAATTTCGGTTAATTCGGTGATGTGTTTGCGGTTGCTCTTGTTTCATGGGTTGCGAACATGAAATACGAAAAATCTGGAATTTCTAGGATGAATGGATATAACAGATAGTTCACACAGTTGTTGGAACCTTTGAACTAAAACCAATTTAGATTTATTGCAATACAAGCTACAATGTGTCCGACCTAGGAATCATATTTATAACACGCATTATGACAAAACCTTTTTATTCAACTATCAATACATGACGAGATGTTGCTTCTAATGGGTTGCATTTTAGTGCTTAGTATAAAAAGGTTTGTCTACGATCACATTCTATTAATTAATGAAAAGTACAAAGGTACCAACTGGTCCCAACTAAATTTGCACCCCTAAAGTGTCCGATTTAATTATTTATTTATTTAAATACACTCCCAAAGATTGCAAACCGAAAAAAATACTTAAAAGTAATTTATAACAGACAACTTCTTTAGTCACCTAGAAAATTACAGTGAAGTTTAATTAGCCAATTTCACTTAAACCTAATACAGCATTCTTAATTTTATTCATGTTACAATTGAAAATATCAAGACTATCCTAAAATAGTATTGCCAGCATACGAGGATTGCCCGATAAGTACTTAGCCTACAAAAAAGAAACGAGAATTTTGGAAAAGTGAATCCCAAAAAACGGTAGCCATTACCTTTCTGGCCGATAGGACAGTCTTCGCCTTCTTTGGAGCACATTCGCTGGGTAAAGTCCACTGTTTCGACTGTTCCTTGGTCTCTGGTGTGTACCAGTGTGTACTCTTTGAATTAGCTGCGCGATTTCCTTTCCAAAAACAAGAATCTAATCACCGACCGATATTGCTCTTTTTCCATTTTTCTAAAATACGCGGTCAAAACAAAATCATGAGTCCGATTCGGCTGAAATTTTGATAATGGCCGTCTACGAAAATGTACTACACGATAGTAAATTTCTCTTGCGACAATGACGCCATCGAGCTGTGAGGCTAAGTACGTTTCGGACCGCCCTCGTAAAATATATTGTAACGAGCAGAATTGGTAAATTAAACAACGAGTTTGATCCACGGAAACGTTAACTTACAATAACTCCGGATAGCTAGACCCGTCGTTAGTTTGTATACAAATCAACTCGATAATTTAAAATTGGCTCAGTAGGTTCGAAAGAGGAAGATCTTTCACGGTATAAACGTTATCCAGCCCGAATGTAAATACTTTACAGATCTCCTCCGCAGTCTCTTGACATTAATTCTATGCACTTTATACTGGGGATCACAAACAACTTGGGTGAACTGAATAAATGTATCAAAATCGATAAAAGTTCCTTGCGTATCTAAGCACACAACCAGGTTTATTATACATGATCACTTAACTCCACCAAACATCACTTCCCAAATTTGTAAACCTAGCGCATCGCTAACAAAACAATTGATCAATTGGCTAAAGAAAAAATAAAAGTCATATCTTGACTCTTATTAATGTTGAGACAAAGTTCATGGAGCGAACATCAAGCAAATATTCTACAAAGGTCCTCCTAGAAAAGTATACAGTCGTGGTCTATGTTATCTGAACCATTAATCTATAAATCAATGGCATACCGAAGCACACTGTTAGTAGTAGAGGTCCAAGAATGGATCACTGCGGTACACCCGATGTTGCTTGTACAGGGTGTCTATAAACGATTCATACAACGCGGACGGCATTGATTTTTGAATTCTTTGTGCCGCCTTCTAGTAACTGCTGCCAAGCTACAATAAGAACGGCGATCATTCAACATCAATGAGCACTATAGTACTGAGGTTGCAATCAAGTTACGGTCACGAAATTGATGGCTTTATAAAGATTTTCCAACAATTTGGGGTACTATTTTTCTTTCAGAGGTAAGAAATAACATTAGTTGGTTCTATTGATAGAATTTTCTAAAGAATCTCGACATTCCACGCTATTTGTCTGTCGCTAGCATCACTACTAGAATACATGTAATTTCGTTAGATGTACATTCTCGGTACAGGAAGCTATTAGAACAAGCGAGGTACGGTCTAGACAGGTATATCGATTTGTGGCTAGAGTTATTGCGAACAATCACCCCCAAATATCCGACATCTCGTGTAATATTCAGGTATAAAGTTCCAACAGTTAGTGTGGACAGCACATTATCTATACTAGTAAACTTCGGCTTTCCCCCTCACAAAGCATAATACAATGATTATAACGGGTGTTTTAAAAAATGTGCGGTGTAAAACATGAGGGTCTATATGTTAATAAGTTGAAAATCATCTATTTTGCCCCTAAAACAATTATTGTTCACCATACAGTGTTAATGAAAATTAAGTTTAGTATTTGTGACGCTAGAGAAGAAGTCGATTTCGGTTTTCAAGGATATTCTGTAAAATTTTATAATAACATGTTTTTAGGGATATTGAGCCTTATTTTGCATTTCGATTACAGTCAGTAGGATGAGTAAATGTAAACATACAAATTTTTATAGTTTAAACCGGTTTAAACGTTCAAAAATTTAATGCCAACAGACAGTGTCTGGTGGGTTGACGCATAGTGCTGTGGTATTAAAAAAATTGTACCTGTGTTTTTCAGTATAACTATGTTTAACTGAAATAGCAGCTTAAATCGTTACAGTTGTGCGAATTCTGACTTAAAAGCACTATCTTCTTAGTAGAAGACACTTTAGCACTTACTTCTTTTGATATTATTATACTTTATTGTGGATCATAGTGTTATCAACAGCAGCCAAAGCTGTGGATGTTATGGTTTCGAAACGCCACCTGCCAAAATCGAGAGCCCGACAAATCAACCCGGCGGAGGATTGTCAACAATTTAAAAACGTCTGTCAACGAAATTAGAAATTCGGGCAGTTCTGCTAATTTTGTTTAATTTATTTCTTTGACTATTCGCATTGTGAATTATTTTGTGTTGTTAAGTTGGCTCCGGCTTTTGCGATATTGGTGTTGTCTTGGAGAGGAGAGTCAAAATATTACAATAGATTTTCATTCTTCTAAATAACATGAATCGACTTAATTTTTTTGTTAAACGTGAGAACAGTTCAATTGAATGTTCTAGATATCACCTGACTGAGATCAACAATGATTTAATCAGGAATAACGGGCTTTTTATGATCAGTGTACATCAGTGATGGGGGTTTACGCGTAAATTATAATTTTCTACGTTACATGCGTAGAAAATGTAGATAAAGCACTTTGGCGTAGATTTTGAGTAGAAAATGTAAGACGAGTATATTACGGCTAAAGTGTAGTAAGTAGATATTAAAACTAAATGGAAATTAGTTTGATTCTAATTTTCCTGTTTCCTTGTGCCGAGTTGCACAAAATTTTTGAAATGTAGTACAGGTTTGTTTAATATGTGTATTACAAACTTGCATAACATATTTTAATATGTCATCCAAACGGTTTTCTTACTTCTTTTGGACCTAAAAGACAAAGCATTTATTTTGAAATCTTTACTTCCTATATTAGGCATATTTCTGAGAGGCCCATTTTTAGATGCTATAAAATAAAAATAAAAGTTGTTGTTTAGGCATTTGTCTAGTTAACTTAATTACAACAGGGTAATTTTTGTATTTCGTTTATTAAAAAAATTAAGATAACACTAAAATTGAGCAGTATTGGTGATAAACACCATTAAAAAGCCAAGTATTCCTAGATTTTTGTCTATCTACACAATACTATTTTCTACAGTAGACTTTTAAAGTAGAATATTACATAGTTTACGCGTAGAAAACAGCGTAATCTACATGGCGTATTCTACGCGCCCATCACTGGTGTACATAAAAAATATGTGAATAATAATTGGGGTCATTATCCCACAAGATGTTTTAAGTTGCCCTGCAGAAAATCCACGAAGATTGCTTTTAAGATAAACGCACATTTCTATTTATGTCGAATTGTACACTATAGGAAATTCCTTCTTTTTTACCCCCTACCAGGGGTACGCCCAAAAAACACCCAGTTAAAAAAGCAATCCATTAGAATAAGTAAATATCAGAAAATATTCAGCTTTTGTTCTTGTTTTTAAATACTGTTGTAACGAGTGAACCATTTGAGCAGTGTTGAAATTATTGAATTTTTTATTAAAACTACGCTAAATGACCACGTCCACCGACATTGCACTATGCAGGTCCTGCGCGAATATCCTGCTGCAAAGCATGGAACTGAACACATCGGTAGCTATTATCATCATACACAATGGCATAACAACGTGTCAGTGTACGAAATACGGGGCACGTGTTTAATTTATATATCTATCAACCCAACAACCATACATTTTAATAGTCCATTAAATTGCTCGCTTATATGTGGAGCACAGGTGATGGATTATCGAAGGGGGGCCTCATCAATCCGGTATCAAGTTATTATCGCAACTGCGCTGTTTGCACAGCTTGTTTAACTTTAATTCAATTTATCTCGTGTGCTCGGCGAGGGCACGTCCAAACGAAAGACGATCCGAAACGGCCAAGTGCTATTAATAACAGATATAGAATCCCGGAGGCGGTTTTTTTATGAGCTTTGCAAAAATCCCATCCACCTGTGGGAATTACTTCCTGGCGAACCGAAGGGGCAGGCGGCTTCCTGCCTTCGGCCTTCCGATTTATCTGGATGGAGAACGTCGGATCTATTGGAACGGAATGGGAGAGCTCGAAAAGAAATTTTATGAATCCAGGGATGGTCTAACGCAGGGGTCGGCAAGCCGCGGCCCGCGGGCCACATGCGACCCGCGAGCATCCTCTTTGCTGCCCGCGGTGTTTCGTAAATAATGATCTTCTAAACAATCGGAATTATTTTCATTTCGCGCGAAAACCAAAGGTTTCAGATGACGAGGTAAAGTCTGTAAAATCGACTCCTAGGGCCAGGAGGTAGTCCGGGGTGATACCAGAGGTACCGCCCTAATCTTAGTAGTTGATATCAAGCGGCAAATCTGGTACTGCTACCAGTAAGTAACAAGAAGAATCGGTGTGAATTTGTGTGCCGCTCGCAACTCATTGAAATTTGTGCAGACAGATGGGTGGACCAAGCAGGTAAGCAAAAATAGCCCTTAACCCAAATGATTAGAAGAGTTTAAATTGTATGAAGCACTTTGGAAACAAACATTCCAACATTCCGTATACTGCAGTTCTCAACATGTATATCAAAGTTTTTGTAATTTCTCTTAAATTCTGATTTGATCATAGTTTTTATTTTATCTCGTCTAAAATTTTTAAATGTGAATGTCAGTCCCAGGTTCAATCGGCAATAGTACAATCAACATCAAACTTTAACCAAGCTATTCATGGTCTAATAAGTACTTTTAGCGATTTTTGATTTTTCTATTTTTGGCGCGCTAGAATCTTCATGCCGTCCGGCGCCATAGACATAATATCGGCTAGATGCCTTTTTGACTGTCCGTCTTGAATTGCATCCGAATTAGGCATTACATTTCGAGATAGTTTCAGTTTTTTCAACTAGTATTTGATGTGCAATTAAAATCGGTCGCAAAAAGTCGACGCGACGTGACAATCTTACATTTAAATTTGAAATTTGGGATGTTTAAAGTCGATCAAAAACATTTTCAACTTTGTACGACTTTTTCGGCAATGCGGTCTTTTTTTGGGACTAATTTTCCTGAACGATAAGTGTAATTTCGGATATTTTGGCGATTTTGTTTTTCGTCTTCGTTTCGGCTAACCCGATTTCCGATAACCGGGTTTTACCGTAAATATATAACTTCTCATTACAAATATTTTATATAAATTTTGTATTCTGTAACTCGGCTTTGATAACAATTTAAAACTATCTAAATATAACAACATAAACAAATGATTCCATTTTAAAGATACAGTAATTTCAGATTTATATTGGTGGTTGTTTACCTAGGTTTGCGAGTTAATCCTGTTTCTTAAAATTATTGATTACAATAACATCAACAGTTTCCGAGAAAATAACAATTATCCAGAGTACCTGGGCAACTAATTTATACCTGTTTAAGACGGTAGCACTTTTAGACAGAAAGCGCTTTCTCTTGCATTTAGAACAGATTGAATTTTCGTTAGTGTTAGTCGTGTTATTGTAAAATATGGAAGTGACTTTCGAAAAGCAAGAGCCCCTGTATAAACAATTAAAAGACTGTTGTCGTAATATGGTGTTAAAAGCGCACGATTTTTTTTCAAATGAAAAACGTTGTATTGAAGCTTCTGGTGCAATTCCTGTTGACTTTAAAAAAGTGCAAGAAAGAACTGCTGTAGCATGTGGCATTAGTGTTACATCCGTGCAAAATTATTTGCGTCTTCAACGAAATACTGGTAAGTTTTTTGTAGGCGGTTTAGAATAATTAGTAATAATATATTTTTCCTTAGGATCTGTAAATAAACCGGCCTTACAACGAAAAGCTCCTTTAACTAAAGACTTACCGCCAGAAATTAAAGAGCAAATACGGTCCGAAATCTATTCGCTCTATGAAAAAAAAGAATATGTAACTTTACAATTACTCGCTAAAACCTTAAAAGACAAAAAAATTTTGGAACTTAGTCTTCCATCTTTAAGTAAAATAATAAAATCTTTGGGCTTCCGTTACAAAAAAACGCAAAACAGAAAATGTTTGTGTGAAATGTCTCACATTGTTTCTAAACGCCACGAGTTTCTTCGAAACTATATAAAAAATTTAAAAAGTGAGTCACCAAAACCGTTTGTCTTTTTAGATGAGACTTGGATATTTAGTAAAGGTGGAGAAAAGAGATCTTGGCAAGACAACAGTGTGCGTTGCTACCAACAACCAACGAAATGTGGAAGTGGAAAACGTTACATTATTGTGCATGCGGGGGGCAAGATGGGTTTTATACCGGAAGCAGGACAGTGTTTCGCAAGCGGCAAGAAGTCAGACGACTACCACGAAAACATGAACGCCGTTTTCTTCGAGAAATGGTTTGAGGAGTCTATTTTAAAAAAAACTTGAAGAGCCATCTATTATAATATTGGACAATGCCTCATATCATAGCCGCAGAAAAAACCCCCAGCCAACTGGTTCATGGCTAAAAAATGATATTATCAGATGGCTTAATGAACACCACGTTCACATACCTGCAGATATCTATTTAAAATCCGACTTACTGAAATTGGCCAAAGAAAGTGGCCAAACCGAAAAATGTTTGTATTATGTTGACGAATTAGCTCATCAATATGGGCATGAAATATTAAGGCTACCCCCATATCATTGTCATTTCAATCCTATTGAGCTGATATGGGGAGTAGCCAAAAACTATTTCGACAAAAACATTGCGAACTTAAGCTCGAAAGAAAAGGATGTATTAAAAATGTGGGAAGAAGCTTTGGACCAAATTCCAAGTGAAAAATGGGTGTCGTTCGTGGAACACACAGAAAAAATTATTATTAATTCGTCAGAACAAGAAAAAATTACTGATGAAATTAGGCCTCTAATTTTTACTGTAAACACAGAGGATAGTGAGGACGAAGATTCGGACTCCTTCGAGGATTTTTAAATTTTTATTTTGTATATATTTTTGTATTTTTGTATATATTTAATAAAATCTGTATATTCTAGAGGATTTAATCTTTGTTTTAATTTTAATTTCTTATAATTGTTCCGTACGAGAAATTACAAAAACTTTGATAAACATTTTGAGAACTGCAGTTTAGGGGACGTTAGACTTATGTCTGTTTCCAAAATGCTTCATACAATTTAAACTCCTATAATCATTTGGGTTAAGGGCTATTTTTGCTTATACCTGCTTGGTCCCACCCATCTGTCTGTACAAATTTCAATGAGTTGCGAGCGGCACACAAATTCACACCGATTCTTCTTGTTACTTACTGGTAGCAGTACCAGATTTGCCGCTTGATATCAACTACTAAGATTAGGGCGGTKCCTCTGGTATCACCCCGGACTACCTCCTGGCCCTAGGAGTCGATTTTACAGACTATAATGCTCAATCTTCGGTGCGTGTTGGAGATTCCACCACGGCCAACACTGGTCAGGTCTGGCCGTCTCCCTCATATGCAGTGGTGGAATTTTAACGTACCGAAGATTGAGCATTACCTCAATAATCAATATGCCAAACCTTACCTTGTATTCTGTCATCAGCTAACAAGTGCAACCCACGCGTCAAATTTACTGCACGCTCGAGTGAAGCGTGTCGAGTTATTTTTGTTAAATGCTTTTAACGATGCATGGACAGATTTATATTTTTTATTGATTATAGAGGAAAACCGCCGTGCCTAATATGCCAAAAAACTATTGCAGTTAAAAAAGAATATAATCTAAAACGCCATTATTAAGGTGACCAACCGTCCGGATTTAGGCCGGACAGGTTTGTATTTTTATTTGTGCGTCCGTACTTAATATGGTATCCGGATTTGCCCGGATTTGCAAAATTTTGTTTGAATTTGTCCGGTTTTTTGTTGTCTAAACAATGTGTACAGGGTATCTTACTTTTTCATTGTTGCTAGTAGTCTTCTCATGAAGTCAGACGTAGCTAACTTCATAGTGTCATATGTCCAAGTCACCAATTGCACCATGTGCTCATCCACTTTTTCAATTGCTCATAGGGGCAACAGAGATATAGAATGCCACACCTCAACATCAAAACACATTAATGCAGTTTCTACTAGGATAAAAACACAATCACTCTCAAGTTTTTGTAAAAAGAGAAAAATGGATAATGAAAACAAAAATATTGCTGCTGCTGAAGGTGCATGGGCGTATCATCTTCTGCAACACAATCACAGTTTTAGGTTCATAGATTGTACTTCGAAATTAATACAGACCATGTTTGAACCTAAATATTCTTCAGCTAGAACAAAAAGTGAGGCCATTATTGTGAAGTTTTTACACCATTTGCCACAGAAACTTAAAAAGAGGACTTGTCTAAAGTGAATTTTGTTAGTGTGTGTTATGACGCTTCTAATCATAAAAACATAAAATTGATACCTGTGATAGTCAGATATTTTATACCAAAACAAGGAATTCAAATGAAGATTTTAGAATTTAAAGATCTGCCAGGAGAAACATCTGAAATAATTAGTGCATACTTGTTGGAAACACTAGATTCATTTGATTTGAAAAACAAAATCATAGCTCTTTGTGCTGATAATACTAATTGCAACTTTGGAGGAGTAAGTCGTCAAGGGTCCAGCAATATTTTTTATAAAGATAAAAAATCTTTAAATAATCAATCTCTCTTAGGATTAGGGTGTACAGCTCATATATTAAATAACTGCTTAAAGTCTGCTTGTGACATCCTGCCAGTTGATGTTGAAGTACTTTTGGTAAAAATTTATTCCCACTTTTACATATATACAGTACGCACTTAGAATCTAAAAGAGTTCTGTGAATTTGTTAGCACAGAGTATAAAAAGATTCTAGGGTATTCTAACACCCGTTGGTTAGCTCTTTTACCAGCTATTGAAAGAGTACTTCAAATGTATTCTGCATTAAAGTCTTATTCTGCTTCAATAGATAAATGTCCCACAATTATTCGAACAAATTTTGAAAATCCTACTACTGAATTTTGGTTATTTTTGGTACATAATATAGCTTCACTTTTTCATAAAATCGTATTAACTTTAGAAGGCGAAAAAGTTTCCGCTATTGAGACTGTAAATGTGTATAAAGATTTAATACTGAAGCTTGAAGAGAGGAATAACAGTAAATTTCTTCCTTTTAAATCTAAATCTATGTTATCTTTATTGGAGTCAAATGATGACATTAGTAGAACGGAAATAGAAAAAAACATTCTTCAATTTTATCAAACAGCAGTTGGTTATTTAAGACAATGGGAAAATCCAGAGTGAATAGGTTACAACAGTTTAATGGGGTTTTGTTAAATGGCATTCCAGATTATGAATTAATTCAATCTTGCATTGGAATGATGGAGAAATGGAAAAAAATTGATGAAAACCAACTATTTGATGAAGTAACAGTTTTAAAAAAACTATATTACAACTGCTGATAAAATTGTTGAGTGGACTGAAAAAAAGTTTTTTTAAGAGATCGATGGAGAGACATTTTTAATTTTTTTGTGGAAAACAGACAGCCATACACAAATCTTGTATTATTTATTGAATTTAGTATGTGCCTACCTGGTACAAATGCACAACTGGAAAGAGTTTTTCACATATAAACAACATTTGGACTGACGATAAAACAAGTTTAAATGTGACTACCCTTAAATCTTTGCTCGTAACAAAAATTAATTTTAACTACAGTTGCACAGTTTTATAATGAAATAACTGATAGTGATTCACTATTAGATGCAATTCACTCATTAAAAAAATATAAGTTTAAAAGGGAAGTATCAAATGAGTAAAATAAACGAATCATTGAAGAAATTATTTAAGGTATTATTATTTATTCACATATTTATTTCGTTTTATATTTGTTTCATATTGAAAGGGTGTATTTTTTGTTTGTATTTGTTTATGTTTACTATTTTGAGAAATATACTTATGTTGAATTTATGAATCTTATTATTGGTTTTACTTCGCATCAAGTAGACATACCCATAAATTTAACTTCAGAACCCTACATTCCTCTTTATCTTATTTTACAACGACGACAAAGGCGTCCGGATTTTCTAGTTTAGGAAGTTGGTCACCTTAGCCATTATGATACTGAGCATAAAGCAAAATTTGCATGCCTTGTGGGTGATTTGCGACAAAATAAAATTAACGCCCTGAAATCGTCAGTAAAGAACCAACAAAATGTTTTTAAGGTTCAAGTTCAAAGAAATGAATCGGGTGTACGTGCTAGTTTAAGGGTAGCAGAAATTCTTGCAAAATCTGGCCGACCGTTTACTGATAGCGAACTAGTAAAACAGTGTGCTTTAGTTATGGCTGAAGAGGTATGTCCGAATCAGAAAAAAATATTTGAAGATATTTGTCTATCTGCCCGAACGTGTACCCGGCGTACTGAAGATTTGGGAAACAATTTATGCCAGCAACTTCAGGAAAAGGCACAAATATTTGAATGGTTCTCTTTAGCTATCGACGACAGTAATGACGTTTCAGATACTGCGTAGCTACTAATATTTGTTCGGGGGATTGACGAGAACTTTAATGTTTATGAGGAGCTTTTACAGTTATGCAGCTTGAAAGGAACAACTACAGGGGAAGATTTATTTAGCCACTTAGAACAAGTGTTAGTGCAATTACCATGGGCAAAACTGGTGAGCGTTACAACTGATGGTGGCAGAAACATGAGCGGGCAAAACAAGGGCCTGGTTGGGAGAATTAAAACTAAACTGGCAAAGATAGGTTGTGATAACCCATTATTTTTTCATTGTATTGTCCACCAAGAAGCATTATGCTGCAAAGTTATTGAATCGAAAGAGGTAATGGACATTGTGATATCTACTGTAAATTACATCAGAAAAAATGGCCTGACACACCGCCAATTTCAGCAGTTTCTGAAAGATATGGAAGCAGATCACCGAGATATCCTGTATTATTCTGCAGTGAGGTGGTTAAGCAGAGGTGCAGTACTGAAAAGATTTTTTGATCTAAGAAAAGAAATTAATACTTTTATGGCCGGAAAAGGTGAATCTGTCCCACAGCTTACAAATCCTCAATGGTTAATAGACCTTGGATTTTTGACAGATTTAACTCATGAGTTAAATATGCTGAACACGAAGCTTCAAGGAAAGAACAAATTAATATCAGATATGCACACAGATGTAAAAGCATTCCAAATGAGAAGCAAGCTCTTCTTAAAACATATTGACGAGAAAAAGCTGGACCATTTCCCGAATTGTAAAAGAGCTGTGGAGGAAGCTGGAATAAATTTTAATTGAAAAAATGATAAAATGAAATGGGTTTTAATTCAACTGCACAATCAGTTCGACGACAGATTTAGTGACTTCGATAAGGTTTCTGACAAGCTGAAGATTTTTGTAAACCCTTTCCAATGTGATGTTGAAGATGTACCAAGTAATTTGCAAATGAATGTAATTGATCTGCAATCCAATGACATCTTAAAAACTCTTTCTGTGAAATTAATAATCTTATTAAATTGTACGGCAGTTTATCGACTAATTTTGATGAATTGAAAAAGTTTTCTCAGCAATTAATAACAATTTTTGGCAGCACCTATTTATGTGAGCAGACTTTTTCAATTCTCAATTACAGAAAAAATAAATATTGTTCTCGTCTCACAGATAAGCATTTAAGTGCCATTCTACGAATTTCAACGACAAGCATGAAAGCAAATATTTCACAAATAGCCAGTGAACTACAGCCTCAGAAATCACACTAACGCATGTTAGAGAAAGTTCTTATTTAATTTGTCTGTATATTTTTTTATTTTTATTTGTCATTGCTCCTCATTGTATACAAAATGATTTCAGTTATTATTTACTTTTTATCATAACAGCTAAAAGGTTGCCGACCGCTGGTCTAACGGAGAAAGGTTTTTCTTGGTCGTAATACATTGGCGGATGATGCTCTTCGTCTTTTAGCTGCGGGAATGATTGACCTGGACAATACGCTTAACACAAGACGTTCATCCATATCATACATGATATTTTGTTACGGTAGTATAAAACATCCTTTTTTTCTTTTTGATGGTAAATCGATGATTATTAAGTTCCGCAGCAAAAAAAGAATGAGGACGTTTGCCTGCATCGAAACTACTACAGTAGTGTCCACTTATAACGAACCTTAAAATTATCGGTACGTACGAGGGCGGACCTCTTTCTGTTGGGCATACTAGCAGACTGTGATATTTTTACATATATTTTAATGTGACCTTTAACCTCGTGTTTTATAAGTGGCTCGTGAAAAAAGTCTAATTCCGAATGGTATACTACAGTTTGCTTTCTACGAGTATCATGGTACCAATCGTAGTTTATATTAGTTGCGAGTACAGTTGCAAACCGCAATTATTTAAAACAGGTAAACAAGTCTTACATTCCGCATTTCTCAAACGGCACAAGTAGGTTGTTCTTAATTAACTTAGGGTTTTTTGTGGAACATCAAAGAGCTCTAGTCGTCTCGTCAACCGTAATTCAAGTTTAAGCGATTGATTCTTTAGCTGTGAGTCGAATCAAACGAACCAAGGCATGAATCGTTAAAATCGAACGACTCGCTCATGTACGACCCAACTTTACCAGTACATTTTAAGTTTCCATGGTTTCCTACGCGCGTATTGCCTGCCCGTCAGAAGCCATATTGAATTAGGCTTTTTAGAACACGTGACTTTCGGAGCGACTGCCAGGGGGCACATGTCAAAACGATGCAGCTTCTAGCGCGCTGTCATAGAAACACCATTAATTAATGCCAACGTCAGTCACTAGAGCTGGGACATTCGATTCAATTCAAATCGTTCGATCAATCGCGTAGATTCGAATCCTTTAAGTCGTTCATATGGATATTGAAAGTGACAGCGGTGTCTCCTGTCTCGCCACAGCATATAAATATGCCGTCATGCTGTGTTCTCGTCGTGTGCTGTCGTCAGCCGTTAACCTTGTACGACGCACGAACGACGCTGAATCATTAGCTGTGAGCCAAATCAAGGCATGAGTCATTCAATTTGAACGACTTGGTCATGAAGGACCCAACTCTATCAGCCTCGTGTCCGTTTCCAGGGTTTCGTAGGCGCGTCCCATGCGTGCGCTTTTTGCCCCCTGGACGCCATATTGGATGACATACTCTTAAAAAGCCTAATGGCGTAGAAGTCTAATGGAGGTTATGTTTTAATCTGTCATGCGTGCCACGTAATGCTTTGATATCGTGTTCTTTGGATAAAAACTAATGATTGTCACCCCTTAGTGCCTTGCCTGTGACGATTTTATTTTTTTATCATTGATTGTTTTCACCAGTACTTTTCACCATTACTCATATCCGATTTCAATTCTTTAATGAGATCAAAACAACACGTGATTGTCAGTTTTTTCTGCACTCAATGAATTTTTAAGTTTTTCATTTGGACTCCGCGTTCAGAGAAAGATACCGACTGAAGTGGATTGAAGTCACAATTCGTTTTGCGAGAAGACAAAAAACACAAAATTAATTTTGCTATTTGATTAAAATTATTTCGGCTTATAACAATAAAATAATATTCCTTTTTCAATTAGATTATTTTAATAAAATTGTAGTCTCTCCTGACTAGCCTTCCCCCCCTGATTTGAAAGTTGATCTGGTTAATTATGGTCGTGCATGTAAGGCAAGGACTCCAGAGATTGAGGAAAATATTCTGAATTGGACTACTGCTGCATTTCTGCAGCTGCAAATGATGCAGTCCCATTTTATACCTCCCTGGCTAGTAACGATAAGACACTGTCTGAAATAAGATCGTGATGCGCTCCTAAACATTTGAAGACGTCTTTAAGCGAGGGAAAAGCGGAAAATAACGTTTACCGTCAAATGGAAGGCTGCAATCTCGACTCATCTAAACCGAGGCGGTTTATGCCTTCAACATTTTGCTTTGGCGCTCCTGCACTTTATAGTTACAACTTATTCGTGCTCTTATCCCTGCTTTGACCTTTACGGTTCTACGTTGTAGGAAACTGCAGAATAAAACAGGGTAATCTACAATAATTTGTCAGTTATAGGATTGTTCGGGATTCTTTTAATAAGGATAATTGTAAAGGTAGCACTGTGTGTGTTACATCCTGAAAGAGACAGAACGAACCTTCCCGCATGCGAGGTTTTAAATATCAAATTTAATAATAAAAAGAATATATTCAACAAACAAACAAACAGCATAACATATTTACTGGATTTACTTAAGCAGATATGTAAACAAAAGTTGGATGTTTCGAGTGATACTACATCATGTTAGTGCAGTAACCCGTCCTCTACTTCTTGCTTATAAGTAATTTTTAGTACGCGGTGCGCGTACGTCGATGACCGATGACGTTCAGTTGTGTTGTGTCTGTACGTTTTTGATTAGAAATGACAGTGATAGAGAGTACCAAATCTTCTGTGATATATGTATCCAGAAATTACGATTCCAATGCCCTCACCTTGCTTACAAACAACGGAGACCGTTTTGTAAAACGCAAATTTAAGATTCACTAACAAGAAGATCGAGCAGAAAATAAGACAATATTGATTTCTATTTGGATCAAGTAGAAAGTGAGATTCTTCTTGTTCTTCGTGAATTAAAACATTTTTTTGGGCAAGGCCTGTCCAAAGAACTATATACCTATAGTTCTCTTAGTAAAGAACATTGTAAATTTCTTATTTCTATTCTGACCATCGTTATCGGTAATACCAAACTCGAGACACCTTGTGAAAGCAATATTACTTTCTGATTTTACCCTAGAGATTTGAAATAGATATCCATCGCCATGCTTTATTAATTGCTTTTTGGAATCATAAGCTTTGTAGTAAATCACCAGTATAACAATAAAAGTGACACCATGCACATTGATCTAATAACTCGCAGCTTAAGCAATTACGCTTGTTTCTTTTGTTTATTACCGATCTGGAAAAGTAAGTGGAACGTACTGTATAAATTCTACGGATTGTGCTGGATTGCAAGTTTGCTGTATTTGTTTCAATGGGTAACTAGGGAAAAAATTTACTGGGGTATTTACAATTCGGAAAACTTACTTATATACGCGTTTTTGGATTTATGCACCAGTGCTAGCGTTTATTTGGCAAATCTGTCGGCAATCGCCAATGCTGTTTTCTTCAAATCCCAGAAATACAAAATAATAGTAGATAACATCGCCCAGATGGAAGTGCACCTGAAAACAAGTGCCAATTCCTACAGTTTGAGAAAGATAAAGCTACAAATATTATCCACTTTAGCGTTCTCCTTAGGTTTCACGGTTGTCTGGACAGCAGTCTACCAGTACTACTTGGGATTTGAACTAAGCAAACTCTTTTTAGCCTACAGCTTAAACGTAATGATGTTTTTAATAAACTGGATTGTACAAAATACAATTATTGGAGCTACTGCTTCTAATTTAGCAACTGTAAACGAGAGATTAGCTGTAGCACTTTCCAACTATACCAAGGGATTTAAACTAGTCAGTCAAAGGTCCATTCCGGAACTGCAAGAATACTGTGGTTACTACAAAACTGCTTTTAAGACAGTTGGCCTATTGAATTCATTCTACGGCAGCCAGATGTTGATTATGGCATTTCTAAACTGCATGGTGATCATATACAATATGTATATTTTAACTATGGATAAGATAGGCATTGCAGCAATACCAGAAGCCTTCCTTCTGATGACATCAATCTACCATACCCTTATTTATCTGGTATGACAAACTGAAGTTTTATTATACTGAATCATTTTTTGGGTTTGCAGGTTCCCCTCATACTGATTACAAGAACGAGCGATCGGATTAAAGAAGAAACCGAAAATTTCCAACGTATAATAGGGAAAGCCCTGTGTGAGTTGTATTGCCAAAATGATTGCTTACGACGGAACACGGTTGAAAACAGTGTGCGATTCTTAGCGAGATATGTTAACGGCAGGAAAGAAACTATCAATGCTAACTATTTGTTTCCTGTGGATAAAGCTCTCCTTCTCAAAGTAGGGGGGTCCGTGCTATCCTATATAGCTATTGTGTGTGAGCTTAATGAATAGGGTTTTCTACAGATCTACATTGAAGTTGAGGCCACAATGTTAATTTTTCAGATTCAGGAATGGCTAAGACACGGTATTGTTAAGATACTAAACTACTTAGTTGGTTTCGCATATTCTGTTATTACTTCTTTGCACAAAGGATATTTCTCCCGATTTTATATATTTTTTTCTGCCTTCTGTTCGTCTTTAAGTGTAAATAAATGAGTATAGAAACTACATATTTTATACATCCCTACTTACTTGCTGCAGAGCCTTCTTATCCATAAATTTTATTATTTTTTCCTTTTTTTAAGTGTCATGATTTAGTGACAATATTTATTATATATTCATTGAATTATAAGTCTTTGATCAAAAGGTACTAGTAATGTTATACCGAGCAACTTCGACGTTGTTCAGAAGGTAGGGAATATTCTGTTTCTTTCGAGAAAAGGATATAACAGCACATTTGGCTATATTAATGACAGTCGATCAAGACAGCATCATTTGATCTATACTGAGTAGATCCCCCGGAAGCATATGACAATCATCTTCTAAAGTTATGTCACGATATATTTTAAAGTCATGAGCTTAAAGTAACGCACTACAAACTGCATCATAAGTAATATCATTGTACAGATATCCCTTTGCAGCTTCGCAATCCTAATGACATTAATCATTACTTTAGTTCTGTATTCTCAAGCCTTAATGATCGACGTTCAACCACTACTCATTATACTTCAACTAAATACAAAGAAGGCTCGGTATTCTCTTTTGTACTCCCTGACATAGACGATATTAAAAATATAATATCTAAACTTAAGCTTTCCAGTCCTGGATGGGATGACATTTCTGCGAAGATGATCAATTTTTGATTATCAAAACTTGCTCCTCATATCACACATATAGTTAATTGTTGCCTCGAAAGCGGTTACTTCCCAGTATCATGGAAAACCTCCGTTATTATTCCCATTCCAAAAATAAACAATCCGGTTAACTTTAGTGACCTTCGTCCCATAAGTTTAGTACCTACATTTGTAAAATTATCGAGAAAGTTGTACATCTGCAACTTTACAATTACACATTAGAGAATAATCTAATTTCACCGTTCCAATCAGGTTTTCAGAAAAATCAAAGTACTACCACGGTACTGTTGAAAGTCCTGGACGATATAATAAGAGAGCTTGATAAGGGCAACTGCACGGCTCTCGTTTTACTTGATTTCTCTAAAGCGTTTGACACAATCGATCATGAGCTAATGTGTGCCAAATTGTCTTACTTTGGACTTGATGCAATCGTATGTAGATTTTTTGTGTCTTATTTCAAAGACCGCTTCCAAGTAGTTCGAGTTAATGCCTTCTTTCGGATAAAGTGCCAGTTACTAGTGGTGTGCCCCAAGGGTTCAGTACTGGGAACCCTTCTATATTTAATCTATACTTCCGATATATTTAGCCGTGTTAAATTTTCTAATATTCTAGGATATGCTGATGACACCCAACTGTACCTATCCTTTAAGATGTGCGACACAACTACCGCATGCGAGCAGCTTAATTGCGATCTCGACTCCATCTCTAAATACAGCATTGACCACAATCTTAAACTAAATGCTGATAAATGTAAGGTCATATGCTTTGCGCCTGGTGTAATATCTCAGTTGGTTAAATCACAAATGAGTATAGCTATTGAAGGTGTATCCATCAATATATGTTCTGAAGTTAAGAACCTTGGTTTAATCTTCGACGGAGACCTCCGCTTTGACACCCACGTCTCTTTACTCATTAGAAAATGTTATTTTGTTCTCAAACTGCTATACAGTAACATGGAAGTAATTAACTTCAAAACTCGCAAAAAGCTTACAGAAACCTTAGTCCTGTCATTGCTTAACTACGGTCTAGTAATTTTCTTTCCATGTTTAAACTCAAGAACACAAAATCAGATTCAGATGATCCAGAACAGTTGTTGTCGCTTTATATACAGTCTAAGAAAGTTTGATTATGTTTCTGCCAAGATCAATGAACTTAAATGGCTGAAAATGTCTAATGTCTACCGCTTACATTTGCTTTCTCTGGTGCATAGAGTACTGCTTACAGATTTTCCGTCGTATCTAAGAGAAAAATTGAAATTTAGAAGTAGTGTTCACCAGCTTGGGTTGCGCTTCACCAACTCGTCACTCAATATACCTAAATATTGTACGTCATTATTTTCCAGGTCATTTACGTATAACCCTTTAACATCATCACATAACCGCTTTTGTAAGGACTTAGTGCGTTTCAATATCAGCAGCTTCCGTAAGGCTATCAAGAATATACTTGTTGAGCTGCAATAGTTTTTACGTTTATCATTGATAGGTTCTCTTTTTTCTGTTATCTTACCTTTAAGTTTACTCATTTCTGTACACAGGTTAAGTAGAATAGTTATGCTAGACTTCGCCTGTGTATATGATTACTCAATAAAGACCTATTATTATTATTATTATTATTATTATTATTATTATTATTATTATTATTATTATTATATACAATAAAAATAATATGGGGTCAAAATTAAATCATTGTGAAACACCAGATGTCGCTAAAAATCACCAGAATCTTTAAGTTTTTTATGTCAGACTGCATGCACCAGATATAACTCGAGCGTGATGCAGAAATATGCTTTTTTCAATCGGCATCTCAATGATTTAGAACCATTGTACCTAAGTGTCAGGATCGTCAGATCTTAAATAAGACTGAAATAGCACAAGTAAGGATGTGAAACTTATGAATCAGGTTCTTATTATTAACTATATCAAACATCTTACTAAAGTCAGTGTATATTACATCCACTTGGATTCTAACATCAAGACCATCTGACATCAAACATGCTGTCCCTGTGAGAAATCAATGTTGATAATGATTAATGAATGGGGATAAATTTAAAATAAATATAATAGTTGGTAAGCAGCTAAACACCTGACATAAATTGAAGGATTTCCATTAATAATCTATATTATTTAACTTTCTAGTGGTTGCACACATATTTAAAGGGTTGACCAATAATTACATTCTTGGCTCTAGTTCATGAAGTCCTGAACAATTTCAGATAATTCTTGTAGTAGGGTTATATAAATACATAAATCAACCTGAGAAAATATACTGTAAATAATTATGCTGATAAAATAGGCAATTAGTAATTGTTGTTTAATAACTGGAACACTTTAAAAGTTGACGAAGCAGGCACGTATAAAACAATATTACCGCTGAAAAACCTCAAGCAGACAATTTTACAGCGCCGAACATTTTTCACCGGTTGAATTCCGGCTACGTCAGCCGTTTTCAGCTTGATGTCTCGGTTTAAGCGTTTCCATAAACCTCGTCTACGGCTGAGATTAACTTATCTAAAACGCGCCATACTCTGCAGTTTTATTGCGAACCATCAGATTGCCCTGTGTCACAGCCCTAATGGATGGCGCGTTTAAAATGTTGCCGCTGAAATGTCCCTGCATCCATCATTTCTGCGATTGTGGGGCCTCCAATTATAGCGGTTCGGTATGCATGCAATAGATATTGTACCACGTGTAGTTGCAAGCAACAATCTATGAGACTCATTATACGAACAGACGATTACCGATTACAATGGTTTACAAGTATTACCAGAAGCTGTCGTAAATAACAGACGAGTTCGGCACGTTCCACTGTTTTGCAGCGGAGTGGACCGTATCTAAAAATTGTGTTTAGGCTTTTTTCGAATTTTTTTCCGTACACATAAATCAATGAGCATTATTTGGTATTATTAATTGAACTACAAATATTTCTCATCTAATAGCTTTCAATGTATGACTAAATCGCATTCTTTCCTAATTTAATGAGTAGTATCTATTTTATAACCATGAATGGTAAACATTCCAATTTCAATGCGGTAGCCCATACTTTCTAATTTTTGATGGCGGTGTGCAATAGTCCTCTGCTCTGTTTCTTCACAGGTTAAAATTTTCTTTTAATCCGGAGGGTCATAAACGTAGTTTCTACCTGTATATTTATTTGGAAATAAGAAGAAATCGGAACTATTCTACTCCTTCTATAAATGGTATTGAAAGCATATATGTTTACTTATATTTTAAAGTTTTAGACCATATAAGCGCACCAAGTACAATATTTTTTACTTCTTCAGTCATACCTACATATATGCTTACATTTAGTCACTTATTAAGAGGCGTTTGTGACAAATACATTTCGTAGGGCAACTGGTCAAACAGATTATTGCTGATTTTAAACCGTGGGGCAACTGAGTACCTCCAAAACAATTAAATATGTTCATTCTTATTATTAGAATCTGTTGCGGCAATATACCTGAGTGCTTAATCGACTGGTCCGAGCATACTCTGCAAAAGTATGTTAAAACCATTGGCTTTTCAATGAAAAAGGTGGAGAAGAAGCAATGCTTGATGGAAAGCCAGGTAATAAGAAAGTGGAGATACGATTATTTAAAATCTATAAAAATGTATAAGTAGGAAAATCGTCCCATATTTTTCCTCGACGAAACATGGTACGACATTCCGGCGTCAAAAGGAAAAATAATAATGATTCTACACGCAGGAGGTGAAAATGGTTTCATTCCTGGAGCCTTGTATCATGGATGTAAGAACTTAAAAGAAGCAATCGCCGATTATCATTCTGATATGAATGCGGAAGTGTTTGAAAATTGGTTCGAAAACATTTTATTGCCCAAATTGCCACCAAACAGCGTCATAGTAATGGACAACGCTAGTTATCATTCGGAGCACCTGGATAAAATTCCAAATACAACAACTAATAAGGCAACCATTCAAGAGTTTTTAAGGAAAGAAGATTTATATTTCGAAGAGGACCACACAAAAAAAACAATTGTTGGAAGTGCTTGGCACAAAAAAATTTTCGAAGAAATTTAACATTGACATTCTCGCTTCTACAATTACCCCCATATCGTTGCATTTTCAACCCCATTGAAATGATATGGGGGCAGTTGAAACAAAGAATTCGACGAGGGAACACCGGTGGAAAATTTGGCAATGAAATGCTGCTAAAAATTAGACACGAAGCTGAAATAACAAGTGTTAATGCATAGAGAAATTTAGTGCGGCATGTACTGCACATTGAAAATCGGTACAGAGCAAATCATGTACAAGAATTAATAATAGAAGTTAATCGTGATTTTAGCAGTGAAAGTGATAGTGAGTAATTTTTTTAGTTTGTGACTCTTGTAATGTGCTTATTAACAAGCTGTAATGAACATAATCGATACCGGGTATAAATTTTATTGTGCACTATTGTAATTTTTTTCTAACAAATGTAAATAATTTTCTGCATACTAATTTGTATGTTTTTATATTAAATTTGTATAAATTCTTTATGACATGCAAAGGCTTTTTTTATACATCGGAAAATTTAAACCCAATAAAGTATCACGTAAAAGTAGATCGCGGGTCGCGCCAGTTAGTATCAGGTCTGCATTAAATAAAATTTGTTATAAAAGCTTCTATGTTTTATGGATTGCTAAATTATCACAACTAACAAATTTCAAAATTTATAGTGGAAAAGGTAAAATTTTAGCCAACAAAATTTTTTTGAATGCGCCCCATTTAGGAACTTTGAAGCGTGCCACTAATCCTAATAGTTTACGACGGCCGACCATCAAGCTGTAAAACCCTCTGCATGAGCCAGTCTCATAGATCGTTGCTTGATACTTTACCAGTGAATTAGATTGAACTGAAAATACGAACACTAAGGCACCAAAAACCAGGATTCCTTGACTTAGTGTAATACCCAAGATGGTTAGTGGGCTAACCATTAATTACATGGTTTTACTTCGTTATAACCGGTAAAGGAATGCTACAAATTTGCTGGGTATTTCTAAATACAGAATCTAAAATGTAAACAGACAATCTTAACACTGGCGAGGCTTCTAAGAGAGAGGAGCGGAGAGGAGAATGAGGGAGCGGGAAGCAAGGTATCAAAACAATTTTGAAATTAAATTGTACACATCATTTGAGGCAAAGATAATACGATTGTATCATATATAGCAGTGGAATGCAATATAAAGGAGCTTTAAGTTATGCAGTATGAAGAAAATCATGACTTTAAAATCAAATACGATGGAGAGAAGGCGGACATAATAGGCCACAAGCTTAAGGTAAAAGCTTTCTTAGACTGAGTTTTGATTAAAGTATTTTTCTCCAAAGAGTATCATTTTACCGTTTGCGTAGGCAAACAAATAAAGAACGATTAATACTTGGACTTAAAATGTAAGGTGCAAGAAATCAAACGAAACCTCCTAAGTGCTCTACCATAAACTAACTTCTTTAAGAGCATGACCTCTTTTGCGATGGCTGTCCTAGACAGAATATGAAGAAATGATAGGCATGCTAATGAAGTAGCTGCAGATACTACTAATGTGGTATTTTCAATAGAGGGCCACTCCTTACCACCCCAGACTGTGCTTTCGCTCGTATAGAGAGTTATTGGTGTATGCCACAAAATCTTTGCCGTGCAACTATTGTGAAACTTCAAACGACCTATCTAGTATCTAATAGTGAATGTGCCAACGTTTTGTAATAAGTAAGTCTGATTCTATCGATATCTAGCTCAATAATAATAATTTTAAATTTTAATAAGTAGGATTCTTCTACAATTGGTAAATATTTAGTCGATTTCCAAAGATTAGGTAAGTAAAATCCTATATTTCTATTTATTCTATATAAATTCTACATCAATAAATGACATTTACATAATTAACAATAGTTTTTAAATAAGATGTTTTTATTATAAACATAAACAATAAAAAAAGAAAATAAAGTAAACGTTAAACTAGGTATATTCCAGAAAGCACTTATCAGTGGAATCAAATGATTCATTCAACGTTTAAGGCCATACAAAGCCGTTAAACATAAAAATATTACAGATATTTTGATCCCCTCTCTAGTGAACAAATGTTTGGCGGCGGAAGATATTCAAGAAACAATCTTTCGAGATTACAATTATAACATGCACTAAAGGACATCAACATTTTCAGATACTGATGACTGATGTTGCAGTGCGAAGACAGTGCAGTGTTGCTTCCGGTAAGATTAAATTTACAATGTGCATGTGTGCTATACGGTCCTGTTCGATAGTAAATTCTTTGCTTAACGAAAGAAAATGGCGTTTCTATGTCGTAAAACGTACACGTTAAATTTATAGACCGTTAAATCAAGCAGTATCTCTGTCACGGTCCGGTCTGATAGAAAATTACGATGATGTAGATTGCGTATGAGAAAAGTAACTAGATTTTGAAGTGTTGAGAAATCCTCTATTTGTTGATTATTACAGTAGTGTCTCGCACTAATCCGAATCTTCAGTGATCCGGATTCTTCTATAAACCGAATTAGATAAATTCTGTATGTGTACTTTGTAATCCGAATCCCTTGTGTTTTGGTAATCCGAATTGTCAAGTTTTTCCAGTTCAGAACGCGTGCAGCACTTCCTGTATGCAAACGCATTCTTAACCAAGCAACTCTGTTAACATTTAGCAGTGTTCAGTTGGTGTATTTTGTGCACATTTAAGTGAAACATGCCCTCAAAACGTAAGCACACTACTTTAAGTATCCATGACAAAGCAGAAATTAAATCGTGGCATTTCTGGCAAAATCCTGGCCCAAAAGTATGGCGTTGGAACATCAACTATTTGTGATATAAAGAAAAATGCAGACAGAATCAAAAGGTTGGTACATACCTATTATCATTGTATGTACATAAAAATCAACCGTTATTACTTTTAGTTTTGTTGGTAAATGCTTGACTGGCCCTGAAAAACGGAAAACTCTTCGAAAAGTAGAATATCCTAAGATGGAATCTGAGTTATATTCTTGGTTCGTTACACAAAGGGGCCGACACGTGCCGATTTCATCAGAATTGTTGGCAACAAAAGCAAGACAGTTGTACGAGAAACATTACGATGGCGGCAGTTTTAGTGCAAGCAGGGGGTGGATTACAAACTTCAAAAAGCGACATGGCATCAGGAACCTTAAGATATGTGGCGAAAAATTTACGAATAATCCAGATGCGATACAGCCATTTTTAAAAGGCCTGCATGATAAAATCAAGGAGCTGAATCTGTCACCATCTCAAATTTATAATGCAGACGAGTCTGCTTTATTTTAGAAAATGCTTCCTGGAAGAACTCTTATCCATTCCAAGGAGAAAACTGCACCTAGAAGAAAAACAAGTAAGGAACGCATTACATTTCTTGTGTGTACAAATGCGGACGGCTCTCACAAATTGAAGCTCCTTGTCATAAGAAAATCTAAAAATCCTAGAGCGTTCAAGAATTCAGAGTTGCCAGTTGAATATAAGAACACAGTAAGTGCCTGGATGACTTCCGCACTTTTCAAGGAGTGGTTCCTTATTTCCTTTTTAAAGCAAGTTAAATCACAAAAATCTACCAGACAGCTGCACTTTTAGTTGATAACGCATCAAGTCACTCATCTGGCGCAGAACTGATCAGTGAAAATCATACATTTTTTGTCATGTTTCCTTCCCCGAACTGCACAGCACTCATTCAACCTATGGATCAGAATGCCATACGGTTAATTTTTTTATCGAAAGAGCCTGTTGGTAAAACTATTAACTGAGGAGGGTGACGACCTAACGTCTCGATTAAAGAAAGTTAACTTAAAAGATGCCGTGTGTATTTTACACAGTGCTTGGCAACAGGTATCTTCTGAGACAGTCCAAAAATATTGGAAACAGATTTTGCCTCAAAAGCTAACAGAAGGTTCTGAATCAGAGCACGAAGAGGAAGATTTAATACCATTGAGCGTGATCAAGGAAAGGATGAATGATGAAATACAGGCAATGAGTGTCACGTTAGAAAATTTTGGAAATGTATCCCTAACTAACAATGAAGTTAATGAGTGGATTAATGGTGACGTTAATCTTTTATCTGCTGAAAATGAAGATGTTGATGAAAATTCTGGGGAGGAAGTGGAAATAAATGTTCCGAAAATTAAACATCAAGGAGCTATTAGGTGTTTGGCTACAACTATACAGTGGGCAGAGAAGAATGACATAGAGCTGTCAACTGTCATTATGCTGAATAATTTAAAATAATTATTACTAGTGTTTTCGCTCCTTAACGTGTTTTGCTTTTGCATTTGTAATACCAGTTTGCGTATTAATAAAGGGTTTTAATTGATCTGGATTATCAAGACACTACTGTATTTATATTGCTGACGATTTAATACGCGGTCCGCGCATACCTGACTGAGACGTGCTTGACGTTCGGTAATCTAGTAATCTGTATGTACAGTCGGGGACTTTGAAAATGAAACGACCTGAGAGAGGCTATTCTCTGGGTTTGGAGCAAAGCTCTTGAAACTAGCTAATGTTTTTCACCACAGGGTGGCGTTGTTGAAACGGGGCAATATTTGTTCGCCTGATAGACATGCTACCAGGTAGGCAAATACATTTCAGATGAACAGTTCGTGGAGGGCGTGAAAGCATACCTACATATCGTAATAAGGACAACATTTATTTAATGGTTTGTAGTATGTTACAAGCTTTCTAATATTCGCTAGAGCATGAGTTTTGAATGAGAGAAATTGCTAAAACTGTTTATAAATCTGACCTTTAAAATGATAAGTTTTGAAAATACGCCAACTTCACGCGAAATGCCATATAGCACCGAAGTATTAGTTATATTGCATTTATTCTGTGCTATGTAATTCTTGCCTACAATTAAAAGTAATAATCATGTTCATATGATAGAGTCGGGTAATGTATATTACCTGCCCCTCTGTTCGACTAATACTTTGTGTTTGCCTCATATGGATATTATATATTTGAAAAATAAAGCGTGCGTCTTTGTTATAAATCAATAAGGTTGTACTACGTTTCTGTATGATACATAGTATTAGGAAAATAACAATAAGCAAGCATGATGAACTTATATAAAGATAAAGCTAATACTCTTATAATTTTTCTAATGATGAATAAAATCTTGCGACAACGCGCAGTTATAATAAAATTTACAGGAATTGTTACATTAAGAACTATTTATTATTTACAGTATATTCATATTTTTTCAGCTCAGCCTCCAAGCAATAAAATCTTTGTGGTATGGTACAGTTTTTGTCGTTTGATAAAAGGCAGCTAGAATTAACTAGCATATCTAGACATTGTCGGTACTACTTACCAGACTTATTTTTTTACATGCGTCTTCATAGGTATTTGAATTTAGTTCAATGCGTCTGAAGTGTATTATAGTGTTAAATGTTATTAGGAACATTTTTCAAATATCTAAAGCAATTTTATACCCTAAAGCAAGCAGGCTGGCGCAAAGATAGAACATTTAACAGAAATGTTTCTAAACAACCCTTTTACCACACTGGTTCACCAAAAGATCCAGAATTCCTGGAAAGAACATTATACCTACCTGCGGATCCCATTGTTTGTGTAAATATAGTAGCATCACGTTCCGAAATTTAACAACTGTTTTGCCTGATACTTATGGAACTGTGAATAATATTTATAATTAGTTTGTGGCCTACTCGTGTAACACTTGCAATATATAGCATGAATTGTAGATTTTGACTTCTTTTCGTTGTTAAGTGATGATGCGCAGTGTTTCTTTCTGCACAATTCATATAATACATTATTCTATTCTCCTGACATTTTGGTAATAATTATTGTCAGAATAAATCGAGCATGTCAATTACTTATATAATGGCCCCTCTAGTATCCATAGGACACATGCGTTGACCTAAGCTACGATCCATATTTCCCAAAAAAATACAGCTAAACTTTATAAACCACAACCCTTAAGAGAGCATACACAGCAAGATAAAACTGAACTTGAAGTATTACAGAAAAATTAAAAATAAAGGAAATACAAAGAGTCCTGTACTATTTATTCAAGTATTTCTTACTACCTAAGTTTTACAACTTAATCTGCAGCTGCCATAAACGAAGGTACCGCAAGTATTTAAGATTCGGTTTTGTTCTGTGTGTATTAAATTTTCCATTATGAATGAACACATATGCATTGGAGTACTAGACATGAAATATGTCAAAATAGCACGGCGACTTGATTTTGCTCTCATGTCTAAACGATACTTTACTTCAATAAGTAAGTTTTAATATATTGTTACCGAATTATGGAATGTTAAAATTGCAGCTTACAAATTCACACATAAAAACTATTTCCCAGTATATCGAAATTTTAATTGCCTTAAACTAAGTAAATGTATTAAGAGCACGTGACCCATTTTGTACCCTTCGTGCCTTTAATCCTAATATATGAGGATTCATCACAACCATCGATTAAGTTAACCAGTGCGCTTGCCTATTGTTTCTTGATTATTTACGTGTATGTGATGTTCATTCAAGCGGCCATGTCTAACTAAAATTAAATATTACAAATATCGGTATTATAATTGTTCTGAAAAGAGGTGCCAGTTGGCTACCCGTGGTTGTCATAATTGTGAACTACAAGCGCCCAGTTCCAATAATCATTCTTAGGAAAATTATATATTGTCACATTCACAACAAAAGCTTATTTAGAGATCCAAAGAAACTTAAATTTTTATCGCATTTAGTTATAACCTATACGATTAAAGTGATGAATACTTTTCAATATATGCAGTATATAGTAATCCCATACACCTATAATGCCTTATTTGTAAATTCAGCAAAAAAAGCAATTAACCGTGAGCTATAGAAATTTTCGGGTTTTTCTGCATTATCCCAAATATTTCGGTAAGCCCCATCACTTCATCCCTCGCAACAAGCTTATAAATAGTTGATAATGTAACATAAGGTAGCCGTAGCACATTTCGTTCAAGAAAAGGCGACTGTAGTACGGAATCAGCCAAACAAAACGAAGAAAAGAACTAAATGCGATGATTTAAGACTTACATGATTTCGTTGGTAAAAGAATTTGACGCAGTATATCTCCCAGGAATCACAAATATAATAATAAATAACTTATCCGTAGCATGACACAAAGCAAACTTTAAGAATATGCATAGATAGACATACTTAATTTTTGATATTTAAATTTGATTTACCAAGACAGGACAGGAATACTTGGCCATAAGATAGTGAAAATATCATTGTGCCTTATGTTATATTATTTGATTATTCTTATTTTGATAATAATGTGTATCATACAGAGACGTAGAACAGACCTATTGATTTATTTATAACTAACACGCACGTTTTATTTTTTAAATATAATATCGGCAAAAGCAACAAATTCAAACTTTGTGCTGAACAGCGAGGGAAGAAATCCCATTTATAATAACATTATTATCACTTATTATAACTGTCGGCACAAAATCAGTTATTACTGTATAGTGTATGATTCATTTTGGTAATATATGGCAAGTAGGTATTTCGCATCAAGAGGCGCATTTACATATTTATCATTAAAGAATATATCTAAAAAAGATTCCAGCAATTACTGTGTTTCTAAACCAAAACTCATGCAATAACGAATATTAGAAAGCTTATGGTATTTGTTTACCCGGTAGCATATCTGTTAGGCAAACAAATATTACTCCGTCTCAACAGCACCACCCTGTGGTGAAAAACATTAGCTAGTTTTAAGAACTTCGCTCCGAACCCAGAGAATAGCCTCTCCCAGGTCGTTTCATTTTCAAAGTCCCCGACTGTACATGTGTGTGTGATGATCGCGAGACGGAAAAAATGATCTTCGAATTTTTAGTAAATAAATAACGACGAAAGGTAAATGACATCTCGTGAAAATTTTTTAGGTCAGATAGAGTTTACTTAGCTTTTCTTTGTTGATTGGACTCTTTGTGAACCACGTCGTTTAACTTATGCATCAATATAATTACACATTTTACAAGTTAGATAGTAGATTTTTTGTTTCTTGCTTGCACACAATGAATGTATAAGGTCATGATGGATGCTGTATTGAATGTAGTTGTATAAATTACTCAACTCTGCTTGTCTATAATCAATATGTCCAAAGACAACTTTAGATAAGAGTAATAAGATTTACGTCAAACACCTCCCTACTCGTACTTCCAGGAGTCCACGATGCGGTTTCCAAATTATGAAATTAAACCCGATTGCTCGTTATCGCTGAAGATTATTCAATCAGCAGAATTCATCTGCCATAATTTCCAATCCGAGGCATTTACGTTAAACACAGTACGCTTCGGTTGGCCGATGAAGTTTTCCTATTAATGCACGGCAAAGTTAGACGGACTAGTCAACAAAGCCGTGTTCGCCCAACTAAATCTCCATGCGGGAAAATAATTACGGTGGCACGGGGAAATTTCTAAAGCCACCATCCGAAGCGCCGTAATCAGGATAACATCGTTTGCGGCCGCGATTACACATCGAAGAGACGAGGCATTTAAGCAACGGTAGATTGAGAGCGTATAATGGCGCGAATCCAGGGCTTAAATATATTTTCGCAACTACCAAAACATATATTAATTGTTTTATTGAAAAACAGACAAAGTCCACATGGTCTATGGAACCATTTGGATCTTTCCGATTAAAAAGCACAATCAGCATGTGACGACTGCACAGATTAACTTAAAGAAGCAAACAAGATAGCACTGCAGTTCGTCCATTAGTTACCTGATCAAATAGCGCAAGTAAATTTAGTCTATTTTCAAAGCTAACGCGACAGTTTATACATAATGATAATTAGCAATCTTTTGACAAGACTTGATCTTAGCGAACGGACGATCTAGACACCCTTAAATCAAGGCTATGTAAAAAAGCAATCGATCGAGACTTTGAGGGTTTTATTGCACAACATAGGATTCAGGTGGAGGAGAACTCAAATAATCTGAAAGTGCTAATCGAAAAGCACGACATTATATTATTTTGAATTTCTTATTTGGAGAAAATAAAATATTTCCGAAGTAGAATACACCAGTTGTATATCTGGGAGAAACTTACCTGCGTAGCAGTGGCGGCTCGTCCGGGTCGGCAGGGTCGGCACTGCCGACCCAGAATTTTGATCGAAAAATTAATTTTTTTTCGTATTTTTATGTAAATTTTGTTTTATTATGTTCAGATATCTTAAAACAGTTGGAGCGTATTTTTTTATATTACCATCAAATTAATAATTAGCCAAAATCACATTTTTACGGGTTATCCCAAAAAATTTACGCTACTCGGCATCCAAGCCCGTGATCCAAGCGCTGGGTCGGCAGACCGCATTGTATAAGGAAGCAATAGCATCGTTTTCCTATGAGCTGAACAAAGACGCAACCCTGCGCGCATATTGAGTCCTGAGGCGAAAATCGAGACTGCATTGCCTGGGGCCGGCAGACAGCATAAAACGTTAAAACGGACTTCATCATTTATTTCAATTATTTCAATTTTTTTTAATCAACCAATTATAGTTCTGTTTTCTACTGAGTATTACAAATTATCTGATTGACACCCTTTACATGCTTACAGTTTTTTTATAATCATAATTTAATTTTACGTATATATGTTTTTATTGAAGTTATTAAAGGAGGCCCGACATTCATAATCGTCGGATTCCGAAAATTAATTTTGACATGTACATTATATATATAGTTCAATACTGAAATCACGAAAAACTACCCGAATGTTCTACGAAATTTTTCATTTTCCCAAGATTATTGTAAGAGCTATCCTCTTAAATAAACAATTTTAAGCAGATACCTTCAAACATTTAACAGAATTAATTAAATACATGTTATAAATTTAGTCAATCTGAAATCATTGAAGAATTTCACACAAAAAGAAAATAACAAAATAAGTAAGCGCCAATACCCATATAATCGCTTAATGCTGTCTGCCGGACTTCCGAATACATCTTCGGATGGGCTCGACATATATCGACTTCTCCTCTCCGGTGTAGCACAGGTGCACGCTTAACGTTGAAATTATGTAGCTAGTTGCCAGATTAGGCTACTTGTTACCAAATGAACTATCTTTTTAACTTGCGGCGACATGAAAATTTACAGAAGTAGCAAGTAATAAACAACAACTACGAGTATATACAAAATTATTTACTAATTTATAAATAAATAATATTGACTACCTAGAGTGGACCAAAGTTTTTACTGCCGACCCAATAGAATTTGTCACCAGCCGCCACTGCTGCGTAGTGGACACACTTCGTCAAAATATTGGACGGATGATTCGCCAAAGGGGTATATGTCCAAAGGTCAGAGGCTTATAATCATACACGCACGATGGGAAAAGGGGTTACCTGGATGCCTATTAATGTTCAAGTCGGGAACAAAAAGTAGTGATTACCATTCAGAAATGAATTCTGGTAATTACGGAAAGCGGCTGGAAAACATGTTAATCCCCAATTTGCCAAGGAATTCGATCATTGCTATTGATAATGCACCGTACCATAATGTATAAACAAATCCAGCATCGGCGTCGAATTCCAAAAAAGCAGATATGGTGCGATGGCTTACGGATCGTAACATTAATTTCGATCCAAACAGTTTGAAACCAAAACTGTACGAAATTATTAAAAATAACGAAAAGCGCCATGTAACTTCCAAGTTTGACAACTTCTTACGAAGTCATGGACATACGTTTTACGCTTACCACTCTACCACCCGGATTTGAATCCCATCGAGTTAATTTTGGCCACAGTAAAACAACGTTGGTGCAAGAAATGTCACGTTCAAATTGGATGACGCAAGGATGATAGCCGCAGAAGAATTCAGAAAGATAACACCCGAAGATTGGAAGAAGCGCTGTGACCACGTGAATAAAGTAGAGGACAAATATATGGAACACGAAGTGTTTGTTGATAATCTCAGTGAAGTAGAACCTCTAATTGTTAACTTACAAGATATTAGTGACAGTGACTGTGATAGTGATTAGATAGTGCATATGGAGCTATGTATTAATTCTCTTCATTGTATAATGTTGTTTCGCTTGTTTTCTTTTTCATTTACATTTACAATAAAAATAGGTTCCTAAAGCACCAGTGGCGAGCACTGGGGTAATGCAGACCATCGCATTTTAATAGAACTTATAGGTCTGAGGATTTTTAAACAAAACTAATACAGTTTTGTATTCTCAAATCAATTGTAAATAAAACATGTCTCTTTAAAGTTTGCCATAAAACGACTCAATCGTCCCTAAAAATTGATTTTTTGATTGAAAAACAAATACCATTATTTTCTGAAATCACAAAAATGTTATTGAAACTGACAACGCTTAAAAGTGATGGAAAACACAATTTTAAAACCTTTTTTCGAACAAATTTTTTCCGACCACACTTTGTTTTGATATACCTACGTTGAAGTTCAATTATAAAGTTCACTTTTTAATTCAATGTAGTGTTTTTCAATCAAAAAAATAATTTTTAGGGACGAATGAGTCGTTTTAAAGCAAACGTCAAAGATAAACGTTTTATTTAGAATTGATTAAAGATTACAAAACTGTATTAATTTTGTCTAAAAATCCACAGACCTAAAAGTTACTAAAAGGGGGGATCTGCATTACCCCAACGTACGCCACTGGTGCTTTAGAAACCTCCCGATTACTTCTTTTTATTGTACTTTCTGCCGTTATGATTCTCACCAAATTTGAAATTGATATCTTTTATATTTCAGGAGTAGTCTTAAAGAATAATTTTTAAAAATTAAATTTCAACACCCTGCATATAAAAAAGCGTTTTCGGGAATTGTTTTATTCGAAAAAAGTTTTTAGAATTGGATTGTCTATCACCTGTCGTCAAACGCTGTCGGTGTATTTCGAGGATACCCTGTATAATAATTTGTTAAGGTATCAGGCGATATAGTTTATTAAAAGGAGTTATTCTTTCAATTCTTTGAAAATATATATCATTTTTTATTAAAAAAAATACAATATAAGTTTAAAAATACCTCTACTATAAATTTGTGCTAATTCGAGTCGTCAAACGGGATTTTAGAGTTTTGTCCACCTAAATCGATTATTTTGCCCACTGTGCGGCCAACGTAAGAAAAACAGCAGCAAGAGCGTAAAAGAACGACGACTTCCCTAAAATCACATGTTAGAATTTGCCGTTAAAGTGATATGCACAACTATCACTAACAGAAAACAAACCAGGTTATATTTATATTATAAAGTTACCCTTGCTACTACCGAACACGTACACGTTACATTACTGCTGATAATATAAGAAATGTATGATATATTGAGCCCGGTGTGCTTTTAATCACGTGACATTCTATAACCGTCGCCTTCTTATGCTGGAGCTCCCGCACCATCCATATTCAGTTTTATTAGATACTTAACTCCAGCAAAAAGACCTAAAATAACTAACACACAATATTACAAATTTGTAGCAAAGAAAACCACGCAGCACCTGCGTTTGTCATGAACGCTGAAAGCATGCACACAATATGCAATGTCGTATCTTTGCGATTTTATTTAATAAACGGTTCCCAAGTGAAACATTAAACTGAAGAGATGTATCCCATTCCTTCCGCATTCAAAGCTGTTACGTGATCCGTGACAAACGAATTTCTTGTGTTCCCCGGCTTACATTCAGAGATGGCCCTTATTTGTCTGAAACCGAATCGACCTCTACGCGCTCTAAATTCAAATTACCCCTTATTTTCATCTCGCATTCGCAGCGAGTAAGATTTATGTAGTACGGCGCAGTCCTTCGTTTCACAGCCTTGGAAACCAAGGCCGATGTTCCGAGCAACAAGTTAGTGGAAGATGTATGGCCGTTCACAATTACCCATTCATGTCTGCTTATTTTGTCTCAATTACGAACTCGCAAATTAGGTGTAAATATGCCTTCTTGATGAAGTATGACGTTTCTAGTTTGGTCACGCGAAAAATTAATTTAATAAAATTGTATTCATGGTAGGTAGCTTTCATCCAAAGGACAACTGGAACCAGTGGCGTAACTACCGTTGCTCCATGTGTTCCATGGAAACCAAGTGGCCCCAAGGCTTGGGGTCGAAAAAAAGTGTTAAAAGAAAAGAATGAACCGTAAATTACTAGCCTACCATCACTTCGTCTTTACATCTCTTATTTCATTGAATAACATCCACCTACATTCCTCGGATGTAATTTAAACTTCTCGGAAATACTTTTCTGTAATACCTATTCGCTATAGACTCTAGACAATTTTATTTAGGGAGTATCAAATATCCAACGTGTTGCTGTCAATTGTCTTTCTCATAACCTATCAATTTTATTGTTTCATGCGCATAAGAAGGTTGGCTGTACTTGATTTCAGGTCAGGGTCATCGCATTTTTCTGTCAGGGTCAGTACAACCTAAAAATCGGCTGAAGTTGAGAAGTAAAAGAAAAAATGCCCAAAATGTATGTTTTTTTTTTGACGGTCATAAACAGTAAAGTTATGAGCAATGGAAGTAGTGAAGGTAAATACTGACATACAAATTTTTCCACTCTGTAGTTAGAACGCCAGTTCCATTTCATATTTGCTACGCTGTAAAATGCATTTAAGTTTTGTGACAGATCAACTGTAAAACGCTGATAGTGTCAATTCTGATCAGAACCCCATTTGTTTCAGAAATGACCACGTTTCGATTCCCAAAAAAGTCGATAGCGAAAATCGTGTCACGATTATAAATAAAATTTTACCAGAAAAATCAGAAGAGGTCCTCCAGTGCTTCCCGTCAAAGATTTTATATCTAATTCATTGAGTATTAGTGCAGTGCAGTGCCTTTTGTTTGTTTATGAAATTCAAATGGTCGACATTAATGTGGTTTCTTTAAACGTAACAATGTACTCATACACATACGTTTCCTAAATCCAAATGATGTCAACAACTTTTCCAACAATCCATCGTTTTTATAATTGGCAGAGATCATTATGAAAATCGTCAGCTTTTTTTTAATCAGTGCTTTTGCCTTATTGCCTCTTTTCTAAATGAAAAGATTCGTTGGCAACTGGCTTCAGAGACTGGCTAGATTTGCAGAAAGAAGCCTGGACACCAGTGCAAAAATTAACAGTTTGTCGTGTTCAATATTTGATAGGTGGCGCTTAAACCTAACTGTAGGTTCTGAATTTTAAAAAAATAATTAGAGGCCTCATCTCCCTCCGAACACAAATTTTTGAACGTAGTTACGCCACTGATAGGAGCTATAGACTTCATCATTTACTGAGGAAACACACGCAAGTTCATATCAAAAGCAAACACTGGCACTCTCTCTATTGTAATGTTTGCTTCACCCTATTCTATAGTCAATATTTGCCTTCAGAATTGTAATTCCTCAAAATTACAAAGCTCTCGAAGCGAAACTAGTTGATACTGCTCTGTTACACGTGCGGCGACTAATTATTGCAATGCTATACAGTAATAATCAGAGAGGCGAACGTGTGGTATCCTAATTGCTATTAATTAGTTAACCATTTCCCTTGTCTATCAAACAGATGACATTAATTACCGAACGTAAACCATAGATACAGATACAAATCTTATTGATTTATGCCCAAAGCATTTAAAAAAAAGGGAACCTCATTTCACTTTGGTATTTGAAACCACAATGTATTTATAAAAACGAAAATATTGGAACCTTCAGACTCATTTATATTTACGTAAAAGATGTGGCAGTCGAGTGTCCATAGCCATGTTTAGCAATATACACAAATCCTGAACCTCAAACGGTCCAACCGACAGCAGGTAAAAATGTGTCAGCCGCAAGCGTTTTGTTTGTCACCGTCGACCTGTTTGTTGTCAGATGAGAAAGATATTTGAAGCAAGTAGCCTGTTTTCTGACATATACTTTTCAGAAACGACTCTGGAAAGAGAACTAATAATACAATTGAAACATTAAATAAAGCTGCACCGGAAGGTCCGACTCGTCTCAGGCTCCAAGTGGTCTAAATGGTTTTTTGCTTTTTGGTGTCATTTTGTGACAATGCTTATAAAATTGTCAAGAAATTCCAGTAGAATTTCCAATATAATAGATATACAGTTCACTAGCTCCTGGTCTAAATAGACCAATTATCAAAACATATGGACCACTAAACTGAAATGATGTTTTAAATGCATCTGTAAACAGCAGCTGCCGGTATCGATTTATTAGCATTTATTTGCGACTTGTAGCTTTCTTATTGAAATCACGGATAGAAGTGGTCAAGTAATATCTAATTATCATTTAAAGCAAAGTATGTCTCGTAACAAATTTGTATAGTCTGGCAATAAATAGCTGCACATTTAAAGTCAAGCGACAGAGGAAATTACGAGAGCATTACGAAAAGTTTCAAAAGAAAATGAAGTTATTCTTATCCTGAATAACCCGGAAGTATCTCTCTAAAATATCTTGTAGTACCTTAGTATTCAACTTCAACAAAAAATTACTTTCATTCTTGTTTTGAAACAACTTACATTAGAAGAAACAACATGGATAAAGTGGAAGTCTACTGCTATCACACGATAGTAAGCTTAAATGTTTCAAAGCAAGGTCCGGAATGACCACGTTTCTTGTGGCATAATGGCAATGTTTACAAATATGATTACATCGTGTAAGGTATTTTTACACCCCAACAAGTCGATTGAACTAAAATATGTTTCAGCAAAGCTTTAAGTGTTAAATAATTATGTCGCAGGGTTAACTCCCATTACTTAATAAAAAAAGAGAACTATTATCCGTGTACATTGCGATGGACTTGAGGATTCACATCTTTAGGGATCAACTTTACCTAATTCAACAAATTTCAGGATTTTTCGCAATTCTTCAAAGCCCGAGGATATTGCGAAAGCTTAAAGCCGACAGGTTGTTAATCCAGCGCTGCAGGAAAGCACCTTGCGGAATTTCGCTTATATAAATGATAACCCGACAGGCCCCACAGTATTACCGTGTCAAGCCAAAGTAATTTAAGCTAAATGGAAACGCGTGGGCAGATGTTTCGGTTCACATCCCCGTATAAACTCCGCGTTCCCTCTGCAAACTGCATCGCGATTCCGGTACTACCTTGGGTCAAGATTACGTCATACCGCAGTGTGGACTAGACACGGAATAATTCAAATCACTTGGAAACTCATTAGGACGGAATTGCTCTGGATCTGAAGCGCCACTATATTCCAAACAATCTTTTTTTAGTCCAGCCCAACATGCTTTAAGGCTTAATTTTATATACATTATCCGATTTTATCTTGGAAAAATGTTGAAACCAAAAAAAACTAAATTTTATCTGTGTTACATAATTATTTCTGCGTCCATCTAACGCTCAAAGCCATTCCTTCAAGAAGATTAGATAGCAAGATAGATCGAGTAGCATACTTGCATTAGTGATTAGGGCTGGCGAGAGGGAAAGATACGAGGCATGTTTTTTAAGTAAGTACCGTTTTGCGATTCCGCCGCCGCAGCGCTACGGTCGGCGTTCCGCGCATGCGTGCTGGTTACCTACATCTCTTGTCTACGCACTGACGCCATTACAGTTTGATTCTTCATTGTATACGTTGTTTACTGAGTGTTTAAGATGCCTCCGACAATCGTGAGTCCCGCCGATTGTGAAGTACGGGCTGTTATACGATTTCTTAGTGCTAAAGGCGTAAAACCGATCGATATTCATCGTGAGATCTGTGACATTTACGGACAAAACATTATGAGTGATGGAATGGTAAGGAAATGGGTGATAGCATTTAAAGATGGCCGCACAAATGTGCATGATGAAGAACGGAATGGGCGTCCTTCGGTCGTTAATGAAGATTTGGTGCAGAAAGTGAACGAAAAGGTGAGAGAAAACAGACGCTTTACAATTTCATCATTGTGCGACTGCTTTCCTCAATATTCTCGTAGCGTTTTGTATCGCATTGTGACCGAGAACTTGAATTACCGGAAATTGTGTTCACGTTGGGTTCCGAAAATGTTGACGGATTTGCACAAAAACCAACGTTTAGGCAATGCATTGACTTTCCTTGAGCGGTACCACAATGAAGGTGAAGATTTTTTAGACCAAATTGTTACTGGTGACGAAACATGGGTGGCCTACGTCACACCAGAATCGAAACAACAATCCATGGAATGGCGACATTCATCATCACCCAAAAAAGTGAAGTTTAAGCAAACAATTTCTGCCCGGAAAATCATGTGCACAGTTTTTTGGGACAGAAAAGGAGTATTGCTAGTGGAGTTTCTGCCTCGTAATGAGACAATCAATGCAGCGTCTTATTGTAAGACATTGAACAATCTGCGTCGTGCAATCCAGAACAAAAGACGTGGCAAGTTGAGTAAGGGTATCGTTTTGCTGCATGACAATGCCCGTCCACATGTGGCTAATCGGACCAAAGATCTCATCAAATCTTTTAAATGGGAAACTCTAGATCATCCTCCATACAGCCCTGATCTGGCGCCCAGCGACTACCATTTGTTCCTGCACTTGAAGAAACACGTCTTCAAGACGATAACGAAGTCGAAACATTTGTGATACAGTGGTTAACAAGTCAGGCGGCAGAATTTTATGAGGAGGGTATTCAAAAACTGGTGCCACGTTATGGCAAGTGCCTCAATATTCACGGAAATTATGTAGAAAGGTAGATTAAGGTACAGGCTTTCATGTAAGATAAAATTATTGCAATATCTTTGCACGTCTTTTTTTAATTCCAAAACGGTACTTACTTAAAAAACATGCCTCGTATATTCGAGCTGAAGATAGAAAGAGAACAACCCATTTTTCGAATAAGAACATTTTCCAAAATATCGGTGCAGTAATTATGGAGTGGACCTGTTTTGTAAAATAATTGTGGCTCTCTTTCTATGGTTTTCTCGGATGGATCTTTCGCTCTCTCCTGGATCCCAGCCTTAAGGTTTTCGCAGTCGTGGTACGTACGGGTAGATCATTCCGTATTAGTTGTCCCTGGTCGTGGGGCTATCGTTTCGCTCGCTGTTATAGCGAGCATCTTCAGCGACGAGCTCATCGTAGGAGTAATTATCTCCGTTACGACCGATGATGGTCAGCGCAATTGGATCACCAACCCACTTCGTAGAGTTACGAAAACCCGTGCAAGTTGAACAACCGGTTGATCGGCTTTTGTCACATCTTTGTTCAGGAAGGTTCTGCAGTTAGTAAAGTTTGCCTAAATTGGAGTGTTACTTCATTAGCAATGTGCTTGTAGCGATGAAGTTTTTTTACATTCTTCACAATAGGGTTGACTGTCCCTGGCCTTTGGCTATACAAACCTGTAATTGTTTACAGTTTTGATCCTAATCCTCAATTTTGCATTTTATAGGGTAATAGTAACGGTCTGACGGAAGAATAACTACATAGTTACTTGATAACTACTTATTAAATTTAATAATTTTATAAAAGCTACAATTTTTCTGTAAGTATATTAACTTCAATATTATTTACTAATGTCAACTCTTCATATTTTATTACATCTTCTACACATGACACTGTTACTACGCATATTTGATTACATATAATATACTGAAATATTTCAAATATTTTTTTGGGAAAACGGCACGGGTGTTTGGGCTAAATTAAGAAATGGATTTTTTAACTTTGTCTGTCTATATTTCGAGCCAAAATCGGCTCTTCGTCAGGACACTAAAATTAAATACATAACAGGCATTTTTTATAATTAAACTTCTTAACACTTACTGTTAACTCCAAATATAAAAGGAAACAAAACGACGAAAACATATAACTTTGGGAAAGAATAAACTATTATAGAATGCCGTATGGCAAAACTGAATAAATAATTAATAGGTGTCCAACCGCGAAATTGACAAAACTGACAAAATTTTTCGACATAATCAAGGATAGAGTTGTTGAACAAGCTTAAAATTCATGTGCGATTTATCAAATATAAATATTATTTAAAAATTCTATATATAAATTTTAAGTTGTATTATTTCTTCTTAGTTTAACACCATCAATTTGAAGAAGTTGGCAATAAATAGAACAAAGATTTTGTATGTCTGACCTTTTGTTAATAGAATTGGAATTTTGTTGTATATAAGACATTTCTAAAAATAAACGTTTTGATTTATTAGCTTCTATGTCTAAAATTGCAGTATTTAGGAAACCAAAAGAATGTCCGGAACTAGATGCATGCTGAGCTAAAGCACAACGATCTGGACGTAGACGAACATCACTACAATGTAGGTTCAGTCTGTGTTGTAAAGACTGCATGGTTTGTCCAATATAAACAGAGGAGCTGTCAAGACATTCAACACAATAAATCACATTCATTTTTTTATTTTTGTCAATTTTATCTTTAAGTTTTGAGAACAACTTTTTATTAGTTTTTATATAGTATTTTGCAATTTTTAAATTTGGAACTACGTTACGAATTTTTGTAAGTCTATGTGTTAAATTTGGTATATATGGAAGAGACGCAAATACTATATTTTGGGGATTAACTAAGCGATCTTGACTTATCTGGCCATATGTGGTGTTATTAACAGAAGTCCTTGAATTGTTACTACCAAATAATAATTTAATAATTAAAGGACGTGGATAGCTCTTATGTAAAAGTATTTTATATAATCTGTGAAGAGGTTGATGTGTAAGGGACGGATGTGTGATTTTCAATTCTATTTTTTAAAGCTTTAATAAGATTTAGTTTCATATGGAAATTATGTTCAGAATAGTAATTTATATATCTTCCCAGACGAGGTGGGTTTTTGATACCAATCTAAAATGAAACTGTTATTTTGAGTACGAATTACTTTAGTATCAAGAAAAGGAATGGAATTATTTTCTTCAAATTCAATTGTGAATTCTAAGTATTGATCGAAAGAATTGAACGTTTGTAGAACAAGGTTGGTTTCTGTATATGGAATCGCTAAGATTAGGTCATCAACATATTGGTATAGCAATGGTACCTACTTGGAATGGAAGTTTTGCTATACAAGTGTGAAGTAAGTTTGACATTACTAATGCAGCAAGAGTTGGACTTAATGTAGAGCCCATTGGACAACCAACGATCTGTTGGTTGAATATATTTTTAAATGAAAAATGAGCGGATTTGTTTGCAAATGTTAGAAGTGGAATAGTAGTACCACTGGTATAATTATTCCCCATTCGACTTTCCTGTGTTCGTCAGTCGCATACAAACGGAATGTTCAATGGTTCGACGATTTCCTTGGTTCGACATTCCTTAATTTGTTATGGACTCGTTGGAAAAAGAGCAAACTGCAAGTGCCTGTCCCTGCTGGGAGATTACCGGTGACCTATCGAGCTCATTCGTGGAAAAGTTGAGAGTAGTTTCGTCAATCGTCATTCGCCACTGGCTTTATTTATTAATGGTGAAGCCTAGAGCTTCAGTTATTTCGACAGCCAATCCCTGGCGCCGGACCTGCCAGCAAGTGCATTCTGGAGCAGCGCGGTTTTTTAAGAACTGTGGACTTGTTACTTTTGCGTGCGTGAACAGATAGTTCAGTTACCTGCGTTTATTTATTTTATTAGATTATTTTGATGTAATGTTTTCTTTGTTTGAATAAGTATTGTTGATTGAACTTCGATATTTTATTTCGAATCCACGCTGAAGTGAGCTGGCTTGGGTACATGGTAAAGAACTCCCCCACGAACAAAATATTACATGCACGATGTAAATCAGTTAAAAAGCGGTAAAATATTTTTATCTCAAACAAAGCACAAGCCACGAAAAGGATTCGTCCAACCACCAACCCGGAAAAACCAAACTACAAAAACTCAATAAACTAAACTTGGCTGCACCACCCGGAATTTTAATCCAGCGACCCCAAACTCCACTAAAGTGTTTCCTACGTAAATCCGGAAATTTAATTTAAAGTTACTTTCAAAATTCAACAGGTACGGTTCGACCCGAGGCGTTGCGTACACCAATCATTGCGATATATACAAACGCGATTGAGGTAAATATTTGGCGGGTGATTAAATCTCAGATGAAAATTTGTTTGCGTGCGTTATTTACCGTGTTTACAGGTACGGCCTTGTCGTTCTGTTAGCGGCTGTTTGGGAAACGTACAATCAGGGAGGGATTTCAGTACAATTTTTATAGTGCATCTGGGTGAACGCATTAAAGTTAAGCTAGAGAAGCAGTAAGACACGCCATCATAAAACATTAATAAACAAGGTAAGAGGTTATATTACATTAATAAGTAATTAATAATGTACCTGTCTCATAAAATTTTCCATTAGGACGATTAGGATAACAGAAAGACGTATCTAATAAATATGTTTAATGATCACTGCCTGATTGAAAAGTTATGCTTTTCTTTTTCTGGGGAAACTTTATATAAAAGTGTTCGAGAGAGAAATTTGCAAATAACATCAGCTACTGGTAAAATTTTAAATCAACTGAAATAGAATTGTGTAATACTATTTCTCTGCTTCAATATTGTAAATTTCTTCTAAATGGTTGTTCTTGTATCAATCTATAAAACAGCTATAGCACTTTAAAAAATATATCAAATAGATTTGTTGAAATTTCATACTTATACCCTTTATGAAAACATATGATAATCTCTTTCTTACTAGCCACTATTACCTTGTTTCTACAAACATTACAAAACAACAATACACTAACAATCTAGTCCAGAATTAGTAGACAATTCCAATTGTCATTAAAATTGGGGATCAAAATGCTTAGCCTTTTGATTTAATATCGATTTGAGTTTACGTCGTTGAGAATTATCGAGTAGATAAGTGCTAAAACGTTTAACACTGTGACTTATTATGTAGCATTAGTAAAATTAAACACTTCTCGTTATTTGGACTTTAATTAAATAAGTAACAAAACATCCAGTTATTATTGGTTTGCCTGTAACTTGCGAGATTAATTTATAGTGATTCTAAAACTTTTATAACAAAAATATACAGGCCGTCCCACCATGCCTCGCGTCTTATTTTAGTTAGATATTAATGTTCAGCTATTGAAAACTAATACATTTCCTGCAACTTGTAGCTAGTATGTGTTCTTCTGGTCTGACCTATGTAACATTTGTGACAAGAGTAAATAATAATTGTTAGTAGTTAGTTAGTAGGATACAAAAGATATTATAATATGTACAATCAACAACTAAAGTGTCAGATTTTTAAGTATACTTTTTATATTTTCTCAGGAAGACTTTTTAGGTAAAACAACCATAACTTTAATTTACTTTGAGGTGATCGAGTATTTTCTTGATTTGATTTTATTAAAAACTGGCCAAATATTTCTCTTACTAAAACTGTTTAGTGTCCTAATTTGCTATTGTACTCTTTGTAAATTTGAATATCCAAAAAAAGCATTTACTTTCTAACTCCAACGTGAATTTTATATCAGAATTGTGACTATTCAAATGATTTAGAAATCTACTTACGAAGGATCAAATAACAAAAGTGTCATTTATATACAGAAACAAATTGGCTTCTATAGGTGAATCCATTAAGAAACCTGACTTTTGTATATAGTATTATAGTATGTTATCCTCCGTTATCATAAATAAAGCCTGCAAAATCTTTGACGCAACTGGGGTTTTTCCTACATAAGGCTTCAAATAATTATCTGGCAATCGTACTAACGATAGCTAAATCCAAAACGAACATTAGTTTTATCGATTTTGGGAAAACTGTATAATTTTGATTAAAAATTACTTTTCCTCATTTAAAAGATTTTGAATGTTTAAGGTAGGATTTCGATCCACTTTTTCTATGTTTTTTCATCTAATAAATTACTAATTCTAGTCCCATGAACTATTGTATTTAAACTTATTATTGTTGAACATTTATCCACTCATGCAACTAAGCCAGGCTTATATCTAAGTATATAAATTCTTAATAGTGGTCCTTCAGAAGCAACCTCATTTATGATTCTACAGATCATATCTGCATTTTTGTAATTATACAACAAATTACAGGAAAATTCACCCCCTTCGCTGAAATATTAATATTTTATCACCATTTTGGTGTTGTCTTTAATTGCTTTGTGTTTTTTGAATTATATGTATGTGTTTAATGACTAAACCAGAGCAGTGAACGGTAGGAATTTCAGCCGCTCCCCATATATACCAACGGGCCGGTCATCAATGCTGGGTTGAAGGGGTGACATACTAATTGTTAGTGTGCTTTCACGTAGTGCATATTACGGTAAATGGATAATTGAAATGAGACGGTTTGCAGTGTTCACTCAATCCAATCAATCCACCCAATCCCTAGATGTCTTTGATATTTTTTGTTTCAAATACCGCTACAGATTTTGTCTCAAAAATTAAATATGTTTCTAAATTAGACATTGTTAGAGTTCCGTACAATGCCCATTGTCAATTAATTAGAGATGTGTTCAAAAATTTTGAGTTCGTGACTGCATTTTAAGGAAATTTTGTCATTTTTTTATTAAGTATCAGCGCAATTCACTTATAATTTGCAAAAACTAGTTGAAGATGATACCATGCTTCGTGAGGGAGTAATTTGTAATTAAAGAATCCTTATCATGCACACGCATGTTGAAAGTTCGAGTTTTTGTGTCATTTAGACTTAACAGGTTACAACAGAACCACTCAAAAGCCTTCGCCCTCGTTTCCCCTTTTAAATTTACAACGCCAAATAAGTTAGCACCTTGATTAATAAATATTGTATCATCTTCATACAATAATTTGGTTATCTTTAAAGGCAAATCGGAAAATCATCAATGAAAATTACTAAAACCGGCAATCCATGAACGGAATGAGTAACATACATTTCAGATACATAGACACACTAACAATAACGTTCGTTATGTTTCCTCCCCATTCAGCCGATTTCATTTATAGATCATGGCCGCACTGTTCAAGTTCCTGACGCTTTTCCTGCTCCTAATGGTCGTCGCAGTTCCTGTCCTCGGCCAGCTGGATTTCGCGTTCAGCAGGCAGGGTTCGGACGTCCAGGGGCACGAAAGTGAGCAAATCACCGTTAATCCAGGATACAACGCTGCTGCGAATTATAGCAGGACGAGGAGAGAGGCCAGGAGAAAAAAGAAATTCCGACCTTCTATCATACTGTGCGGATGAGGTGCCGAAGTGGCTGCGGTTTGGGAGTGATTTATACAGGAAACCGTCTCTGTGTGTTGTTACAGTTATTATGTGAAATAATTAAAATAAAGCTCCTATTTGGCATTTGTGGTTTCATTCTAATTAAAGTATATACTGCAACGCAACAAAGTATGGAACCAGCAGACATAGGCGTACCCAGCCTTTGGTGTAAGGGGGGGGGGGGCAAGGCAGGAATTTTCCGTACTGAATAATTCAACATAAACGTATTATGTACCTAAGTAATTAACGAAGTATTTATTTCATGAACAATCTTCGTTGATTTTCTGCTAGGTGTTAGGTTAGGCGATATCCAGCGCATTCAGTTGCATGTCTATCACATTTAACGAGAGATGGGTAGATACATTATATTTGGAAGAATAAAGATCTGTGATCCACATAATCTATAGTAATGTCAACGAAGTACTAAAGAAATATAAATTAAGCCACTACTAATAGAATCACGTTTTATAATTTGGAATTAGCACGTATCAAATATTAATTATATTATATATATTATATTATATAAATATTAAAAATGCCCTTTTTAGTTTCAGCTTTTTGCATTAGAAGCTGCAGATATTGAAGTTAGGATTGAATAGGTAGCTAGTATAGATAAAAAAATTATCAAAACTGAAACTGAGGAAACAACCTGGTCGTGAAACAGTACCTAAGACTGTAATGAAGTAAGCTGCTGGTTTAGTTAATCTTAGTTAAACTTAAAAATACAAGTTATAAGCCCCAGCATTATGCGTCAGCTGGCCAAACACCACCAATCAGCATTAAATTGATGGTCGTTTTATCTCCAATAATTTTCACTTATACATCTAATTTTACTCTAATTTTAGCATAATTTTAAAAGCACCATTTGTTATTGTTTTCAAGCTACAAAAAACCTTTCATGTATTATATTCATCTTGCTGGCTGTCATTTATTTGCAAAATATGGCTCAATACCGCAAAAAACGTATGTTAAATTTTTTACAGAATTTACTCGACTATACTGAAATCTGCAGAGATTAACAATTAAACGCACAGTAAAAATTATTACAAATGTAGGTATACCTTTATGATCAATTAATCTTATTATGACAATGTAAGTTATACTTCGATTGTTACTTCTGCGGCAATTTTTATGTGACATAAAAGTAATTTATGTTTTTAACTTTAATCTTACATGCATAGTTTATGTGCTTAAAGCGCCTAATATCGTCATTTGAAACTAACGCACATCAATGATACTCCACTAACTTGGACATTAGCAAATTCTGATATTTTAAATAGATCAAATCTGAGTACTTCTTTTTGCTCTTTGGCTAAAATAATTACCAGGGCATAAATCGAAAATAGACACCGCAACACATCAGTAAAATGATAACATATTACATTTCAGTGTTCGACGACGATTTTGTACATGTTATGAGTAGGTACTGTGTAAAATTCAAACTAGATAATTGCATAAAATTATGCAAGACATGCTTTGTTATGAACACAGTACAAAATATATCATCTTTTATTTATACTGAGCCTTTGGGTTTATTTGATTATCACATTTAATATTTTAACCAATTAAGCCTCATTTAAAAAAACTTATATATATTTAATTCGTTTTTCAAAAAGTCTTTTGTATACTGGCATTTTAACAGCACACCGGGTTTTAATTCGTGCTTATAATAAATACTACTGTATTCCTAAAACTTACGTTAAATAGACTTTCATAACTCTTAGTTCGGATGGATTTTTGCTCGAAATAACTGATTTTTTGAAAGTTTTTGTTTCTCTGTATTAATTTTGAAATATGGAACTAAGAAGATTCGAGTTACTGCTAAATACAAATATGTGACCGATTCTGGGTATTCCACATAACAGAATCATGCATAGTTGAACAATCCCTATAAGAAAATATATTAGAAGAGCTGAACAAAAATAAAAAAAAAACAAAAACTAAAATAAGCTTGGAAATCGTTTGACTATGACTTATTGAATGTCATTTGCACATGTCAAATATGAGTTCTGGATGAAAATTGTGAAATTCGCTTGTCTATAAATTTTACTGCCCCCCCCCCCCTTCGGTACGCCCATGCCAGCAGGGTATTTCTGGTTCTGTTCGACCGGGTAATTAAAATGCATTTTCAGGAATTTTTTGAACTCCATGACCCTCCTCGTTTTCGAGATATGGGCATGATTTCAAAAATATTTAACACTTGTACAATTTATTGCTTCTGAGTTGCGAAAAGTGTAAATACAATGATTGAGCCTGACAAAGATGAATTAAAACAATTTTTATCGCTAAAATGGACAAAAAAGCCAGGTATTAGCATTTTTCCTTGACTGGTGATAATTTTCGTCCAGTTTGATCAATTTATTGCGAATCGGGTTCCCTAAAAGTAAAAAGACAAAAGATGATTCCCTGAAAAATGCTAAATCTTTTCAGATTTACATTACAGAAGATGCTCAAAATGTTCCCCATATACTTCATATACTCGAGTAAAAGTTTTCTAATGTTCTTTGTAGCATATTTGGAGGTAAGTTCTGATTTCCTGCCGTGATTCATCCTTTTAAATCTTCTGTATTATACGGTCGATCAGCATAAATACAATTTTTCAGATACCCCCACAAAAAAAATCAAACGGCGTCAGATCAGTGGAAAGTACTGAGCATTCTATCGCTCCGCGCCTACCAACCCATCTGTCTGGAAATATCGCATTGAAATATCTACGAACGGTGACTGCAAAATGGGGCGGTGCAACATCTTGCTGAAACCATATCTGCTTAGAAGGACGCGCAGCATTTTCACGATTAGGGAACAAGCGAATAAGTTCTGGTACAATGTGTTCGCGKAAGAGCTGTACATACTTGACCGCACTCAAATTCCCATCGATGAAAAAAGGCCKAATAATGTGCTCACTGATAATACTACACCAGACATTCACTTTCTGAGGTGTTGTGTGTGGACTTGTTCATCCAATGTGAATTTGTGTCCGACCAATATCTGCAATTATCTCTATTCACATTACCATTGAGGCTTCATCTATCATGTTCATAGCAGTTTAGCAAAATTCTATCCTATGTTCGAAATCATCTTCACTCAGTTCTTGTAATAAATGAATTTTGTATGGATGAAACTTCTCTTTCTTCAAAATTTTTTGAACAGATCTTCTGCTAATATGGTGAGTGAGAGCACGCTGTTGTACGGATTCTCTTGCACATCTAAAAGGACATTCAAGCTACTTTACTCACTCGTAGCAACCTTTGGAGGTCTGGGTTTTTGACGATTTTTAACACCGCCGGTTTCGTCAAAACGTTGCAATTTTTTAATTTTAATAACTGTTGATCTGGCAATTGGTTCACGATCTTCATGAATTGTTTTGTAGAGTACAACTACTTCCGTATAACTTCGCCTTCTATCTCCATAACCAATCACCATCAAAATTTCGACGCGATCATGTTCAGTTAACTGAAGCATTGCGAATGCAAATAACAAAGGAGTTTTTGCTCTTACTTAGCGATAATGAATATGGTTTTTACCCCGAAGTTTTTTGGAAGACCCAAGTTTGTTATCACACTTTTCTCGACTGAAAAGCAATAAATTGTACAAGTGTGATACATTTTTGAAATTGTGCCTTTTCATCCCCCTTGCGCCCATATCTCGGAAACGAGAGAGAGAAGCGGTCGAATGGAACCTGAAATATTCTGCTGGATCCATACTTTGTAGCGGCCCTGTATAATATTGTGGATTAGTGCAAGAATTCTGTTATGGTAAAGGTTAGAAAATACCTCTTCGATGCAGAACAAGCTCAAAGTTTAAGTTTTCACGCTAAGCTACACCTACGGGTATACCCCGACAGCAAGTGATCCAAGGGCACATGTGGCAATTCTCACACGTGGTGAACCGATTCCCGCGACCCACCCTCTTCATCTTTCTTCTGGAAACGCGCGATTACAGCCCCCCGCGGCTCATTCGCTAGCATTAGCATACTAACATCCGAATCGGCGATATCAATTTCCGAAATAAAAACTGCCGACAATCGCACGGTCCCATGGCGCATAATCCTCATCCGAATGCGAACATGTGTGCTGTTGTATGCACCCCATACAGTGGCTTACGTCGAGCGTGTGTCAATTATTGTTCGTTTGCACGTGGCCTGCTTAATCACGGCATCCCCCGATCCGTCTAAATGATCCATTGTGCGTCATCGTGCGGATTTCCATCCGAAACGTAATTAAGGTGGTCTCTCGATTCGGGGGCGGCTTGAAAGCGTCGTGCGGCGCATGGGAGAGACGCGCCCTTGGGAATCGCACTGCCTGTTTGATGATTAGGATGGTCATTCTCGATTCAATGAACAGCTAATGCTTTGTTGACCAATAGCGTTTTGTAATGAGGGACGCAATTCCATGGAGGATATGAGGATTGCGCTTCAATAAAGTGCCATGCAACGAATTTTAGTTAAAAATTTGCTGCGGTGTGTGGTGTTACACATTAATTAAGCTATGATCACAATGCATATATTCCTACTAAATGTTTATTACGTATTACTTCTACGTAGAGCAAAGTTACCCCTTTTTTTATTAGCTCGGGTGCCTCACCGCTATTCGGTGGAAAAAGGTCGGGGTTTCCACTCAGTCACCAGATATATTTACATGGGCGTACCGAAGGAGGGTCAAGGGGGGGCAGCTGTCCCCCCTGGACCTGGGTTGCCAACTCTGGGCCTTTCCAATTTCCCATACATTTAACTGGTTAATTACATGTGTACACCTAAAAATTGTCTTATTTACAAAATTGTAAATACAGAAAATTTATAGGCAAGTGTATTTCACAATTTTCATCCAGAACTTATATTTGACCCTTGCAAATAACCTTCTCTAATAAGTCGTTGTCAAATGGTTTCCAAGCTTTTGAAGCTGTAACTGCAACATTCTCGTTGTTACGAATCGTTGTCTTAGGGCGGATATAGCTTTAAAAGACTATCTTGGTCAGGATGAGTCATAACACGATTTCTGCTTAGTTCAACAGCTCTTCTACTTTTTCATATAAAGATTGTTCAACTAACTACTGTTATAAATATGAAATCACATCAGAATCTGTCTTATATTCGGTGATAACGCTAACTTTTGTACCAAATTTCTAAATTCACATTACATTTTAACAATTAATACAAATAAAAACTAAAAATCCATCCGAGCTCACGTTTATGAAAGTCAATTTATTTAATACAAGTTTTAGGAATCCAGTAAAAGCATTATCAGCACGAATTAAATCCCGGTGTGTTGTTAAAAATGCAATTAAATATATTTATATATGGCGATCTGAGAAGGTTGGCGCATCATGCTGAGGCATTTGTCATTCTGAGTTTTAATATTGTTAGTTATCCATCGAGTCTCTTTCCCTGGTGAGTAAAAATTACTACAATTGTATCTTTTGCACCTATACATATGAATTCCCAGCTTAAATCTATAAAGCTTCTGGTGTGAGAAGTTGAAAGTGTACTAAAAGCGCATCGGTTAATGCATTAGTCTTGGATATGTTTTAATTCTGAATCAGAAATGGTGCTCCTATTAGTAGAACTTTCAAGGTGAAATGTATGTTCCTTTGGTACTTCGTATGATATCATTATACATTATGTGGATCACGGATCTTTATTCTCCCAAATAAAATGTATCAACTCATTTTTTGTTAAATGCGAGAGCGATGCAACGAAATGCGCCTCACCTAACTGAGTTCATCAATAACGATTTTAGTAGTAAAGGGGCTTTGTATGATCAGCGTACATAGAAAACATATAAATAATTTGGGTCTCTATTTCACAGAAGATGTTTTAAGTCGCCTTGCAGAAAATCGACGAAGGTTATTCATGGAATAAATACTTCATTAATTACTTAAGTACCTATATCTTATAAGCATTCAATATTTCTATTTATGTTGAATTATACTCTACAGGACGTTCCTGCTTTGCCCCCCCCACGTTCCTGTTTTGCCCCTTCCCCTAGACCAAAAGCTGGGTACGCCCATGTATATTTATGTCTATTTAATTTGCCTGTCCCATTACCAAGAACAGGGATACTAATCAAGAAAATTAGATATTAAGATCGATAAAAGAGATGGTAACTGTATAAAAAAAGGATATCTAGCCCCAGTTGATTATTTCACCAAACACGGTACAGGAATATTAATAAATTCGCACCCCAATGATTTCACTTATGCACAGTGTCCCTTATTTGCAGAACAAAAATAAAATTTGAAGCGATATACAAACATATAAGTTTTTCGACCCGCAGCGCCCGATTCTAGTAAAAAAAAAACAAAATAAAGCAAACACGATGCTTACACGATGCTCCGTTACCACGTCTGGCCAATAGTATTACCGCAGGCGATTTAAGATTTAAAAAGTTACGTAACAAGGTTCAGGAGCGGCGTAGCGTGATCAGATTCACGAAAAACAATCTATATCTAACCTTAATAGAGATGCAATATTTACAGTTACACAATACGATTCTTTCGTTGAAGGTAAGTAATCGAATTTTACTGTGAAGCAAATCAATTTATTGCCTTGATGAGGCCCACGGAATAATCAGTTCGAACACCCTCTTTTTTTAGCAACTACGTCGAATATTCCCGAAGATGCTGTATTTCAAATCAGGTAACCACCCTGTCAGGATACCCCAAAAGAAGAAGTATGGATAAATCTGATTGGTAAAAGATATGAAAAGTTGACTAACTAAGTCATTAGTGTTTTCAAGACCATTTATATAACAAACTTATTGTTTTTTACAGGTATCGATCATATTATTGCATCACCAAAAAGACTGACTAATGACTAATTATTACAACCCTTAATAAAAGGGCAAGCCGTAAGCAAAAAGTGTATTTCACAAAGGATTTTTTGCTACCTTTAATTTTGGTAGTATAGGATGGTGCAATATGGGCTGTAAAAGATGTGAGACGTACATATCATTAAATAAACAACAACATAAGCGCTAAGGTTTTCTCTAACTAATAGTTAAAGTCGTTTTATTGCGTTCTTGTTTTCTGCAGATACATACCTAACAATTATCGGGCATTTTTTGACAAAATTAATAGGGTAAATAAATTTTGCTTACGGGAGATAAAGTGCTTTTTCTGTTGAGGTATGAAGCTATAATTTTGGTGGTGTTAGATAGTGCAAGATCAGTATGAATGATCCCTGTGAAACGTTTTTTTTTCTCACATAGGCAGATGTTCTTTTGACATTGAAAACAAAAATGGCTTATAATTAGCTAACTCTAATTTTAGTGCTAAGTTAGCACAAACGAGCGATATAATCTATTAAGCTTTTGAGCATATAATAAATGCCCAGTAGTAGTTACTCGATTCAGGGCGGTTATTCGTTCACACAACTTACAATAGGAAAACGTAATAGTGTCAGAAAACAATAATGATGCATTATAAATTTCGTATACCTCAGCAACCTATGCTAACAGCTAGAAGATCCAAAAGGTTTGAACACAATACGTGTTTACTTATTTTAACTAAATGCCGAATTGTAGATTAAAAATCAATGGTTACAGTATATATATGTGCAAACTTATTTTGAGGCTACCTGATTATATCATTAACTAAGTTTAATTTTTAATTTCTGACTGCCACGGGTGTGATGAAAGTTAAGCCCTCTAACTCTGATTCTGAGGTGTAGGGAAAAATTAATCTAAGGCTCCACATTAAGATTAATAATCCGAAAGTAAGATAATAAGTACAAAAACTATAAGATTGCATCAAAGTACTCACCTTTTGGTTCCTAGATCGCCCAGAAGTTAAGCCTGAAACGAAAAAAAAAGAATTTTCAAAGCTGATCTGAAAACGTAGTATTCTAAATGGGGTGTTACAAATTCGATGCTTACCATTAGGATATTGAAAACGGGTGGCGACTTCGTTACGTCATTTATATACAAATATAAAAGATTAATAATATGCTTGGTTATCAACATACCTTTTGATGTTTTACTACTAGTACCTAGTCGTACAAATAGATAATTCACTAGTTCTAAAGAAGTGTAAAATGAGAGATCGTTATGCTGGTCTTGGCCTAGCATTAGCAACAACCAGTTTTGGTTATTTCTGTGATAGGTCGCCGACGCTTATGACGATGCCACGCGGGAGAAACAGAAACTTGGTTGTTTAGTTTCAGAACTATTTTTATTATTATCAAAGAACCAGTACATGCAGCTAGTACTGATAACTGAATGAGAACTAAAGAACTCATTAACAGATTTTGTTATTGTTATTAGAGAGGTATCTAGAAATTGTGAATTAAACTGACTGTATTTCAAGGAACGTTTGCCATCTTTGTATACAGAATATGTGCAGTAAAAAAGCCAAATTCAAGCGCATTTACGTTGGAATAGGTCAGTGTGGGATAAATATAAAAAACGCATAGCTTCATCACAAAATATGTTCGAAATGCAGTCTATTATTATCCTGACCTATCTCAACTTGATAGCACCTATAAACAGAGCCGCCAAAAATGGGCTTTTATGGTATTTTCATTACTTCACAGACACATATCAGTCTCTTGTCACTTAGAAATAACCATCGTGAAAAAAATTAAATCTGCCATTTATCCTTTTTTTCTCCTAGGTAAGTTTTTAGCAAAAATGGTGTATATTGGTGGCAAAATCAGGTCCTTAACTAGAGGAGATCCACTCTCAAATGCAAAATTACCCACTGTAAGAAATCACTTTGCTTTTAAATATTTAGACAAATGAATAAAGTATGCCCCTTCTGAAATTTTAGTTGCCCACTCCGAAATTAAATCTGACTACGTGGCTGGCTGAAATTCTCAATAACCATAAACTAGCTAAATCAGTTTACATTATTTCAATTCCTTTACTAAACATACAATAATATACACTTTATGCAATAAAAACTAACACAGTATCAAAACTAAACCATTCTATAACATTCTGTAGAAACATTTGATTGTAACAAGGGCACCAATATCAGCCTTCAAACCGATTTTTATTTACTACCACCACTCAGATCTACTACATATTTCCCCTAAACGCATTTTTCTTGTTTCCCCCGTTCCTTTCACCGGCCCCATATCAAGGGTGAGGGCCTGAACTTCCTCTTATACCTCCCGCTGTACCAATATCGACCACTGCGTTTCTCCCTATGCCATTTCGAACCCCCATCGCCGCCACTCGATTCAGATGGGTCTCGTTCAACCTTGGTGGCGTTTATGTAATTATTGACACTTGGGTGCGTTCGTTTGTCATTACTTTCTGTGTAGACGCGACGCTCAAAGGCGAGATCCGAACGCCGAGGGCCTCGCGAATTTGCTAACGCGAGAAGTGCTGACCAAGGGATGAGGGTGACGATAACCAATTTCTGCTGAAAATTAAACTTCATATTCTAAACGTCTTTATGCCTACAATAAGTATGATTTTTGATGCCATAAATAGAGCGGAAATAAATAAAAAAAAATTTTCCTTGATCGACTTAATCTGTACAAACTAACATTAATTGTTGAAAGAAAAACCTAAAAGGTATTTACTGGAGTGATATTTTAGGGAAACAAAATCCAACAGAACAACATAAAATTAAAGAAATTCACTGGAGGGTTCGTGCACAAATGAAGCTAATACTGAAGCCTTAGTTTGTAAACGATTCCGCATAATAAGAGAAGATAAGGTATCCGTTTACAATCTTTGCTAACTTCACCATATTTTATTTGAACCACAAAGTCTAGTACTGAAGCAATTTAGTGCGTTCCAATTACGTGATATTTAAAATTAACTTTGTTCTAAACTTATAATAAGAAATACCATGTAATATTCCATTGCTAAGAAGCAATAGAGTTTAAAGGAAAAATTATTGATTATGAAAAAGCTCCAGTATATTAAAAATAGTTGTGTAATTTAAGTATTTTTTGTAACCGACTTCTTAAAAATTACAAATAGAATGCTATACAAGACTATGTTTAACCGATACCAAATTTACGTGTCAAATCTATTTGTAAAAACTGTCGCAAACAATTATCTAACGACACAACTTCATTAATTAGCAAAAATTGCACCAATAATACCACTTAGCCACAATTTGAATATAAGAACCTGTTACCGTACCATTTTTGTTTCACTCTATGTACGCTTGTTGAACTAACCCAAAAAGATGTTAAGTGTCAGTTATTATACATAAAAGATCTTACGTAGGAATGTTAATTGCTTACGCGATTCGCTAGGCAAATCAGTTTGTCAATATTTATAATAACCTATGGCAAAATATGTTTACAACATGTTTCAACTACAGACGTAGTAAGAATACGTGACCAGCAAACCAAAATGAGACAATTATTGCCAATCAGTGTAGGAGAAACTCGAATGTTATGAAGTTACTCGAAGGGACAAATATTACGAAGCTTTTAATGTACTTACAGAATAAAGAAGAATCCCTCTTGAAACTTTAGATTTTTTTCATTTTTGACGGTAATGCAAATGTATAACTACAGGTTGAAAAGTAAAATCTATACATACATATAATTCGATTATGTTATCTGCCTATACTTCATTTTATTTAATTGTTAATAGAACAGGTGTTACATGAGTCCTAAAAAAGTCTTTAATATATACTATTACAAAACTTCACATATTTAACGTATATAAAATGCTAGCTGAGAGTAGCTTGATTCTAGTTAAACCATACGATATATATCTGGCCTACCAAACAAAACGACATAATATTTTAAAACAAGATTTAATTTATTAAACACAAAGATTTTTATACTTAGCAGAATGTTCATAGCAATTCTAAACCCTTAAAAAACATTATTTATGTTTGTCTGCAAACCATTTCTGACTATAACGTCACTATTTGTAACAAATCTTTTAACTTTCAAATGTTTTTTGAGCTTTGGGAATAAACAGTAGTCTGACGGTGCTAAATCGGGAGAATAAGGCGGGCTACCAACCAGTTCAAATCCAATTCTATCACTTTTTGCAATGGGTAGGGCGTCATTTTTATAATGAAATTTAAAGTATTAAAGATTTTTTTTTAAATGCACAGGCACCTGGTTGTAAATAAATGCAACGTTATAGGAAAACGATCTGCGGAAAAACGTGTGCTTATACTTCGATATTGAAAGAGAATCCTTCCGTCTGACGTTAATATTATGAACGTCGGTTCTAAACGAAATTTTAAGGAACAAATAGGGCGGAGTTTTATATAAAATTATTTTATGATATAAACAGGCTGCATGTAACTTTCTCCTGCATTCCATATTCAACCATGGTACCAGCCCCAACTTATGACGAACAGAAGTAGACCGTCTGACACCGTATATTATCCGCAAGCAGAAGTTCTGAAGTATCTGAAACCTGCGACAATGAACAGAGTCCAAACAAGGACCATAGACCGTGTCCGCATAGTTAAAAAGTGACAGCACAAGAGCATCGCACCTTTTGCTTGGTTATTAGCAAGTTACGCAAGTGATAAATTAGTCAAAGCATTGCAAAGACTTTGCGAACTAAATAGGAAACGTGTATATCAAAGCGCAGCCTGTAGTCCATTATTAGACCCAAGGTTTTAGCATGATCCACCAGTTCCAAGCGTTGACCATTAATAAGAACATTGGGTTGCGCAGCCACTTCCTCGCGCTGAGTAGGTCTAGAGGGCTTGCCAAATAATATTAACATGGACTTAGCGAGATTAATAATAAGTGAGTGTTGCTCAGATATTGCAGCAAAGCTATTCAGGTCTATATTGATGTAATTATTAACGTAGGCCACTTCACCCCTCGCCAATCTATACATAATCTGGGTATCATCAGCGTAACGATGATAATCCCCATATCTTATAAACGGCATCAACACTGACGTATACAAAGAGAAGAGCAGTGGCCCCAAAATTGATCCTTGCGGGACACCACAGCAGCTCTTGACACATCGTCACCGATTTTAACCGTACACGTGCGATTAGTGAAGTAGCTCCTGAACATACGAATTGCGCCCGTTCCCAACCCCTAGTGATGTAGTATCGCTAAAAGCAAGTCGTGGCTAATGGTGTGAAAAGCCCTGGAGAAATCTAGCAAAACCAATAGACAAAAAGTAGCCTCATCCAAGGCCTTCAACACCCCATCGGTGACATTTAATAAAGCTGTCTCACCACTATAGTTTCTACGAAAACCCGACTGTGCACGCGGTAGCAAGTTATACCGTTGTACATGACTAAGCAACTGCAACATCATAATTTTCTCTAACACTTTAGATAGCAAAGGTAAAATGCTTATAGGCCTCAAATCTTTATACGTTACGGGAGTACCAGTCTTAGGGATCGGTGTCACAATTAGGACGCTTCCAAGAATCGGGAAATATTCCGCGACTGAGACAAACATTTATAATATGTGTGAATATAGGCAAAAGTACTGTAACAAATTAAAGCATTACTTTTCACGGATTTAATAGCATCATAAACCGCCCTCTCGCTCACAAAAAAAAATTCAAAACGCGATTGAATTGTTCTATCTTTCAAATATCTGCTCAAAGGCAACAGATCAGGTCGAAAGTTCTTAGTAGGAAGATCTAATAAAAAATTACAATAATCATTTGCATTACTCAGATTTTCCGGTAATGAAAAACAGTCTCTGCAGATAAGCTTTTTTTCCAATTCGACGGTCTTGTTCACTAGGTTTCTCAAAATACGCCGAGGGTCACGAGTGGTTCTGAAACGGCTCAAAGCCTTATCTCTCAGACTCATCATAAACCTCAAATTGTCAGTTTGCCACGGTGCTCTTTTTTTGTTAGATCTTTTGCTAACTATCGGTGCATGCCTATCAAAGACAGAGAGAAGGTGATAATTTAAAAAGGCATTTTTTCTTCAACATCTAGAAAATTGTAAACTTGGTTCCATGCAATCTGAGCCAGGTCATTAAAAAATCATCAACATTAAATGTCTTGAAACAACGATACTGTATTAATTTTTCCACGTGGCTATGCAAATCAGGTATATCAAGAGTACAAGCCACCGTATTAATGGTCTAAAATATTAGCAGAGATATTATGTCGTGTAGCCTACAACCTGTGGAAGTTGTTGAAGAATATGCAAAAGGCTATCATCCGATGAGACTTGTCATGCGCTTAATAAGCAAAATAAATAATTTTGTACGCTTTTTTAATATTTTAGGGTTTACAGTGATAAAACCTCCCCCGAGTTCGGTCAAGCCCCCCCAAACCCAAATCCTGGATCCGCCACTGTCCACAATGGTTCAATCAACATGCGCCTGGCATCTAATAAATCTAACAAATGCCTTGTTTCATGGAATCGTATCAAATCGGAATAGAGCTGGTGACACCAACTACTAACAGTAAATTATCCAGTAGCACGACGCGAAAATGAAACTGCGACCATTTAATTATTTCATTATACGCATTAACCGTTATTAAATCCCTCCAGTAATAACGGTTCAAAGTTGAGCAAAGTGATAAAACTTAATCCCGCCGCAGTAAAGTTATAATGTTACACGGCGTTTACTCGAAAATTGTATGCCTAAACAGCCAATAAGGCGGGTTCGTAACTCATGCTATTATAATGGAACGCCGTGGGTGTTAAACAATAACTTAAAAAAGAGTCGGGTTACATACAAGAATTTCACCGCAGTATCATTTAAGGCGGTACAAAGGAAAACCGTGATTGCGCATCATCAAAGGAGTCGTCAAGGTAAGGATTGCGAACGTAATATGCCCCTTTGTGGTTTGTAGCTTCAATTTTGCATTTCCTTAGACCCTTAGAGAAACGTGAAGGCGAGAAAATGGCAAATTGGGGATTTATTCCTCTTTCCTCGAAGATCATCTAAGCAAAGTTAGGCACTGAAATTTCCTCCATAATGCATCAAACCGCGTTATTAAAACATGCGAGAATCACTAATTCTAACTTTATATTCTCAAGTAATTTCTTGCAGCCGCAAACTGATTTAATTATGCGCGCCATTCTCAGCTTTCCAAATCAAATTTTTCCCTAGCCATCGTCACTGCCTTCGAAAGTCATTAAAGTGTGACTTTTACAGGAAATGTTTTTTACAACTTTTGTTAACAATTTTGGAAATCAAACTATATTTTGTTGTTGTTTACTAATAAGTAGTGAGAATGCTGTTAGTTGTAAAAAAAAGTATTTCTATTATATTTTTTAATTATTATTTAGGACGTCAATATATTTGTTTATTTCTTATATATTTTCTATTTATTACTTTTTAGCAAAGGAACAGACTGCAATATCTATTGTGTTTTATCTCCAATATATTTCTTACAGTTCGTAACTAAAAATGAAAACCGCCGCGCGTCATCTAGCGGTGACTAGGAAGAGTCACGATCGGTTAGGTCAGTTACGATCAAGTCAACACTGAAGATGCTGCCAGCGAAACGTCTGAAGAAAGAAGAGATTTTGGACCACGGCAAAACAGCAGAAGAAAAGAACGTTATTTTTTATAGCTCAACGCATATCAGAGAATATCCACTATAGCAAAAATTTATCATGAACACTGGTATGAAATGGTGTATAATATGAATATTCGCTCGGTTTTTTAATAAAAGTACTCGTCCAAATCAAGTTAACAAAGTATGTTAAAGTTATATTTTCGGAAAGATTGAAAACCATAGCATATTTTAAGTACATAAAATTTTACTAAAGAGGTATATATACAAAGTGAAGGTGTTTACAAATTTTTAGATACGTTAGACCAAAAAAAAGAGGAACCTGTTTGAAAGAACATATATGCGTTACTAGGTACCTAAACACCTTATGGTTTTGACAGCAAAAATTTTGCAGAGAGAAAAATATTATTATAAGCTTTTAATGGAAGAAGCTAAAGAAATTATACTTAATAACTTTAATAAGCACATGAAAAGTAGGAACGAGATGATTTTGAAGGCAATTTAATAATTTTGTTTTATCAAGTACTTCATGTATATCCAATACATCTAATAGGTCATTTTAATCGATAGGTTTAGACTACGGATAACTCCACTAATAAGAATAGCAGACAATCTATTCGATTTGTGGAAGAATACAAGTTTTTATATCGGATTGCCGATAAGTGGCACCACATGTTAAGAGTACGATTTTTAAATAAGTTAAGCACAATGTGATACACTTTCTTGTTTACTGAGTAAATGATAGGTTTTATTTTCATTTCCAGTAATAAGTAGTAAAACTACAAATACCACTTATTGCAATAAAATTTATCTTTAATCTCGAACAGCAGGCGGCCCCTCACAAGTTACCGCAAATAACCGGATTACCATAAATTTAGGTCCGGTTTTCGGAAGATGGTTAAGCAGGGTCGGATTATTTAAAGTTCACTATCGGTCAATCCAAAACTATCATTCAGTCTTAGTATTTCTGTGCGCGAGACAAGAGAAGCGAAAAATGTTCCGTCCTTGGGAAAAAGCTGCTCCAAGTACCGCTCAGAATGAAGTTGCTGACGCTGACATGGAAGTGCAAATTGAAGAAAACAAGAGGAGTCGTCGTTACCTTACCCAAGATGCCAAAGAAATCATAAAAAATGTATACAATTTTTTTTATAAAAAAAGAGCGCAGTGCTGTGTTAAAAGTGACAAGTGAAATGGTTGGTGTCCCCTACACGACTGTGAGAGATGTTATTGAAAATAAAGGCACTTCAAGAAAATTACGCAATTCGGAGAAATTTCTAAATATATCAAAAGAGCTTGGGATAGAAATTAAATAAGTGATTTACCAAATGTGTAAGGAAAATAAAGTTCCAACTACGGCAAGTCTGAAATTACAGCTTTGGAATTAGGATATGACTTAAGTTATTGCGAAGAGTGGTTCAGAAAATACTTAAGGAGCATCGGTTTTAATTATAGTACATTAAACCAACGTTTGTCCATAATGGAATCAACCCGACTAAAAAGAATTGGATGGGATTATATAAACGAAATCAGAAGGTACCACCAAGAAAATCGTAATATCGTATAATTGGATGAAACGTGGTACGACACCCACGACTTGATAAAAAAAGGTCTGACAGATAGGACCCATAACTGCGTTCTACAAGCACCACCTTCGAGAGGAAAAAGAATTATAATTCTTCATGCGGGACGAAGTGATGGATGGGTGGAAAATGGCTTATTACTGTCAGCGAAACAGATCCAAAATTGTTCTGCTGACTACCATTGCGACATGGACTCTGCACTTTTTGAAACTTGGTTTCAGCAGCAGTTACTGCCAGAGCTACCACCAGGATCTGTTATAGTCTTGGATAACGGGAGTTATCATTCAAAATTAATGAACAAGGCGCCAACATCAGCTACAAAAAAAATAGAAATAATTGATTACATGAAAAAGAATAAAATTACAATTCCGGATGGAAAGGTTATCAAAAAAGGTCTGTTGACAATAATAAAAAATCTCAACATACCTAAACAATATCGAGTTGATGAACTAGCGAAAGGACATGGACATATAGTTATGCGTTTGCCACTGTATTATTGCGTCCTAAACCCAATTGATGTAGTGTGGAGAACGCTTAAAAAAGGAATACGAAGAAACAATACATGTCCGCGTTTAAGTTCGGGAGTTGTAGATTTAGTGAGTAGAGAGGTAAGTGATATAACGAAAGAACTGTGGAAAAGCTGTATTAAGCATGTTATTGAAATTGAAAATAGCTATGTATCCACAAATTTTCAAAATTTTATAATACGTGTTAATGATGATGCTAGCAGTGATTCAGAATTTGACAGAAGTGATGATGATAATAATTAATATATTTAAGTTATGTCGGTGTAAACTTGTTAGACTTTTTTGTAAAAGTATAATAGATGTATGGAATTATTTTTTTTCTATTTAGAGCTTTAGATAAAAAATATATATATTCTTATTATTTTCTTTTAAAATACTTGTCTTTTATTTACATATTTAGTTATGTTAAACGTTAACCGCATGTTTACAATGGTTAAAAGATTGTAAAAATATTAAAATGTATTGTTTATAATTTTCGGCTAACACAGCATTTAACATATTCACAGGATATAAATATTACAGGAATGTTAAAAATCAAAATAAAAATATTTAGGAATGCGAGATTTTTCTTTGCATATTAAAAAATGCTCAGATGTGCATGTTGTCTAGTTAGATTACAAATTTCATTATAACTAGATATACTTTGCTTGTGCAAAATAATGTTGCTACTCATCTAAAACTACGTACAATTCATTTTGAGACGTAAATAAAAACGAACGATGTAAAACCTCTTATTAACCGAATGATTAAAAACTACTGTATAATAATATACACTACACAAACAAAAAAAGAGTTTTAAAACGGCTTAAAGCCGGCAATGGAAATTCGCAAAATCACAAAGAGAGGGATTGATTTATGAGGGGTCGCGTGCCGTTCCAACTGTGCCTGTAAATGAAAGGTAAATAGTATTGCAGGGTTGTAAAAATGGTAAGAGAGTTTCATTACTATACTACCACGCATTTGTTTGCTTATATTAAATATTCCTGCGTCATGTCCTCCTATCGCATGATCGTTATATGTTTCACTCTGAATACGATAAAAAAAACTGTAAAAATCACATCCTTGTATATTAATTTTTCTAATTTGACTATATAAAATCTTAAAACACAGGTTTACTAGGTCTTTAATAAATCACCAAAAACAATCATATCTTGCTAATAACGCCCCCCAGAAGCCGTTGTTGTAATAATTCCCGTTTCACTACTTTCAAATACTGGTAAATTGGAATTAATTGCGATAGCTCTCACTGTATAGAGTGACAAAAGCCTATTTAGATAAAATTTCCTGCAAATAGCAAACCTGAGTGTTATTAACATTAACAGTCCAAACAGTTCACAAATATCATACTAAGACCAACTACTAAATCTCAAGTTCTAGGTATCTCTCCCTGTCAAGTCGGCTTCATTAGAGTGTAGCAAACATTAATCATAAACCGAGTAATTTCCCTGTAGTTTGCTTGCCCAAACTAACTAATATTATAGGTATGTACGCGTGTATGCACTCGTGCTTTTACCCTGCCACTCGGGTACCGGATTAGTGGTGTAGTTTGCCAAAGTTTCGATACACCAGCAACCTCATCGTTTGTAACACATTTCTGGATGCATTGTAAAGGATTATACGTGTTAGCGGGAAATTAACTTTAAAGGGCACTGAGATACAGGGTCAGTGGTCACCAAAATGCTACATACAAGGCATCAGCAAGACGTTCTACCAGTTTTGGCCAAATAGAACTTTTAAAGTTAAAAAACAACAAGCTTATCGTATTTGTTTATTGGATTCTACAAAATTAGTTCTTCCGATGTTTCATAGTAAGCTTAGGAGACAAAGATTTAATACAAGATAGTACTGATATATAATACTATGTACAAATATGCTATAAAAAAATAAATCAAGGCAAGGTGGAAAGTTTTACCAAACGGCGTTTATCTCTGAATCTAAGCACTTTGTCTAAAAATTAAGCGATCAAAAAACTGACAATTAAGTTCTATATTAGAAAAAAATCCGCTGGTCTCATGGGCGTACGTCAAAAAAAAGTTAGGGGGGTTACAAAGTTACAAACCCCCCCGATATTCATTTGTTTTTATAGTAATGTTAACAATAATTTAGGGGTACACTTAGGCGTAAATACTTCAAACTAATAACAAATTTCAGCTTGCTACCTCCAAAACTGTGGATTATATCGTAAAAAACGATTTTTAAATATCAACTTTGACACCCTGTATTTTTTAAATGAAGCGTTTTTCAGAAATTTAGCAATAACAAAATCGTCATATTTTGGGTTCAAACATCTAGGGTTAAATTTGCAACACCCTGTATAGTACGGGTAGTTGACTCAATTTATGTGTAAAAATTCTCAAATCATGGTAGTTTGATGCAATGGAACGCGTCACTGTATGGGATTAATGTATGCGTTTTCGGTTGCCGAAATTCACGGTGCTTTTACAAGAAGCTTGCCAGGAGTCGAGTGTGGATAGTTCAACAGTAAATTGATGGGGTAAGCGTTCCAGTAGTGTTAAAGACGGCCACCGAAGTTGGAGACCTCATATTGCTACCGACAACACTTTTGCTGATGTTGTGCCTACAATAATTGAAGAAGATGTCAGTCAGTCAAAGGAGTTTGCGAGAAGAACTGCTGTGAAATTCTCCCACTTCCCCCATTCTCTTCCTCTAGTGCAAAGGAAAATTTTGTGAATTCCGATTTATTGACTTGGAAGGATAAATAATTAACGACATTACATTACTGCCGAAGCGATGGCAACATGTTTTGGATATGCAAGAGGATTATATTGCACGGACTTAATAATAATAATAAATGAATTAAACTATATCATATTAGCACAGCAATAAATAAAATTCGAATAAATCAAGCACAGGCTCACCGAATATAACAAAGTGAATATATGAAAAATAAAGGCAAATTCTACCTGTAGCTATTCAACTTAACTATTAGAGTAAACTCAACTATTTATATTAGTTAGCACATCAAAAGAAATAGAATCTATAATAATCAAAATAAAGCATGAGTTCAAAAGCGATATCGGACAACCTATTAGTTGAAAAGCAGTCAATGAACCTCATAGAGTCCGAACGAGTTAAGAGAGTCAAGCTAATCATGAAATCTGACGGTCGAAAAAAACTGTCTTAGTTTAACTTTAAATTTGTTAATATTTAGTTTTTTAAACTCACTCGGAAGGGGAGTGTTGTATGTGAAGCAGCGAACGAACATAGCAGAGCGATGGCGAGGCAACAAATATTTAGCTTTATTTCGTGTATCACGTGAAAGCGTAGATATATGAGGGGCAAACGTAGACCTCAAATTTTCACATGCATGAGGAGAATTTAGTAAAGCACGGATGAAACAAGATAAGTGATAATTCCAGCGGGAATCCATGCATAACCAGTTCAAAACCCTGTTTCTATCAACAGAATCCAAACAGGGGCCATATAAAAAAATGCAATATGTTTTAAAACATTTTTCCTAATCTTTGTCAAAGAAGAGAGCCTCAAAATATCGTATGACAAGAGTTCAAACAAGCTAAATTAATTCAGTCTTGTATTTACTACAACAATTATTGGATTAAACAGCGAATAAACATTAGCAAAACCCATAAATTACTACATAATAATCCTACCGGAATGCCTTCGTTTTTCCATAAATCTGTTCATGGCTGGCGTCCTCACCTCCTGTGACTGGGAAATGGACTCGCCCGCTATCGCAGTTTTTCACTAATATCACCCACAAAAAAGTCTCACGGCAATTAAAATGTTCACGATCAGCACGAAACGGTATCAATACACATCGAGATAGCACAATTTCGCAGGTAAAAGATGAAATAGTAACCAAAAATATAATGCATATTCGCGACCCGTGCAACGCACTGTGTAAAACACTCCAAGCAACTACACGGCGGCGGCGCAGCCCAGAGCAAAATTTTTTGGTGGCATCCAAAGGCGACTGTGACTTTCAATGTTTTCGGAAGGTTATTAATATTACTACCCGTTCATCGGATGTTAAACAGAAACAAAACGTTCTAGTCGGTTTAATTCAAATTTATAAGTGTAGGGTAGACAGTATTAATAGATATTATACAAGGTGTCGCAAACTGAGTAACCTATTGTATGTTTATGGCAAATACGAATATTTGGAGTTTGGATTATAAGTTTTGGTCTATGAACTTTTTGAATTCTTCTTTAATATAATAATACTTGAAGTGTAATCCATTTAATTCTTTAAATGTAAAGCGCTTTCGACTAACAGATAGTCATCGTCAGTACAATATAGGTCAAAACATAGAAAAAAGAAACTTTTATAATACGATTGACAAAGTCAAAAAATTTAGAAACAAGCAAACTTGACTACAAACCAAAAGTAACATACATGCCAGTAAAACGAACGTAATATTAATTTAGATCAAATAAATAGTTTAAAACAGGACAACTGAAGTTACAAGAATCATTTAAAATAGTAAAATTTTGTTCGCTAACAATTTTATAGATTTCCAAAAATTTAATTTTCAGGATTTACTGCACAAATGTAATGATTTTAATTTGTCTAGCGTGGCAGTGTGTTTATTCAACAATAAGTGGTTAGCTAACGAAGAATTTGTTGTTAGATAAAAAAGCTAGACTCGAAGGCTCGATATGTATATGTCTTAGGCATATTGTAAAAATAGGTGTTTCATAAAACGCCTAGGCTCTTCGAAAATGACTGGGCTAAATGTAAAATGAAGCATTAAGCAGCATGATTTGACGTTGCGCCTGATATATTTAGGCGTTTTGCCATACGTCTAGGCCTATTACAAAACGCGTATGCCAGTTTCGGCATATTTTAAAACAATGCCACTCTCCGTTGCCAAAAGATTCTATTAAAGATATAATTACAGAAGAGGATTTAGAAAAAGTAATTGGCGCACCACATAATGCTATAGACAAAAACAATATTCCACCAGAGAATGAAAAAATCAATGTATCTGATTTTACTGAAATTGAGGACGTAACGCTTTCAACTGCCACTATATCTACCCCAGAAAATGTTGATGGTCAAGTACTAAATCTTGAAGAAGTTCCCATCCTTACGTTTTACATGTTTTAGAGACATAGATATTTTATATTGTGTTTTACACTTACGTGTTTCTATTGTACTCGTATGTTTAAATTAAAACTTATGTAAACGGATTCCTAAATGTTTAATCGCGTTTGGGAGAATAATATTTTACATTTGATTAGAAAAATATTTTTTTACATATAAGTACCTATGTATTTTTATTGCGTTCTAATATAGGCAGGTACCTAAACAGATGCTCACATTTTTCATTATCAGAATGACGATATTTTTTTGGAAACGTGTATTTTTTGTTTTGCATTCACATAATGTATTTTCATTTGTTTAAACAAATACGTCAACAGATAGATTTTCTATCACTTGTCAGAATTATGTTTGCGCTCTTTTTATAAAACGCCTGCTTATTGTCAAATAGTGCTTTGAGAGTGGCATTGTTTTAAAATACGCCTAAGTTCGCATACGCTTTTAGTAAAACGCCTAAGCGTATGGCAAAACGCCTAAATATATCAGGCGCAATATCAAATCATGCTGCTTATTGCTTCATTTTACATTTAGCCCATTAATTTTCGAAAAGTCTAGGCGTTTAATAAAAGGCCTGCTTCTGCAATATGCCTACGACATATACATGTATCTAAATGCTAAATTTACTACATAACACCATACAAACTATATTAATTCAGTTTTGTATTTACAACAACAACTGGATTAAATAGCGAATAAATACTAGTAAAGCGCATAAGTTGCTATGTAATAATCCTACCAGAATTCCTTCGTTTTTCCATAAACCTGTTCTTGGTTGGCGTCCTTACCTCCTGTGATTGCGAATGGACTCGCCCGCTAGCTCAGTTTTTCGATAATATCACCCACAAAAACGTCTCACGGCTACTAAAATGTTCACGAACACCACGAAAAAGTGTCAATACACACCGAGATAGCACATTTTCGCCGATAGAAGTCGAAACAGTAACGAAAAATATGTTTTTGGCGACCCGGCTACACATTGAACGCGACTCTGGAAACAACTAAGTGGCGTAGTTGCGCAGGGCAAGCTTTTCCAGCAGCACCCAGAGGCGACTGTGATTTCAATGTTTTCCGAAGATTGCTATCCGATCATCGGATGTTAAACTGGCACAAATCGATTTCATTCAAATTTAAAGTTTACGGTGGAGAAGTAAGAGGATTTAGCCGACAATTATAAAACGCCACAATATCCAGAGTGATTTCAAGATGTTTATATCCTATTTTCATAAACTAGTGTATTGATAACAGTTATTTTTTAAACGTTCTTATTCTAGAGATGCTTATTTTAAAAGCCTCAATTTGCTATTTGTTATTTGCATCAATGTAATAAAACTCGTGTTTCTAGAACTGAGGAACATGCTGTATTAGAAAAAAGCCAACGTGGTAAGTATAAACAAGTTAAAATGGAAGTAAAAAACAAGTTAAGTAAAAATATTCTTAAATAATAAAACTCAGAGTAAGGAAATGTGCGCATGTAAGGCAAATTTGCTGCTGTGGCCAAATTGTTACAGTTAATGCACTGAAATTAATATAATAATAATAATAATAGGTAAATGGATTTTATTGAGACAGGAGCAGATACTGAGAGTAATAAATCATAAGCAATAAATGCAAAGTCTAGCAGAAGCTATTCTACTAAACCTTAAAAGAGAAAATTATACTATATTATATTACCTATATTAGCACAACAATAAATAAAATTCGAATAAATCAAGCGCAGGCTCACCGAATATAACAAAGTAAATACATAAAAAATAAAGGCAAATTCTACCTGTAGCTATTCAACTTAACCATTAGAGTAAACTCAACTATTTATATTAGTTAGCACATCAAAAAAAAATAGAATCTATAATAATCAAAATAGAGTACATGTTCTAAAGCGATATCGGACAACCTATTTGCTGAAAAGCACTCAACGAAGAGTCATGGCAATCATGAAATCTGACGGTCCAAAAAAACTGTGTTAGTTTAAATTTCAATTTGTTAATATTTAGTTTTTCAAACTCACTCGGGAGGGAATTGTACAGCCTTACAGCGTTGTATGTGAAGCAGCGAACGAACATAGCAGAGCGATGGCGAGGCAACAAATATTTAGCTTTATTTCGTGTATCACGTGAATGCGTAGATGAATGAGGGGCAAACTTAGACCTCAAATTTTCACATGCATGAGGAGAATTTAGTAAAGCATGGACGAAACAACGCAAGTGATAATTCCAGCAGAAATCCATGCGTAACCAGTTCAAAGAATTAATCCTGTGAGATACATGGTCCCCGCGTTGCAAGCCAAAAACCAAGCGACAGCGTGCATTCTGAACCTTTTGAACCCTGTTTCTATCAACAGAATCCAAAAAGGGACCATATAAAAAATTGCAATAATTAAAGTGTGAGAGAACGAGTACATCACATAATGCTTTTTCAAATTAACGGTTAAAAATGTCTACAAGCATACAAAAGCTTAAGGTTAGAAAATTATTTTTTTAATAACTTAATTACATGCAGCTTAAATTAAATGGAACTGCGTGTCCATAATGAGACCCAAATTTCTACTATGATTGACAAAATTTAACCTTGAACCATCTATATGAATATTGAAAGACGATTTTCGAAATGTTCTATTACTTTTATTACCAAAGACCATCAGCTGCGATTTGGACGAATTTAATTCAAGGCCGTGTTCAGCAGACAATCTTCTTAAACTTTCAAGTTCTTCATACAGAATTTTGCCAGCCCTTGCCAAATCATGCATATCGAAACTAAAATACAACTGTGTATCGTCGGCGTAAGCTATTAACTCTACAATTAAGAACTGAGTTCACTATATCAGACGTGTAGATTATGAAAAGCAGAGGTCCTAAGATGGAGCCTTGGGAACACCAGATCTAACCGACAATTCAGAGAAGATACTATATTTATATTTTACCACTTAAGTTCTACCGCTCAAATAATAAACTGTACCGACAAGCTGCTGAAACTGTAAAACTTTAGTTTGGCGCATAACGGACTATGATTAATGGTATCAAACGCTTTTGAAAAATAGAGAAAAACCAAAGCACTAACTAAACCTTTATCATAGGCTGAAATGAAATCATCTGAAGCTAGTGCAGTAGAAATACTCCGACAGCGTTTGAATCCGCATTGAGCATCGGGAATGATTTTTCTAGAAAAGACAAACTCGTAGACTACAGATTCAAACAGTGTTGAAGCTGCAGGTAAAATGCTAATCAAAAGTATATCCGAAAAGTTTTCAGGGTTAGACTTTTTAGGTAAAGGTATTGCGATGTCCTTCTTCCACATTATGGGGAAATAAGCTTTTTCGATACAACAATTGAAGATGTGTAATAGGTATAAATCAATAATGGGACTACATAAGCGCAACATTTTCAACGAGATGTTGTCTGTGGCACAATTATCCTTTTTGCGTTAAAGATTGCGGAGTGAACTTCTTCTAAAGTAACCATTATCAAGGAAAATTGTCGTAATATTACATTCTATGATTAGGGATGACATTATTTCATTGAAAATACTGTGAGAAATATGCATTAATGAAATTATTATTTGAGAGATTAGACGGTAGTTCAGATCTGACTTTGTCAGTACCAATGTGTAAATTGCGCAGTGCCGACCAAATAACGTGTGAATCTCCATCGTCTCCAAGTCTTCATCGTCAAGGTCCTCAACCTCTTGTATGCAGCAAAATCTTCAGGAAGTTTACTGCGTTTGTATTTCCGTAACGAAGCATTACGTTATCTCATGAAACATTTGAGTTCAGGGGAACACCACATTGCCTTGGGGTTTGTAACTCTAGACGTTACCACCGGAGCATGCTGATCGAAGAGAGAAATAATTAGGGTGTTGAAATTTTCAATTTTCTTATCAATGTTGGTTTCACGTATCACATTAGTCCAATCTATAGATTCCAAACTTTCCCGAAATTCACTGACATCAAAGCGTCTGAAAAACCTATGAGTAACGTATTTGGGCTCACAATTAATCTTAGGTGTAGTAAATTCATAATAAACCAATCTGTGGTCAGAGATATTGTCACAGTTCTTCGTACCGTACCTTGTAACATTCAGAGAAAGAGATACAAATAAAGGATCGATCAGTGAACTTGAGATACCAGTCACTCTAGTCGGTCCATCTAAGACTTGCACCAAGTTATAGGCCTCCAAACATGCACTCACAGGGTTAGAAATATTTAAGAAATTAATGTTGAAATCACCCAGGCAGACAATATATTCGTACATACCGCAAACAAAACCAAAGATATTATCAAGGGTTTCAACAAAATTGCCCAAGCTGGAGTTAGGCGGACGATAGAGTATGCCGAATGCATAATTTACAGTCCCTATACGGATGCTAAAAAACAAGCAGTCAATAAAGAAATTAATTTCAAAATTGAAAAGTCGACTTGATATATGCAGCCACCTCGACCGTCAGCACGATGTGTATAACGAAAATTGTAACCAGGTATTGCTAAAATAGATAGATCTACATCATTAGACAACCATGTCTCGCTAACCATAACATCATAGTTTGCCATTTGAACTAAATTGACAAAATCTTGAAAATGTGCTAAGAGCGATCTTACATTAAGATGTGCAACCTTCATAAAAATATAAGCTAAACTAATACAGGATATCTATTAAATCTAAATGAGACAGAATTCAACCTGACTTAATTAAACTAAATTGTATTAAAGTATGTTTAATGCTTAACAGCCTGCGGTAGCTTCCGGAAAAGCATTACATTTTACACTAGCAACAAATCCGCACCACACATAATAAAGAGACGACGTTGCCAATTAACTACTACCAATACTCTTCTGTATATTGACTATATCATCGACAGAATTCACAGAGTATTTACGGCCATTAACTACTACCTTGACGTAACGCCCCTGGTAAGTCCATACGTTACGAGCACCAAATTCCGAGTTGCAGAGCTTTAGCAATTCTAGGCGCTTCCTCGCGAGATCTTCTTTTATGGAAATATTGGTTCCTCTCAATGGGGTTGTAGACCATATTTTTTTATTGCAGAATATGAATCTACATAAAAAATAATAGTCCCCTGTTAACTTATCTTTTTTCCAAATCGCTTAGATAAACGTCAAAAAAATGGTAAAGCTTAAATATTTGAATGTGTGACGTAAGTTGACCCTGCCGCTTGTGATTGGCAGCAGCTGTGTGTTGTTGCCAGGGCACAATAATTTTCAGCGTTCCAGTTGCCTATGCCATGCGTGTTTTTCGCTGTCAACTGCCGACGAACGGACGAAGAGCGTCATTCATAACCTCTCAGTAACAGTAACAGTAACCCTCGTGCTTTTGTTTATCGATCACGATTATATCGTTCAAAACGCGGACGAAATGGCTGCTGAAAAGAAATGTTTTGTGCCAACATGCGCAAATATTAGTATTGTTGGTCTAGAGAAGAAATTTTTAATTGTACCCGAAGAAAAATTGAGACGAAAATTGTGGTGCTATTCAGTAGATGCAGCACTAACAGCAAGTCGCTTGTGTTAAAGAAAATCCTGGCAAAATCAAGCCAAACGCAAATGTAAACAAACAGACCATCTGTGTATCTGTACAGTGTTGCCACTGGGGCTGATAGAAATTCCGCTAGATTGCCGCATCGAATCCGCTAAAATTTTTAAGACAGGGTAATCTGTTGATATACAAGGGGATTTATTATTTATTATACATATATATATATATATATATATATATACAAGGGGATTTATTATTTATTTACATAAATAATTATTAGTTTCCTACAATTTTGCTATAATGTTAAAAATATCGTTGTCGAGCTCGTGTTCCTTCCAGAAATATGTTTCTTTGCTTTTTACTTGGTTTAAGATAATAATATCTGCCTCATCTGACAGTCTGAGCTGCAACGTGAAACACACAAGCACTATTGAGACGTTGGTAAAATTTTGGATTGTTAGGTAAAAAAAGCAGGCAATATACCTCATATTTCCCAGGCAAGGAATACAGTAATCATCGAGTCACCTAGCATAATAAATCGATTGTAGATACTTTATATCTAAGTTTCCCATATTTATACGCCAAAGTGAAACATTAATATTAATTAAAAACTTTCTCATTCCGTTAAAATATCTGCTAACCGCTAAAACTTATATTTTTCGGTTGGGCGAGAATTTTATCCGCTAAGTTGGCAACACTGAACAGATGTCTCTTCTATGAGTCAAACGCGAAATCACGGTAGGTTTACCGTGGCGAAATGCCATCCCACCACACTCCCCACTCTAGCCGGGTCAACTGACGTTGTTAGCAATATTTGAATTTGGCGGAAAGCTTTAGAAGGCGAAAATAAGACAATATAACATTAGAAATATTTTTTGTTGCTAGTATCTCCATTGGGTCTAGGAAAACCTACAAATGTGTTGCAATAACGATTTGTGATCGAGGGCTACAACCCCATTACTTCTTGTTGCGGAATATGAGCTGCCTATCCTTTCTTGAGCAGAATCTGACGATTATAGGCCGATCTTTTCCAGTATTCATACTTCCCACCCGATGACAGTCATCTATGGCTTCAGAATTCAACTGGATATTTAGTTTTTCAGAAAAAAATTTCAGAGCTGTTTTTACAGTAAGTTATTTTTACGATTTTAAAATTCCAGATCATCGCATTTGGCTAATAATTCTTCAACGCTCTTGTAAGAAGCCTCTAATTTTTCCTGGAGGTTGTTGATCCGCTCTTCTTGCTGTGATCATTTTTGGTAATATTTTTTAGTATCATGTCTGCAACCTTGTCCGTGAGCCAGTGCTCGTTGAACACGCTTTTCACTTTACTCGAAACACTGCATTTTTTTTATATATACGTTGCATTTGCGAGCTGTGTTTTTGTGTGCGAGAATTTTGACATGACCGTCGTGTTATGAGTTAAAGTGATTGCAGTTTAAGGAAAGTCTGCTAATATTTTAGAAAGTATCTGTGCAATTCACGCAAAATCTGGCACCCTAGGGAACTAATATAAGGTAATTTATTTGCAAAAAGATTTGTTTGAAGCAGATTCATGTTCTGTAACCAAAGATGGTTGATGTGGAGTCATATTTTCGTTGGGTAACCAACAGGATTTTGAGCAGTCTCTATACGGCGCATTGTTACCAAATATACTACACATGCTATTCCGGAAAAACATAAATTTTCCTCACATCTCAGTCCGGTAATATCGCCATACGAGCCGGTCAAGTCCATTAATTTTTCACCGTCATTTAAACATTAATGAACAGCATTGTGTTCTGCAACGCGAACGTACATCGGTCGACGGGCATCGACCGCAAAAGTTAACATTTCACCGTTTAATAGGGGTTTAATATTCCGCAGATGTGTGAACAACACAATGCATATCAACGCGTCATGGTGTATTAACTCCCATCGAAATCTCTGCGTTATATATACGTAATGAGCCGCCGAACGTCATTAATCTTAATTTGAGCTCGCGCATATGATGTTACGCGAGCTCCGCTGAGAGGATTGGTATTATGGAAGCTGTGATGAAATCAGAGTTAGCTTAGTAGAGAAATAATAAAATTGGACAAGGCTTTTGGGACGTCCGGCGTCTACATTAGATCGATTTAGTGCTTTTCAGAGCTACAATAGTCCGGCGTCTACATTAGATCGATTTAGTGCTTTTCAGAGCTACAATAGTCAAAACAAGGTGGTAGATTCTGGTGTTTCAACTTTGGCCATTTTAGTTCAAATGTCGGTTCCAAAATCTGAGTACACTTCAGATGGCGCCAGGTTTGTTGTCACCCAGGCCAAGTTGATTGATTAATAGCAAAAGCAAAGCACCGTGACAGAACCAGCGAGCAATGGTCAAATTGTGAAATTGTCATTAGCACTAAGATTTTTGCATAAGAAAAGTGTTGCATAAATGTTAATGTGCAGATTTTAACCTTTAAGATGACAAGTCTATACCATGTTGTACATACCATCAGTATGGGCGGTAATGGTGACGATTAAAACAATGGGATATGGGCTTCCAGGTTGCAATTACAGGTAGGTATAATTCATCAATACAAAGTGATGCACATGAACAAAAGGTGAGAAATATTTCGTTGATTTGTTTATTTTTAGTGTACTGCCTTGCTGTTGTCCAACTCCGAAGATGTAACTGATGGTTAGAAAGTACTTGTCCTTATACACAGGAGTACAAAAACCTGCTGTGTCTCATAATCATTATTAAATTTAGACCCACAATAGAGTGTAGCTGCAAAGTATTTGACCAGTCCAAGGGATTGATATCGCTGTAGTGCAGTGCACTAATTCTTCGTGGTGTCTGCTATAGAAGTGTCTGATGTCCAATATTCTGAGCAAATGTCTCAGAACTCAAGGCGCTGGTGAAAAGACTAAAATGCCTAGAAAGATCTGACAGTTTACATACAGAGCCAGAAGATATTACTCTTGTATATTAATTTAAAACCATATTTTGTAATCTTTGTAGCAGAACTGATGCACTGATCGCAGTAAAAATAAACTAGTGTTAATATATTGATTAAGATATACTTTTGATGTTGTTATAAAACTGACGTAAAGGTGGACATAGACGTTGTTCATGTTGGACGGTTTTAGCTAAACAGGTAAAGTTGTGCAGAGAGGAACGAAGAAGGGATGCGTCTACACATGGCAAACTGAAGACTGCAGTCTTGTTCTACTTGTAGTGATATACAAAATCGAATGTGGTAGTAATTTACTAATAGTGGTGTCTGCATTTGCAGTAAAAGTTAAATGTGAAAGAAAGCACAAACCGTAACAATGGGCATTTCCTTTTTTTAATTTCTTTTGGAATTTTTCATTTAAAGAATCAATTTTTTCTTCACACTATCTCTAAATATATTGTTATCAACTTCTTTTAACTTATTTATTAATTCATCAAATGCATATTTTTAGCACATTTTCCAAAAGGTGCTATTGTCCGTCTGTCACACTTATAGCTCGAGAACAGCTCAACGGATCGGAACCATTGGATAGGTATTTGGCCTAACGATGATCAACATGTATGTATATCCTATTCTCTGGATTTAACTTTACATAAATACTGATGGTTCTTATAATATTACTCAGTGAAATCTGAACTGTTGTCCTGGTTAGGGTGTAAAAGCCGTCGTTGGTTAGAGTTGCTTCCTAACATTTCACTAGCACGAATGGCAAGCTTCTTCAGAGGTCTTTCGACTTCGAGGAGGGCTAATGACCTCATTGCACATGAAATTGTAAATTAAATACAAAGAGCCTCAGGTATATGGTATTACATTTATTTAACATAATAAGCATGTAATAACAAAAGCTGTCATGATAAATATAATTTGAAACCTCTGAAACATTGTTTAATATTTATAAAATATAATGTATCTATTGTCTTCCAATTTATTATCAACAGGATTTAATAGATTATCATGTGTTTTTCTTTAATTCCTGTTATTAATATTTCTTGTAGTTACGTTTTATTTTACATTTTAAATACTATTTCATTTTTGCTTCAGCAACTACTAGTTCTATAGGAATCCTGAATAGATATATACATAAGCTCAGAAAATACTTATGTAAAGTGAATTTCTCATTGCATTATAACTGGCACCACTATTATAGTGGACTTATTAAAACAATATATTCAGTCGTTCAGTTTAACTCTTTTGTTGTTTATTTCCCTGTAGTCTTGGCCTTCACCAACATTTTATTGTAACCAACAGATAATAATGCTGAAAAATAGCATTAATTACTGCACAATATCTTTGTAGTAGTTGTAGTTTTATATACCTGCTTTTAATATAGTTCATAGTATCTTGCATAGACAACTCAGATGTGCTTTCTATCGTTCAGCATCAATATATAGGAACTAGGTGGAGTGTAGCTACAGGTTGCATGTTAAGCAGTCCTCGTCAAATGCCTTATTGTGTGCCTTTCTTCTTGAAGGTAGTGTACATTGTACGTATATGGTAATTAACCACCTCAATTAATAGTTCTTTGACCGTTTTGTGATAATCTATTTGTCAATTTGACAGAGACAACAATCTGACACAACAGCAAAATCAAGTCGACCTGGGAGACAACGAACCTGGCGCCATCTGAAATGGGCAAGCGTTTTGGAGCCAGTAGTTAAGACAAGCTGTAACACCAGAATCTACCACCTTGGTCAAAAGTAAGGACCTATAAAACTTAAAAAATGCATATCTATGCTATTCTGTCTGCACAGCAACCAGATAGATCTACTTCGATGTCATTACAGCTCATCATCGTAGTTAATGTCTAATGCAGACAGCATGGCATAGAACTGGTTTTGCCTATATACCGAAGGCAATGGCAATGCCATCTGTGCCATCTGTAAGCAATGAACTGACGTGATGACAAAGCCACCTAGCTGCCTAAAAGAAGTGACCTATAATAATCTGACAAGTTGACATGCATCTTCATACATCAGCCTGACAGCAGGCCCCACGGAAGTAGTACCCATTAAGGCATCTAGGTGGCTTTGTCATAGGGTCAGTTTAATGCTGACAGATGGCATTGCCATCTCTTTTTTTACTAATACTGCTTCACGTCATTCTTCACTCTTATATAGGGATTGCTTCTGGTATCGGGATTTCTTGCAAAAATTTCATTATTTCGGTTGAACAATGCACGTGATCTATCAGTAAACTAAAGGATAATTTCAAGATAGTGTTGCGACTGAGACAAGAATTTTCTCTTTCTCGCCACGAGATCGAGACTGGCACTTTCGAGGCGAGGTCATCAGTGATATTGATTTTAAAAATACACACTTGTATAAAGCGAGAAAAATAAGTTTTAGATATTGGCATCTTTGTGCATTTTTTCCGAAAGCACATATATCGATTTACAACTAAAGGTTTATGGTTCAATAGGAATAAAATACACTATTTGTACAGTGTGTATCGGCCAAATTCGATAATAAATTAGTGGGTCTTTATTAGAAAAAACACTTGATATGTAGAATATCTTTTAGATGCGCATTTTTTCAACATTGTAGACCAATAGCGGCAACTTTGATGATTAACATGCCGTGAAGTGTTAAGGTGCACTCATCAGAAAAAAAATATGTTTTTTAATTGGATCTTATAGTTACCTAACGTTAATGTCATTTGTTAACAAAAATAAGTACGTTCTATCATAGTCGTCTTTCATAAGCTCCTGAGTTGTATCATTTTAAAGGGATGCATGTAGTCTCCCCCCAGATGAAACATAAGTATTGGTAGAAAATAACTATAAGTCTGCTTTTGTATTATCAATTCCAAAATTTAGTGTTTTTGTGCTGTTAATATTGTTTCAAAAACATTTATTTGTTGCGAACGTTGTGAAGACGTATAAAGATTTTCTAAAGTGGTATAACTTTGAAACTAAAACAATATTTGTTCTACATAACATTATGATTACATTATTAGAGTTATAAGCTACACAACTGTTATAACCTGTAAACAGACCTAACCATAATATCTAATAATTCACCCCCCAAAGCATGCAGACCGGCAAATAAAGGTGAGACCCACGCGTCACGGGGTGTGCAGCCCTTGTACATCTGTCGTTTTTATGACGTCACTATATTCATTAACCGATTCGACTGTTGCATGCAGTTCCACTTTATGTAGGGGTTGTAAATTTGTTATCGATTGTTGAGATGCGTTCGAAAGGGGTTGCATTTTTATTTTAGTCTGGAACAAAGCTGATCAAAAAACATGTTTTGGATGATGTGCGGACGTTGTAATAGTTATTTACTTTTTAAGTTGGGGAAGCAATATAATCATTTTAATATGCGCTCATCCGCGATTTTAAATAATAGAATTAAAATTTGGCATAAACGCAAGCAATTTAGAAACAAAAATACAAGAGAAAATAATCAAGACAATATAATAATAATAACCAAGGCAACAGTGTCTATAAAGGCAGACATGTTTTCAACAAGGAATTTTGGGAAAAAAACGCAGAAGCTGCGCGGAACATTTTGATTGGCGCAAGAAATACAAGGCCGAAGGTAGTGCCAATCAAGAAATGATGTTAGCATACTTTATGGCGTAGTAAGAAGATTTTCTTTTTCAGGACCTTTGCTTTGACCTACTACGAGAGTAAGTTAAATACAACCCTCTCCAAAACATGAGAGTATTAATGGAATAAAAAGTTTCTATTGGAGCGAGAAAATGTGGAAAATAATACACGCGACAGGCATTCTCACACAGGAGTGGGATTTAGTCATGTGAATGCTTATTCCAAAACTTGGCTTAGCTCGCTTGATTTCTAGACACACTGCTTCTCCTGCGCTTAGAGGTTTACCAAAAACTCGTTCGTTAGAGAGATAAAAGAATAGGTATAGTTACATGAGATGAAACTTGGGTGCAACAAAACACAAGTTTGGAATAGCAAAAGCCATTATTCTTAATGATTTTCTTCATGAACGTCTAACAATCAACCCAGCATATTATTGTCAACTTCTGGATAGAAGAAAATCCGCTTATCGCGGCAAAAAATAACGTCGTTTGTCCTTAAGAAACTTAATTCTTATTCATCACAGCGCTAGGCTTCACACTGCTGGCATAATTCGGGTGAAATTGACGAAAGTGCACTGGGAGCAGCTTGAACAGTCCTTTGCGATCCAGACCTCTCGCCATGCAACTATCACCTACTTGGACCGCCAAATAAAAACTCTAGGAGGTGATAGTGATGAAGGAATTTAACAGTTCATGTGCAACTGATAGCTGACACAATTTGTTAATTTTGGTGACGTCGGTATACAGAAAATGACGTATAGATGGGGAAATATGTGTCCGTACCGTTTGTATTTGACTCACCCTCGTGTATTTTACCCTTCAATCCATATCCCAAGTATTGGATACTCAAGTCAAAGTTGATCGCCAATGAGAACGAGACTTTAAAAGATAGTTCTGTAGATTAGCATTCGAATCATGCGAATGTGTTCGAATTCGTATTACAAGGAGTATGCTGAAGTTACAGAAGAAGTATTAAAATAGGTATTTTTAATTAAAGAACGACCAGCAATATTTTGCAAATATGTGTCCAAAACAAGAATAAAATCTGAAAAAGCAGTATTGTAATTTACAATATTTCTAATACAAAAATATCGTTAGTAGTAGTTAGTAAAAAGGAATATTGGAATTGGTTAGAACTAAGGATAACAGTCTATTTCTTTTAGCACAGCAAAAGTAATTTTAAAAATAATGCATTACGTTTTGAAGTAATGGGTACCTAAATGTAATGAATTACTTTTTAAAAGTAATTGTTCCAGTCACTGTGGGATGGGACGATCATAGTCCTGTTTCCTCAAATGTCACGTACTGACAAGTGATAACTATAGCTTCTGTTCCACCTGTTAGCTGAGTTTTGCCAGTTTACTTCTTTGCTCTCTACTAAGTAAAGTGCCATTTTTTTAAATTAGGGGTTAATTTGGTTATTGAACGACAATAATTTATGGAACCTAGTAGAAATGCAGATAAGATAACACATCCAAACCACAATAAACTTGTTTGCAATTTGAACGGGGGGTATTCCATATTGGCAATAATTCTAAATATTTCAATGAGTTCTTAACAATTTCGCGTTTTTCAATGAAGATTTCTTTCAGGTTTTTTCCCAAACTTTGACACAAACTGAGATATTAAGGAGTGCAAATTTTATTTGGGACATCCTGTATATCGTTTTTGTATGTACATTATCAAATTGATTATGGATATTAATTCAAAAAGTTTACTACTCTTTCTTTCTGTCTAATCAAAAACAATCATACACCCAAAAAGCATTAACTTGTATTAAAAAATATTGGTAATCACTATTGATCTTGATTATACTAAACCAGTGTTTGGTATACATTTAAATATAACTATAAATATACTAGTTCAAACAGCTGGACAAACACAAAGTATCCGAAACTATCTGCATTATTTATCGTAAATACAATTACACCTAACGCGGCATTCACTGAATTTTAAATCGGGCATCTTGTTCAAAACGAAACACTCAAATTAACCGGTTGTACATTTATTTGTCTTTCCATGTACCTACTCCGGCGCTTTCGCTAATTGCACCTGCATTGCAGGGTGGGATGATGAATTGTTTATGGTCGGTACATATACGTGTTCAGTGAGCGGATAAATACGGTACAAAACGTTTGCTGGGAAAACAATAATGGTATATGGCTGTTTCAAGTCCTGTAATATTGTAGTTTATAGTAGGTACTGTGTCGTATTGTAAATTATTTTCTGTAGAGGAAAACTTTTCGTTTATAATTAGTAGAATTTGATATTGTGCCGTACAGTGTCTTACATAACTGAACGGCCTAAAAATGAACAAAAAGAGAGATAATTATTTAATTACTTCTATGAATTATATTACCATTTTTACTAMTGCAGAGGATATTTATGCATTTTTGTAAAAATTGGTTTTGTTGTTATTCCTTGGGAGAAATACACAAAAAGGTTTACCTAAAAAACTAAAAATAAGGCAGTAAGCCAATTTGAAAGAAATTTTTAGAAGACGGTAAGTATTTAACCAAACAAATAGCTGTTTCTTAGCACACTACAAACTCTTCGTTAGCGAATCATTCATTATCATTTAAACATACTTCCATTTTGGACAATTTAAAAAGTTTACATTTTTGTAATAAATCATCAAAATTAAACTATTTAGAAATTTTAAAGATATACAAAATTCTAAATGACCAAAATTGGACAACACTAAATGATTTTTGCAATTTCAGTTGTCCCGTTCTAATTTTTTTTATTTGAGTGCTAATTTTTATATTGCTGGTTTCCATTTTTAGTCAAGATTGCTTGTTTAGATTTTTAGTTTCATTTTACAATTTTGACAATGTCATAATTTTTTTCCTCTAATTTGTAATATGGTACTGATGATAGCACATTAGGCGAAAGCGCTTTACCTGAATAAATGTATTGTGGACTGAACTTGGTGGACTTAGTTAACAAGAATTAATTCAAGATTCAATCCACGTAGAGCAAAATGGATCAGTTTTTAATGTTTAAGGTGATAATTATTAACTATCCAATCACGCAAAAATTTGCGGTTCAAATCAGTCTGAAAATTATTAAGAATAACTAAAAGGTTATTGACATTAATTTGATTGAGGATTAAGCAAGTTCGTCCAACTGAATATCCAGAAATGAGTACCATAAAAATTGCTCAACAATAAATGTTGGAACATTCCAACAATCCTTATTTTTTAAGATTTGTCCAATTTAGTCGTGTAAATCTCTAGCCTTTCTAAACTATTTTATTATTCGTTTAAAATGTTTCACAACGAGTGGACTTTCCAAAGCATTCAACTTAATAAGACATACTTCATACAAATGCGTTCATTTTTGCTCATATGAACTGAAATAAAATTTAAGTATATTTTTTCTTGGAACGTTTTTGTTTTGTCCGCTTTTTTCTCTCGAACATAATGAAAACACTAATCAATAAATGTGGAAATCAGCTTGCTTAGGAGCGTATAAACATATTTCACAAAACATCCACACCACCTACACGAAACTTTTTGGAAGCAAATATTCCTTATCACCGAGCTATCCAGGTGCCT